>CM032886.1:7717500-7725000 GCA_019176425.1 Megalops atlanticus
AGCTCTATAGGATCAAGGGTTCTTGCTCATACTGGTAGCGCGGGTGCCTGTGTTGGGCTCCAGTAACATGGAATGGAGGTACTCTGAATCCCCTGGGTCTCCTGCAGTGAGCTGCTGACCTGCTATGACTCACCCAGACCAGCGAACACCACCTCTTCCCTGCCCTTTATCTGCTTTTCATCAATGGGACTGTGTGGTCCCAAAGCTGTCAGTGTTCTGTGGGGTGTGTAAAATGGATGAGACTGAATTAGATTGTTCAAATGTTAAAAGCACAATACCACAATGATTACTTGGATCAGAATCCCAATGCTTTTCAGTTAGGAACAAAAATCCAGTTTTAAACATTTCTGGTCTTTATTCATGAAAGAAAAGCCCAAGAACCATGCAGAAAATGACAGATCATTCAAAAATGTAGTTCATTTTCCTGTCTGTTAGTGAGAGAAGGCAGATCTCTCTCTGTAACGAGTTATTACTGACACTGAACAGGAGTTTCATCTCAGCCTAGAGGGGAAAACGCTGGGTTTGATTATTTGAATATTCAATCCTATGCAGTCATGGAACATTCAAATAAGCAGTGAATGGATGTATGCATGCTAGATGTGTGGTGTTTTTTTGGGGTGATTCTGATGATAGTGGTTTATGTCTCCCAGGATTCCTTGCATTCCCTGATGGCCACACTGAGCGCCTCCAACCCGTTCTTCATCCGCTGCATCAAACCCAACATGGAGAAGGTGGGTCTGGCTCTCCTCGTCACTGGGAAAGTGCGCAGGGAACAGCCACATGACGTTTGGGATATCTTATTATATTTCACATATCCATGATGTTTTTGATTTTTAAGCCTTTCAAAAAGCTCTTTGCGCGGGTCAGCCTCAAAGCAAGCAGCAGGTGCTGGTCTCACTCTCACTGACGTGGCCTGAGATGACGTATGAGATGTGTCTCTGAAACACGTCGTCCTCCTTGACAACTTTTTTTTCATAAGCTGAATATACAAATATTATCTAATAACGTTATCTGTTACAGTGACTCACCGGTTGCGGTGATTGACTTGAAATTCTCCTCAGTTTATGTTGGACCCTATTCAGTCGGGGAGCGTCAAAGGGCCCTTGTCCGGCGGAAGGCTGCTCTTTCAGTCTGCGCTCTTTGATTCTGTGATTAGACCCGTCTCTGAAAAACCCTCCTGTGTGTCCCACGCCGACTCTGAGCCGTGCTGAAAGTCTCTAATAAGAAGTTGGAAAATTCCGCCAGCCTCAAAATGTGAAAAAGCTCTCATTTTTATTCGTTCCAAGAGTCTGTTACAATTTCAGGAAGGACAGAGTGTTCTGGAGCCGTCCCGGGCCTGTGAAAGGCGTCTCTTTGTGCTCTCCAAAAAAAGAAAGAAAAAAAAAGCAGCCCAACCCCACTGCCAGCACATTCCTGCAGCCCAAGGCCGCTTACAAGGGGTCAGAGGTCAAGGCTAGCCACTCCAGCTACAGTGAGTTAGCCAGTTGACTTCTGACCTTCAGCAGTGGAGCGTCAAGATAAGACAACAGTGACTGCATAGAGCACAAGGCTGACTGTAACCCCCCCGCCCACTCCTCCGTGGCGTTCATGTAGGGCTGTGAACCTCTCATCTGGGGACCGTTATTCTCAGAATTTTCCTTGCGATTATGCGCGTTTGTAGCAGATCCCTTATCTGGCCCCGCGCCTGACTTTCCAGAGTCACTGGTGTCCCTCATCTATGCTGCTGTCCCGTCCTGTCCCCCCGCTGGCTCTCCTACCCTCAGGGACCAGCGGCTTCCAAAATGGCGCTCCCAGGGAGGGCGCTAATTCCAGTGAATGTGACCCTTCCACACGCACCTCCACCCGGCTATGCGGCTCGGTGACTCCCCCCCACTCTCAGAGCCCCCTGCAGCGCTGAGAATAGCTCTGCTGATTTGGGGGGGGGTTGAGTGTGTCCTGTTGTCTTGCCCTTACCCACGGATAGACCTACGCCCACATGAAGCCGCTGAGACGCCCGGGAAGGCCGCGTTTCAGAAGAGCTGGGGTCGCGGGAGGAAGAGTAAGATAATTCTGTTCACATCCGCTGGGTTTGCAGTGGATTCCAGTTGTGCTTAGTCATGCCAGACGCCCTCCCCCTGAAAACGGGGTTCCTGTCAGTGCTCCGTTCCTCCGGACCCCCCTCAAAGACAGGGCGCCTGACGGCACTGCGGAGTCGTTGAAGGAATGCGAAATGCAGTTGACTTGACCTGCGAGCTGATAACCGCAGCAGAGGCAAAACACAACACAGCTCCCAGCACAATGCGGCAGATTGCCGCAGACTGAGACATCTCTCAGGCCAGCGCCATGGTTTCATTTGTGGTTATCGTTATAACAAATGCCTTTCATTCTTTCTTTTTTTTTTTTCCACTGTAAACATGGCAAACTGCACAGGTGAGTGGAAGATAGACAGTAAATGGAGGCAAATGAAAGCAAATGTATAATCTCTGTTATTTGGTCTGCTTTCTCCCGAATTCATGCTGCTCCTATCAGGCATCTGATGTGAGGTATTTGAGTGAAATTTAGGAAAAGGCGGTGGGTTCCTGAGAGCTGGCCTCAGAGTTAAAGTGGTTGACGGCGGACTGCGTCAGCACCCTGTAATCTTTGCCATGTTTACTGATTCAGTAAAAAAATAGGAGAGCGTACTGTGGATAGGGGAAGCCTTCTGTGGTCCGGTCCTGTGACAGTGCTTTCTTTGCTCCTCAGAACCCAAACAAGTTTGACCCGGTTGTGGTCCTGAATCAGCTGCGGTACTCCGGAATGCTGGAGACGGTAAAGATCCGGCGGGCGGGGTTCCCGGTCCGCAGAACTTTCCAGGACTTCTTCAGCAGGTAAGAGACTGCAGGCAGCTCACCTACACAGTGTTCAGTGAGTAGCCTCTAAGTGTAAATTGGAAAGGACTTAGGACTAGGTCTCTCTCCAAAGAAATGTAATGTTCAACCCTTGAGAACTGCAAAGCGTAGGCTGGGATTGTAGCTAGCATTATTCTCTCTGTAGTAAAAAAAAGAACAACGCTGTAGTGATTACACAAGTAATGAGTGTGTAAGTACTGTGTAACTACTATGTATGTAGTGCACAGAAGAAACCACTGTGGAGCAAAGGTTTGCAGCTAATGGTGTGGCGTGTAATCTTAGTAACCCTATCACTGCAACTATGCTGAACTTTACACCTAACCAGCCCAAATCCACATCCAAATGTATCCCAAACCCTAACCCTGTAATACACCAGATTTATGATAATGTGAATTTTGATAGGGGTTACATGATACTACTGAAGAACATTATAACTGCAGGGATATGCTACCTGTGGGAAGAGTGGCAAAAATGCTTTAATTGCCTCTTCCCAAGTAAGTGACCTTATCTGCGGGTTAGATAACATTCTACTCAAAAGATCAGGTTGTTGCATCACAAATTCAGTGAAATTTAGATGAGTCACAGAATCCAGGAGCTGTGCATGAGGAGCTGCTCTGAAACGCGTGCGGTTTTTTCACGGCCCACGCCGTTTGCCTGTTCCCTCTCCGCAGGTACAAGATGATCCTGAGGGAAAAAAGCTCCTCCGGCGACGAGAGACGCAAATGCACAGACCTGCTGGCACAGTACGACAGGGCCGGGACAGACTGGCAGCTGGGGAAGACCAAGGTAACCGTGCGTCCGCGAAAAAAAAAAAAACTAAAAACGACAAAACGGCACACGCTGTTCCCGCTCTGAGCCGGGGCATGGTTAGATAAGGTTACAGGTACGGCGACGCGGCTTTAGCCTCGGAAACACCGCAGCTGTGATACCCGCAGGTGAAATATCGGAGAACGTTCCTCATGCAAAAGGCTGCAGGGGGGAGTTATGCCAGTGTCAGGACTGTGGATGATGGATGTGTTTTTTTTTTTTTTTGAATGACCCAGAATAGGGCACAACACAGCATGTTAAGTGAGGTCCCTTATGCCAAAATGTGCACCTTATCTGATTGAGAGCACAATAGCATGGAACCTTGACATCCTGGTAATTTGAAACAGGAACACTATATTCTCCAACACCATGCTAAATGGAATATCAGTGTGTGATGTTTTAGCATTTTTTGAGTGTTTTTCACATTTGAAACAATATCTAAATATTCATGGCATCATATTTTTTGACAGCTTACCTTATACCGTATACCACTTTATCCTGAGCTGTAAAGTGAAATGCCACTTTCACCTTTTTTTACTTGCAATCTTCCATTATTTACATTCAATCTGATGGCATTAGAAACCTTAATGAAAAGTGTGACCGGTTTGTCACCCTGTGAAATACATGCAGTAACAGAAATCACAGTTGTGCCACCTCATTTTATAAATATTTATATTTAATATATATACAGTTTTGTCCACATTTGCACAAAATACAGACAGGAAAATATAGAAAGTGAAGATGTTAGTCACATAACGCCTTTGTGCTGTGAACACATGTAAGACATAAGTAATTGTATAAGTAATAATCATTAAAAAAATCATATTCCTTTCATGTTTTCATACAAAACCATATAAGTTTCCCCTGTTCTTCCCACAGTCAGGACTTCTCTCTTTGCTCATCGATTTGTTTATTCTTTTGTGGCCCTGCCATATCCTAAACATGTTTTGCTTCACTTCTCACGGCGGGGCTGTGTTTTTCCAGTTTGGAATCTGTGTTTGGAGTACGGTTCTGAGTCCTCGGTAGTTAGGCTACGAAGGAGTCATCAAAGACCAGCGGATTCTTGCGGTCTGGCCATTTCTGCTTTTCTTTACGTTGGCGACAGGATCTGGAGTCGTGGGAGTTGGGGAAGGAGTCCAGGAAGTAAAAACAATTTAAACAAAAAAGGAGTCAGAGGAGACGGGGTTGCCGGCCTGCGCTGTTCTTTCACAGCTCTTATATCGCGCTGACGTTTGTGTGTTCTCGGCTTTGGGGTTGGTGCTTTGGGCTTTGTTTTCTGTGTGATTTTTGTACTGTTGTGTGGGAAAAAAGCGGCGACGGTCAGCGCGGCGTTGGAAATCCAGCCAGTCAAGGTCATGCCACCCAGGGGAGGTGGCCGGGGACAGAAACCCGAGCGCGGCCCTTTTGAGCCGCAGCCCGCAAGCCGCAAGCTCAGAGGCATGTGCAACAGTGACAAATATCCGTCCACTCACCACCAAGGGGTTTTTTTTATTTTCATCGCTTTCTTTTTATCTCTGTGGGCCATTCAGTCAGCCTCATAACAATGTATTGAGAAGCGTAATGGAGAGTGAGTAAGGGCTCGGGGGCAGGCAGGCCTGGGGCGGGGGGGGATCAGGGGGATCACGTACGGCTGCAGGGGTGAGCGGGCCGTAAACGGCGGCGCCTTCGGCATGCGCGCGGGTGACAGCGAGCGTTGCTGGGAAGTGCGTGACTGCGGTCTTTGAGGGACGAGGAAAGGATGCGGGGAGCTGTGACTCACCTCGGCCTCTCTCTCTCTCTCTCTCTCTCTGAGGTATTGTAAAAAGCCGCCCTCCGAGGGTTTTGCGATTGTGATCTGTGGCGATAAGCGAGAGCCCTCTCTCTCTTTCTCTCTCTCTCTCTCTCTCTGTCTCTGTCTCTGTCTCTCTCTGAAAGGGGCTGGAATGGGACGCGACTGGCGCGGCGGCTGCAGTCAGGGCTGGCGGTGTTTTGTTTGCTCCTCTTGCTCCTTTTTTTTTGTGGCGCTGCTCTCACGCGACGTCGCGGAGACGACAGGGCCAGCGCCGCTGAGTCATGCCCCCACCCCACCCCCTCCTTCCTGTATTCCCGCCATTCTGTTGACCTTTGACCTCACCACAGAAGCTGCTTCATCCAAGACTCAGGTCCTTGTATAAGGGGAGAGAAACTCATTCAAACATTGAAAATACCATAACGCTGAACGTTTCATCACAGAGCTCCCACGCATTAAAAAGATACAGCATGAACGGAGCCTGTAAACCAGCTGTGCTGGTCTCCACAGATTTCACGAAGTGTAAATGATTAACTCTGATTGTCTGTTATCTCCAGACTGCTGTTGAGCAGATCTGCTCTTTTAGGGAGGTGCAGCTTCAGAGGAGCAGGAAGAGGCTATAAATATGAGGCATTCTTCCACCCCCTGAGCCGCTCAGAGTTCCTAGAAGCTAATTGAATCCAGCAGATCCCCATGTCATTTCCTAAGAAGTCTACATGCATCTGTCTACCCAAAAAACCTACAGGATATCCACATATTTTCATGTGCTTGATATCTTTATTTGATGAAAAAATAGACTCAGAATAAGTCTCTTCATAATTGTTTCTAAAAGACACCAATATATTGGTTTTCAAAACATAATATTATATGTAGTGCACTCTGCAAGTGTATCCAAGAACAATGATTCAAACCCTGCCATTCTTACTAACCTCAACCATGTAAATCTCACTCCCACGCACACACACACGCGCACACACACACATTAGAACACAGGTACACACACACACGCCCGCACAGTGCTGGAGAGGTCATGCCTGACTGGTTGTGGGCTGTAAAATAGCCCCATTGTTCTCTGACAGGGTCAGAGCTGCATGACTCCCATTGGCTTTCAGTCTTTCACAGCTCTAAGTGTGCAACCATAACCCTTTCACGCCTTCAACAAACACTTCACTAGTGAGCTCTGCTCAGAGCCTATGACCACCGCGCAGAACTAGACGTCTTAGCTGTTAACTGTGCACAGAACTAGACTTCATACCTATGACATTGTGCTAAAGCTGTTGCATGTGATCACTGCACAGAGCCTGACTCCTTATCTGTGAATGCTGTATGAACTGTAGCTGGATCCTCACACATATGAATCTGACCCTCTTACTTGGATCACACAAGCTGCTGGTGGTTGGTCTCCTTCAGGGCTTTGCCCAGTCTCACCTGTTCGGCCCTAGTCTATAAGAGAAGTGAGATGGAGAAAGGGGATCCATGGACAGAACTCACTGGGCAAAGTCAACAGAGTTTCAGATGATTTGGATTCTTAAGGCCTGGAGAGAGAGAGGGAGAGAGAAGGAGAGGGAGAGGGAGAGAGAGAGAGAAGGAGAGAGAGGGAGGGTGAGAGAGAAAAGGAGAGAGAGAGAGAGAGAGAGAGAGAGAAGGAGAAAGAGGGAGAGAGAAGGAGAGAGGGAGGTGGAGAGAGAAGGGGAGAGAGGGAGGGTGAGAGAGAAAAGGAGAGAGAGAGAGAGAAGGAGAAAGAGGGAGAGAGAAGAAGAGAGGGAGGGGGAGAGACTTGTCTTTTACGTCCTCTTTATTTAACAATGAAAAAGGATTCCAACAAGCTTAACATATTTCCTTTCATCCTCCTTTAAATACAATATAATAAACATAGAGCAAATAAAAAAGATTAAAAAATAAATTACAAATGAAAACTGCCTGAAACAACCAGAAGTCATAAAGAAATCAAAACATCCCAGGGAGCGGGGAGAGAGAGAGGAGAGAGAAGGAGTGGGGGGAGGGAGAGAACTTCAAATCTGCAAACAAGTACTCCCTCCAATAGCTCTGTCACTCAGT
>CM032886.1:7730000-7847500 GCA_019176425.1 Megalops atlanticus
TGTCCCCCTGGCCACGCTCTCTTCCTCTCTCTCTCTCTCTCCCTCTCCCTCTCTCCATGCCTCTCTCGCCCTCTTTCTCTCCCTCTTTCTCTCTCTCTCTCTCCCTCTCCCTCTCTCTCTCCCTCCCTCTCTCTCTCTCTTTCTCCCTCTCTCTCTCTCTTTCTCCCTCTCTCTCTCTCTCTGTCCCCCGTCCTCTCTCTCTCCCTCTCTCTCTCTCCCTCTCTCTCTCTCCCTCTCCCTCTCTCTCTGTCTCTCTCTCTCTCTCTCTGTCTCTCTCTCTCCCTCTCTGTCTCTCTCCCCCTCTCCTCTCTCTCTCTCTCTCCCTCTCTCTCTCTCTCTCTCTCTTTCCCTCAGGTGGGGGTGTCGTCAGGCCGCACTGCCAGCCCGGGTGTCTCTGAGGAGGAGAGCCGTCAGATGGAGGAGATCCTGCGTCTGGAGCGGGAGATCGAGCGCCTGCAGCAGCAGAGGGAGGAGGGCGTCTCCCTGCTGTGCGAGACCTCCCGGTCCGAGCTGCAGCAGCGGCGCGACGCCGAGATCCACCGGCTGGAGAAGGAGGCCTCCCGCGTGGCCACCGAGTTCCTGGAGCTGCTGGACTTCGGCGGCCTGGAGCAGTCCGTCTCCAGCGAGGAGAACCTGCACGACCCCTCCGAGACCACGGCGCCACTGGCCGAGGAGGAGGTGGACGAGGGCTTCCACGCCGAGGAGGAGGGCATCCCCCTTCCCGACTTTCCGCCCCCCGCCCCCCCTCTGGACCAGGACATCTTTGCCAACCTGCCCCCTCCCCCGCCCTCTTTCACAGAGGGGGTCGTGTCCTGCTCCTCTCCCGCTCCGCCGGGACTCCCCCGGCCGGCCCCCCCCTCGTCCCTCCCCCCGCCCCCCGCCCCCAGCTGGGGATGACATCATTGGCCAGACGGTCCCCGAGGGCCTGCAGGACTCGGAGGAGCCCATCTACAGCATCCCGCTGGACGTGGAGTCCGACTACGACCAGGACGAGTTCGAGGATGCCCTGGGCAGCTCGGGAGACGCGGGCAGCACCAACGACGGCCTCGCCGCCGACGAGAAGGTCATCCGCAAGTCCACCTGCACCTACAACAGCCTGGACTCGTACCGAGGCAGCTCCGACTCTGTGAGTGACAGCCGAGATGCCTCTTATCTTTGGCGTCTTGCTCCTAACACACTCGCACACTCAGGCATTACACTACATTACATTACGTTATTATCATTTAGCAGATGCTCTTACATAAGTTACAATTTTTACGTTACCCATTTATACAGTTGGATATTTACTGAGGAAATTGTGGGTTAAGTACCTTTCCCAAGGGTACAACAGCAGCACCCCAGTGCGGAATCGAACCAGCAACTTCTTGGTTATGCGTCCTGCTCTTTACTGCTATGCTAAGGAATGTTGAGCTTAACTGGAAACAGACTGAGATGAAGGAATCTGGCCCAGGAATATAAACACGAACATTCGCGTCCCACCCAGAACCTTGATACATGGCCCTGAAGTTGAGCTTTGGTCAGGTCTCGCTCCCAGACAGCACCAGCTCACATCGAGCACCTGCACACTGCTGCTGGCAGCACTCGGTCCGTGTGAATCATTCGCCACATTCCAGCTGACTGCGGAGTTGCCGCTACTGATTAACTTGGCCCGGTCCCGGTGACGTCTGTCAGAAAGCATGTTCTCAGATGGCAGGTTTACGCAGATCGCCGCTCTCTGCGGGACGTGCCCCTGAGGAGCCGTCACATCCATCACATTCATTCAGCTCATCGTCTGTGGGCTGATCCTGCAACAACATTACAATGTTTGTTATAGGTTGTCATGCCAAAATACATACCATATATTACATTATTGTCATTTAGCAGATGCTCTTCTCCAGAGCGACTTACACGGGTTATCTTTTTACATAGTTGGATATTTTTTACTGAGACAACTCTGGGTTAGGTACCTTGTCCAAGGCTGCAACAGCAGCGCCCTAGCAAAGAATTGAACTGGCAACCTTTCAGTTATGAGTCCTTACACCTTACCACTATTCTACACCGCTGCCTTGTATACACATACGCATGGATATATAAATGCACATGCATGTATGCATTTGGAACTTTGATTTGAAGCTTTCAGGAAAAAGTCATTGAGAATTTGAAAATGAGTACCTGGGGAAAGTATTGGGTTGGACACACCAAGTCAGTGGTCTTTACATGTCTGATTTATAAATGCTTGGTATGTCCAAAAAACACTTTCTCCTGTTTTTTTTTCATGTGGAAACACCTTTGATACCTTATATCAACATTAGCCACAGGAGGTTTTTGCAGTGATGTTGGCTCTTGTCTGCATGCCCCTGACTGTGTTCCCAGAGTCTGTCAATTGCATTGAAGCTGGGAGAAAAACAGCCAATTTGACAGAGAGAGAGAGAGAGAGGGAGAGAGAGAAAGAGAGAGGGCTGGTTGGTCAAAATGGAGGGAGGCTTGGGGAGTTTCCTTCTAAACCACAAGCCTCTCACTCCACTCTGACGAGAGACACACTCTGAACTTGTTTTGTCTTGAACAGCCTGTAGAGGTTTCCCACAGAGATGATGAACACATAAACTCCTCGGCTCTGCCAGGGACATGGACAAACTGGCCACAGTCCCGGGCCCTGTCCAAAACGCGCCCCGTAACAGTCAGATCGAAACTTAACGCGGTAGGGTTTTGGTTCCAAACCCGCAATCCAAGAAGAATTAGTGGGTCGTGACTCTTCCGTGGTAGAACTGCTGAGCCACTGATTGCGCTAAACCTCAGATTAATTTTGGTCCTATTTTAGCACCCAGTGGCGCAACCACACCACGGCGTTCCTGCCAGGCCCTTCTTTGTGCGTGAAGTACCCTTTTGATGGTGAGCCGTGCCGAAAAGAATTCACTTCGAGTGGCACGGCTTTGAAGCTATCAGTCACAGCGTAGAGCCTCTGCCACAGGAATTCTAAATAAAAAAAGAGGATCAACAGCAGGCCCTGATACCTGAGTTAAAAATATGTGGGCAGATATCTGAGTCCAGAACACATGTTGTTCTTCATTACATATTTAGCAGGGCACAGTTAGTACAGGCTAGATTCGTGAAAAAAACAGAGACAGCTTCAGGCTCCTGTTGACTCAATGTGTCTGTTTTGCACAGTTTATTGACAGTGATGAAGAAAACGACGGCTACGTGGACACGGACGAGGAGGTGTCCAACGGGAAAGTGAACGCTCTGAATGGGAGTGGGCCGCCATATTTCCACAGCTACCTGTACATGAAGGGTGAGAGGAACACCTCAGTATCCCAAAACACGAAACAATGCTGTGCTCTTTTGTAGACACTCAGGAGTGCTGTGCACTTACAAAGACACTAAGAAGCGCTTTGTACTCTTAAAGACACTCGTGAGCTATTGCACACACTCAGCAGTACTCTGCATTTTTGCAGACGCTCACAAATACTCTGCCAACACTCTAGACTTACAAACATTCAGGGCTCTGGCACCCTGCCCTGTAATGGACACTTGCTGCTCCAATTGTTCCTTAAGAGACAGTTTGACCAATGGCTGTGCATTCCATTGCACGGCTGACCAATAGCAGCACTCGTGAGGAGACTGCCTGACCAATGGCTGTGCGTTCTGTTGCACAGCTGACCTGTGAGGAGACTGTCTGACCAATGGCTGTGTGTTCTGTTGCACAGCTGACCAATAGCAGCACTTGTGATGAGACTGTCTGACCAATGGCTGTCCCTCTCTCAGGCGGGCTGATGATCCCCTGGCGGCGCCGCTGGTGTGTGCTGAAGGACGAGACCTTCATGTGGTTCCGGGCCAAGCAGGACTCGCTCAAGTCCGGCTGGCTGTACAAGAAGGGCGGCGGCCTGTCCACGCTGTCCCGCCGCAACTGGAAGATGCGCTGGTTCGTCCTGCGCGAGTCCAAGCTCATGTACTTCGAGAACGACAGCGAGGAGAAGCTGAAGGGCACCATCGACATCCGCGCCGCCAAGTAAGGGCCGTCTTCTCGCGCCCCGCGCATCCGTGGAGACAGGGGTGGGAGGGTGGGGGTGTTGGGAGGGGGGGTTTGTGTGTGGTGCCTCAGAATGGCCCTCTCACCCTTCTCACCTCTGGGTCTGTTCACAGGGAGATAGTGGACAACCATGAGAAGGAGAACGCACTGAACATTGTGACGGAGGAGAGGACCTACCAAGTCTTTGCTGAGTCCCCAGAAGATGCGAGGTATATTTCCTCTGCTACTGCCTGGATGTCACAAAGAAATACATTTGTTGTTTACTGGCCATTTTTTCACTAACTGTTTTATAGATGCCTTTGAAAAAGTATATTACACTTCAAAATCCTCTGACAACATGCTATATACTTCAGGAAATAATGTAGCCAGTATTTCAGAACTACAAATGCTTGAGGAAATCACTGAATGGAGATTGTGCTCCCCCTAGTGGAAGTCTGGTGCACTGCACAGGAGGACTTCCAAGCTGTCCAACCTGCAGTCCTGAAATGCTGGAATTGTTGCCTGCTGTTGTTGCCATATGGCTGCTTGCCGTTCACACGGTCTTGTCTCTGTCCTGTTTGTGCAGTGGCTGGTTTAATGTACTGAGCCGGGTCCACAGTGCCACGCCGGAGCAGCTGCTGGAGATGCAGCACGAGCAAGCCAACCCCAAAAACGCTGTGGTGAGCATCACTCCATCTGAGGATTGTGTTGTGAAATATGAATGTTTTATCCTATACTATTAATAACACCGTACCTCCATACTGTCTCCCAGGGAACTCTGGATGTTGGGCTGATTGACTCGGTCTGTGCGTCGGACAACCCTGACAGGTGAGATCTGCCCTCTAGTGGCACCTTGTGGAATTAACACAGTAGAGTTGAAATGATTCTCTTTTCACATCCCACTGTTGAAAACTATGAGGTCATGGATATATTAGCATTGCCTGATTCCATACTGGGCAGTTCCTAACTGGCTCTGTTCCCGCGGCGACCATATGATGGGCAGAGGTGTGTGGGTGTGCCGTGTGTCACGTGACTGCTGTGCTCTCGCAGGCCCAACTCCTTCGTGATCATCACGGCCAATCGGGTGATCCACTGCAACACGGACCTGCCCGAGGAGATGCACCACTGGATCAGCCTGCTGCAGAAGCCCAAGGGCGACTCCAAGATCGACGGGCAGGAGTTCCTGGTTAGAGGTGAGCACCGAACACTGTTGGAGGCTCAGTGTGGCGGACTCGTGATCCGGCATCACGGCATCCTGCTGTATGAGGATGTGCACTGTGTAAGAGAAGGGTGATGCTGTTTTAAAAGTGCACCTTTTCTTCCATTGAAAAGGTCAAAGCTTTCCTACACAAGGCCATCTGATAACAATATAATGGCTATGTCTCCGTGGTGTGTTATAGTGGTGAGGAACAGGGCTTGTAACTGAAAGGTTGCTGGTTCAATTCCTCACTGGGGCACTGCTGTACTTAACCCAGAATTGCCTCGGTTAATATTCAGCTGTATAAATGGTTAACATATAAAAATTGTAAGCTATGTAAGTCGCTCTGGATAAGAGTATCTGCTAAATGACAGCAATGTAATGTAATAATGTGTGGGACAGTCCGTACACTTTCTGTCCGTACAGTTTCTTCAGCGTTGATATTTCCTTCAGCTTTTTTTCAATTGAACTTCTGCTGTGATCAGGCTGGCTGCATAAGGAGATGAAGTCGGGAGGGAAGAGCACGTCTCTGAAGCTGAAGAAACGCTGGTTTGTCCTCACCAACAACTCCCTGGACTACTACAAGTCCTCCGAGCGCAGCGCCTCCAAGCTGGGCACACTGGTGCTCAACAGCCTCTGCTCCGTGGTGCAGCCGGAGGAGAAGGTCTTCAAGGAGACAGGTGGGTCCCTGACCTGTCCGGAGCAGAGTGCATGATGGGAAATGTGCGGTCTGAGAATGTTGCTGCAGAGCTGGGAGAGAATCGTAATAAGATGAGAATCTCCTCATCCCTGCTGCACTGTGATCTCTCATATTTCTGTGAAGACTGAGATCTGTAACTGATAGAAGTCACTTGATTTGTTCTGGAATCAGTTTTCTGTCATGACAAGAGAGTGAGGCTTCAAGGAGAAGCTTCTGTTATCACAGGAGAGTGAGACTCCAAACTATTTGGAGCTGTTGTGTATTGTCATTGATGCACTGATTTGAACGTGTTTTGCTACGTCATTTGATTGGTTCAGTGATTGACAATACGACGGCGGGCTCCACCCATTATGGGTTTCATGAAGTCTGACTCCCCCATCGCTTCTTTTCTGATCACACTTCAGACGTGTCAGGAAGCCATCTTGGCTCTCCGTCTGACACCTGCGCTTTTTTCTCCTCAGGTTACTGGAACATCATCGTTCACGGGCGCAAGCACTCCTACCGGCTCTACACCAAGATGCTGAACGAGGCCATGCGTTGGGCCTCCGCCATACAGGGCGTCATCGACAACAAGGTTCCCATAGAGACGCCCACCCAGCAGCTGATCCGGGACATCAAGGTAGGGTCCGGGACCTGCGGGACCCCCCCGTGGCGCGCGGGAGGGGTTACACACCCAGCGCAGTTACCCTTCCCCCGCGGGCTCACACTGTGTCACGCGTTTGCGTTTCAGATGTGGAAGCGCGTGCCTTTGCAGGATCTGTTTTTGCCCAGGGACAAGCAGGGTAGCTAAGAGAGGTACCGCAGGCCGCGCTGTGTGTGACTCTCTGAAGAGAGACTGGCCGAACCACGTTTAGTGGAGGCTGCTGTGTTTCCTCTCTTTTTCATGATCTCTTTTTCTTAGTGTGGCTCTTGGTCACTGGCTGCAGCTGTGTGCGGTGCTCTGTGTGGCCTTGTGGCAGTGGTTCCAGTATTGCGTCTTCATTTGGTTAATGATCAGTTTGGTTTCACTGATTCTCAGAGCACACTGAAGAGGAGGAAATGCTTTAAAATGCCTTTGTGGACAAGCTACAGTGAGATATATGAGTTCTGGCTCTCAGTTTCCTCTGGCGTGCTGTGTTTTCTCTCAGTTTTTCCTCCCCTCGCTTGGTTTGATGAGATCTCTTCTGTAGTTTGCACAAAGAGCTTAGTATTGAAGCACATAAGTGCTTTAGTTAAGAGGGGCAGGTCTGGACAGCTGAGGGATTTGTGTGACCTCTGACCTTGTTCATGTACCCTCCGCAGGAGAACAGTCTGAACCCGGAGGCGGTGGAGCAGACGTACCGGAGGAACCCCATTTTGAGATACACCCAGCACCCCCTGCACTCCCCGCTGCTGCCCCTGCCATACGGGGACGTCAACATCAACCGTGAGTCACCCCCTCTATTGTGGGGTCACACTGCTTTTTCAGTGGAGAAAAAGCATGTGAACTCTCTCTGTCTTTCTTTCTCTTCCTCTCTCTCTCTCTCTCTTTGTCTTTGTCTCTTATTCTCTGTATATAACTCTCTCTCTTCCTGTCTGTCTGTGTAGCTCTTTCTTTTTACTAACTCTTATCTGTGTATAAATCTCTTTCCCCTCTTTCTGAGTGTGTGTAAAATTCAATCTATAACTCACTCTTTCACTATCTCCATAAGCCATGTCTATCCCCCTCTGTATAAAGTAACCCTGTATACAGTAAACTCTGTCACTCTCTGTATGTAATAAGTATGTTATTAGATTTACTGTTGTAAGTTTCTGTCTCTTTATTCCTGTGCATGATTCAGTGTGTAACGCTCTCTCTGCGTCTCTGTGTTCCAGTCCAAAAGGAGAAGGGCTACGCCAGCCTGCAGGACGAGGCGGTGAAGATGTTCAACTCCCTGCAGGAGATGGAGGCGGTGTCGGACCCGGTTCCCATCATCCAGGGCATCCTGCAGACGTGCCAGGACCTGCGGGCGCTGCGGGACGAGGTGTACTGCCAGCTGATCAAGCAGACCAACCACGTGCCCCAGCCCAACAGCCCCGCCAACCGCGCCCACTGGCACCTGCTCACCTGCATGAGCTGCACCTTCCTGCCCAGCCGCGCCATCCTGCGCTACCTCAAGTTCCACCTGAAGAGGTACGCGCCCCAACTCCCAGCATGCACCTCTCCCCGGTTCGATGGGAGGTCGCTGTTCCAAAATGGCGTTCCAGCAATACAGTATCTGTGTATCATTACATTACATTACAGTACATTCATTTAGCAAATGCTGTTATCCAGAGCGACTTCCAGCACAAAAAAACAGAAGTGTATCCATTCAAGTTAAATGGACGACAGTGTCAGACCAGGCTAACAACACTCCCAGGGCAGTGAGAGTGAGCATAACACTATTCGAGCCCTACCACAAGTTAATGTGTGCCAAGTAAGGGAAGCCAAGTATGCAACCATACATCAGTCACTAGATCACAGAATCCAAAACACATCACACGACACTACACGTAAAATAAACAGCAAGCAATATAACTTAGACATGGAAAGATTGATTGATAATACAATGTGAATTGCTGCATTCTCTGAATTCAGGACCTCTAAACCACTTATCCACTTTGCTCCTGCACAGCTGATCATTTCTCTGTGTGTGCTATTCCCCAGGATCAGGGACCAGTTCCCCGGGACCGAGATCGAGAAGTACGCCCACTTCATCGGCGAGTCGCTGAAGAAGACCAAGTCCAGGGAGTACGTGCCATCTCAGGACGAGATCGCCGCCCTGCTGACCAGACAGGAGATGACGACCACAGTGTACTGCCACGGAGGAGGGTCCTGCAAGATCTCCATCAACTCCCACACAACCGCTGGGGAGGTGAGTCTCAGTTCCACGCTAACACCCACTGTCACATCAAACACCAGCTTTCTGAGCAGGAAGATTGCAATAGCTTCAACTCATTATACTAAGTTTAAACTTCACCCATCACAGATTCTGTGATCTAATGATTGTGATGTATGGTTGTGTGTACTTAGTTTAGTTAGTTCCCTTAGTTTCTAGGCTGTCCAGTCAGGTTGCACAGGTTAACTTGTGGTAGGGCTTGAGTAGTGTTATGCTGATGCTCGATGGTCTGAGAGTGTTGTTATCCTTGTCTAACATTGTTGCCCATTCAACTTGAACAGATACACTTCTGTTCTTTTGTGCTGGAAGTCACTCTGGATAAGTGCATCTGCTAAATGTAATGTAGTGTAATGTAGTTCTTATTAAATAAGAATACACCGGATGTGATAATGGAGTAAGCCACACCCATTTACACCATCATCACATCCCAAGGTGCACTGCTTCCTACCCCAGTCACATCATGTTCACCACTTCCCCGTCATTCTTACTGATTTTCTATCCACCCTACTGACTGTCAGTGCCAGATGCACAGAGAGACTGTTGGAGTGGAGAGCTGTGTGACCGTGATGTTGTGCTGACGTTGTGCTGATGTTGTGCTGACGTTGTCCCTGCCTAATTACCAGGTGGTGGAGAAGCTGATCAGGGGACTGGCCATGGAGGACAGCAGGAACATGTTTGCCCTGTTTGAGCACAACAACCTGACGGACAGGGCCGTGGAGAGCCGTGTCATTGTGGCCGACGTGCTGGCCAAGTTTGAGCGGTAAGAACGCGGCGCTGGCGTCTCTCGCTAACACAGGGATCACACAGGGCTGGCCCATACTCTGGAATTTTAAAATAGCTAGGTTACACTTTATCTGAAGCAGTTACCATTACTGATGTAATGCTAAGGACTAGGGCTTGTAACCAAAAACTTGATGGTTCGATTCCCTGCTGGGGCTAATGCTGTACCCGCAATTGCCTCAGTAAATACCCAGCTGTAAAAAATGGATAAAACTGTACTGTAACCTACATGTATGTAAGCAGCTTTGGATAGGAGTCTCTGCTAAATGATGAAATAGTGTAAGGTAATGTAATAATATAATGTATATTCAAGCCCCCTTACAAATTACTTTATGACAGGCACTGCAAAGTTTGATTGATGTTTGGTAGCATTTATCATTCATAAGCAATGGATAGCCTCTGTAACAGCCACTGCAAAACAGTGATATACACCATATAGAGTTTGGCTAACTCCTGCTGTTGAACCAGGCTGGCAGGCAGTGAGGAAGAGGAGGAGGAAGGCCAGTGGCGGCTCTATTTCAAACTCTACTGCTTCCTCGACGTGGAGAGCGTGCCCAAGGAAGGTGTGGAGTTTGCCTTCATGTTTGAACAGGTGAGTTTCATCACTCCTTGAGTCCCTGTGTTCAGAGGAACTCCAGAACTGAACATGGTATGAAAAGTAGAGCAACAACATCATTAATTATAAGAATAATAATTTACTGCAGTAATATTATTTATGAAGTGCTTTTTCAACACCTCAAATAAAAACATATGAGAGAGCAGTAACTAAGGACATGAGATAATTAAATGACTCAGACTTTTCAAAAGGCCATTAAATCAGTTGAGAAAGATCAAATGCGTACAAATTGAGAAGGCGGAAGCAAGATCATAGTATTAAAGCAAATCTGAAAGAGGGGGATTTAATAGACTAAGCCTTAGGGAGGGACTTACCAGCTTTGGAGAAGTTACCTAAGAGGGCAGGTGTGAAGGAGTGGAGCAGGTGTGTTATGGTGAGGAAACTGCCTTAGGTGCACTGGGGGTGTGTTGTGAAGTGCTTCCTTAGTGGGGAAATAAATCTGAGAATTAACTCTTTACTGACAACAAGGAAATACATAGATCTATGTAAGTATAGGTCTTACAGGTCTATAAACCTAATTTGCACTGAATGCTGGTATAGTCTATACAACACCATTGATGTCGAAGAAAGGCACACTGCTGATGAAGAGAGTAGTCTTGAATTTCAATGTTTCATACAACAATGGTGGAACTAACTGATGTTGAGGCAAATTGTCAGTCCTAATGTAACATTTCATTAAGCACATTTTGACACTTTTGCTACATTATAAATCAGCTGCAAAACCTCAAAGGCTATGTGCAAAGAGTTTGGATCTGTCTGACTTTAACTGTCTGCAGTGTAGTGTAGTGGTAAGGAGCAGGACTGGTATCCAAAAGTTCACTGGTTCAGTTACTTCACAGAGTACTGCTGTTGTACCTTTGGGCCAGGTACTTAACCCACAATTGCCTCAGTAAATATCCAGCTGTATAAATGGATAAAATTGGACTGTCTGCTAAATAACAATAATGTAATGTAATGAGTTAAGTGATAATACTTCCATTGACAGTAATGTAATGTAACTGAAGGAATGGGCTTTTTTAACAGTTGCTCAGTTCGACCATAAGCAATTACGCAGCAGGCAGATTTACTGGTCACAGCTAAATGACGGTAATGCAATGTATTGAAATGTAACCGATATCCCTCCCCCTGTCTGCCCGCCAGGCCCACGAGAGCCTGATCAGCGGCCACTTCCCCGCCCCTGAGGAGACGCTGCAGCACCTGGCTGCCCTGCGGCTGCAGTACCTGCACGGGGACATGGGCCGGGCCAGCTGGAGCCTGGACAGCGTCTACCCAGTGGGGCGGCTGCGCGCGCGCATCCTGCAGTCCACAAAGGCGGGCGGGGCCGGGGCGGCGGCCGGGGGCGGGGCCGGGGCCGGGGCCATGGGAGGCCACACCCTGGAGAGGCGGCGCACCAGCTTCCTGGACGGGACGCTCCGGCGCAGCTTCAAGACGGGCTCGCTGAAGAAGCAGCGCGTGGAGGAGGAGCAGATGCTGGAGATGTGGGTGAAGGAGGAGATGTCGGCCACCCGCGCCAGCATCCTGGAGAAGTGGTCCCGCCTGCAGGGGGTGGCCCAGCACCAGGCCATGCTCAAGTACATGACCATCATGAAGGAGTGGCCCGGGTACGGCTCCACCCTGTTTGATGTGGAGGTAAGAAAGAAAAAAAATTTTAAAAAGCACAACACACCCTGTAATCACAAATTATTAATCCATTAAATCATACCGTGTCAACCTCTTGGCTGTACCAACATCCTCTTTGATTAAGGTAAAAATTCCGGTGTCAACAGTTTATGATTCATTATTTGTTAAATTTCTGATTCATGTGAAGGCTAAAGTCCTGATCAAAGTACAAAAGCCCAGGGGTAATACTGCTGTTTTAGCTACACCCAAACCTATGCTGCTACAGGTAGAACCCAAAAGGGTAGAATGGTTCATGTATTGGTATGTCACTTTGTGTCCAACTCCATTAATTAGATGTTGTACAAAAACAGCAAGCAGTCTGTTGATTAATGTCAGCATTCAGGTCATCTGAGTGTAATTTCCCAGTATAGCCACATCATCTATTTGACTTGAAAGGCTCTGGGAAAACATAGTGGTACCCAATGTTTTGTATTACAGATAGTATAAGATTAAGTCTGTATTCAAGAGAGTTATTTTTGTGGTGAGCAGTCTTCTAAGAAAATGAATGAACAAAGCCAGATAACTTCGATTGAATTTTTCTGAGGGATCTGAACAGATTTATTTGAATTTCCCCTGCAGTGTAAAGAGGGAGGCTTCCCTCACGACTTGTGGTTGAGCGTCAGCGCGGAGAACGTGTCCGTGTACAAGAGGGGGGATCCGAAACCCCTGGAGACCTTTCCCTACGAGCACATCGTCTTCTTTGGGGCGCCTCAGGCTAGCACCTACAAGATCACCGTGGATGAGAGAGAGATGTTCTTTGAAACCCCACAGGTAAATCCGTGTGAATACAGGAAACGCTGCCACGATTTGCAGTTTTCAGTTTCGGATATTTATGCCAGGCGCCCCTCCCTGTTTCCGGCTTCACTCTCTGTTCCAGGGCAACAGATTATTGTGCCAGCTCATGCTCAATGTTCCTTACATTTATTTTACATGGTGACATGCTGAAACACATAAATCACTTGTTTATTGCACTATTCCGCTGTTTTAATACTGAAATTTTGGTTCTTTTCTGTGGGGAAAATAATCCCTCTTAGAATTTTTCTTTATTATTGCTAGAGCTCAGAATTCGTAGGTTTCCCCTTTTGCTGGGATCTCTGTAACGTAACCCCTTTCTACTGAACCCATCAACTGTTATCCATGGTGCTATAGTTGTTTAAATAATTTTAAAGTAAAGTGAACTATTTCATTTCAGCTATCATCCATCATGCTTTGTGTATACATATATGATACATATCTTACCACCATATGGAAGTATCTGGATGTGTATTGGATTCACCAGTTATTTTTGAACTGCATGCATTGCGAAGCTAATTTGGGGTTGGCAAACTTTTGTTTTGTCATTGCAGGTTGGGGAGATTACGAAGATCATGAAAGCCTACATCAACATGATTGTGAAGAAGCGATGCAGTGTTAGATCTGTGTCCAGCTGTGGCAGCAACTGGATCCGATGACGGGCATGACCCAATCAGCTCACAGTTTCCTCACAGCGGAACGGGCGGGTCCACGACAGGAAGGAACCAGTGCCCAAGGGAGCAACCAATTGGATGACTCTGAGATGTTAATCAGATGACAGGGTGGTTCACCTGTGTCCAATAAGAGAGAATCTCCTGCCTTGTTGGAGCAAATGACTGATGCAAAAAATTAGTTGAGCCTGAGAACTTTCTTGCTGTGTCTCTCAGAAAACACAGACTACAAGCAAGCACATCATAACAAATGCTGTGCTTCCTATCAGCTCTTCTTTATATCCCAAAAACTGTCTTTCCAAATGGAACACAAGAGCTTATCAAGTCCAAATCCTCCCTGTTTTTTTCCAATACTGCCAAAACCTTGAGAGAACAACTTCTCGCTTTACCTTGTTACTCCTCACGTTATGCCAAAACAACTCTCTTACCGGTCAGTCTTTGATGCTGTCACACGGTTAAGGTGGCACGGGTGTGTCTCGAGCGCGCAAAGGCCTAACCTGAGTTCAGGTCCTGGCCCTTATATGCTCCCCTTCAGTGCCGCAGGATCACATGACGTGGCACTGAAGCTGGAGATGGGGCTCCTCTAGCTCCCCCATCACATGTTCACCCTCTCACCAAGCCTTTCCAGAGAAGCACAGCTGCTGTCAGAGCTTTTGATAGATTTGTGTGGGTTTTTTTTTTTTTTTTACAAATGACTGTACATGTCTGGTGTGTCGAGAATTCAAACATTGGCAGAAAATGCTTGTGTGTCCTTTTCTACAGCATACACTGTATACAGTACACTCAACTTCATCCTGCTTTTATATTTGAATAAGTAGTCTGTATTGATTGAGTAAGCATTTTATTCAGTGTGAATCCAATTGTATATCTTTTTTTTTTGTTACATCAGTTACAAACAAGACTGGCTCCTTCAGGTTTGTGTCTTTTTGACGTTGGGAGCAATACATCAGTCTGGATGCACAACTGGAAAGAACTGTTTCCATCCCTGAGTCTTGATGCCTTAATCAGTCGTGCTGCTTCTGAATCCTCCCTGACATTCCTCTGTAACCTTGGCTCTGTCTCTTAATTGCTGAGTACAGAGAAATCTTCCCATAAACAAATGGGTGGACTACTAAACTAGTCTTTGGTGGTTATGATTTGCTAGTAAGAGATGCTGACATTTCATGCCATTCCACACTAGCTGGGTTTCATACCACTGAAGGACCTGTTCACACGTGCTGAGTTCAGATAACTCAAAAACGTATAACAGTTCCGGTATCTGAACAGCACTGTGTTATTTGCTATAAAATATGCAACATTTTGTTAGTGTAATGCAGGTGTTTCTGACAGAGTTGTGAGTCCATTGATAAAAGGAGGTAAAAAAAAGTGCTGTTGGTGGACAAGAGTGTGTAGTTGGGTACTTCTGACTTGGGAGGATTTTTTTAACACAAGTTTCAAAGGAGAAGAGTGTGCCTAAGAGGTCAGGGGGAGGGTGGGTATTTATTATCTGTATCTCTTGTGGTATTTAGAATGAAAGGAGAGGGGAGGAGCATAGCGCATTGTGAGCCAGGAACAGAAAGAGTATCCCTCTGTAGGTTTGAGGGATGGGTGACATGCCACAAAGTGACAGGGAACGGCCGGTGCTGTACGTTGCCCGTGATGTTGCGATTCTGGAGACCGTTGGCACACAGAGTCCTGGCATCTCGGCCTAATGCACAGCACCGGCCGCCCTGGCCTTTGCTACCCTTACACTGAGGCCTATGGTCAGCTGCTGGCAGCCACACCAGGGAAAGAATGTACTCATTTATTATTGTTACTGTTATTAAAAAAATGTGCTTGTTTAAATGAATAGGAGAAATGATTTTCTTTTTGTAACTGGCTTTACAAAAATGCTTTAATAAATTATTGGAGTTAAGCATATTGTGTGTGCTTGTCTGTTCCACTGAGGTATATTGTATGTTGACTTCAGACCTGGAAAGTTTAAGACCAATTTTAGTAATATTTAGGAAACATAAAGATATTTATATTGGTTTCTGTGGTTTCCACAAGGCTTTTTTCTATGACCAGTTGAACAGTAGAAGGTTGTATCCGAAAAAATAACAATAAAAGAAACACTGGCTGGTTTTGGTGTAACAAAACAATTTAATGAAGATGCTCATTGAACCCAAGATGCTTTTACAAGCAGGACAAAATGTTATTTATGAATGGAAACCCGAATTAGACGTTCAAACAACTGATTCAGACTGGCAGTTGATTGCAAATTTTCAAAAGCTTTTCGTTTGCTATGGAACAACAGAAAAGTATTAAGTCAGAACACACGATAAATGCCTTCTCCAAGCTTTGAATTCACCAGTGGGCGCTGTTTCGGCACGTCCTTGTCGCAACCTCGATAAAGTTCTGCTTTAGGTAACCTATATAAGCAAGGCTATAACTGAATGTGTTTTTTGTAATTAATAATTAAATATAATGTCATACTTACAACTTCCGTATAAAGTAAACATCTCTATTCACCTTGTAAATGTCACCTTCGCTATCTCGTTTGATCAGGTTTATTCTAGCTAGCAACAACGTGAAATTCAATTTATGTGATTTTAATCTAGAAGGAAAACGCACGCATGGGATGGGTTAATCCCTTTATCTCTAGTTTGCAATTTGCAAAATATGCAGTTAGATTGTGAAAATAATTTAAAATGCCATAACTAAAAAAGAAACGTTTCACACCAACCACTCCTACAAGCGCTCCACCATCGCGCAACTGAAGAACAAAACGTTTGTTGCGTGTGGTCACATGATCATTCCGACAATCAATCCGACTCTGATTGGTTACTGGTGGACGCAATAGGGAAATGCGAAAAGTTTGTCAGTCAGCCAGGGCTTTGATTTTGTTTGGTTTGGGTGAGAGGGGATTGTCTAGCTACCAAAGCAAGCATTTAGGAGCAGCTCAGTTAATCACTAGGCTAACGTTAGTCTTCCACATTAAGTTGATAACGACACAGTCTGCTCCTGTCGATAAGATCAGGGGTTGTATCGGACGAGAGTAAACCTACAGAAATCGATTTATATAGCGAGCGTTAGGGAAGTTTTATAAACATGGTGGAATTAAGGATTTTTATCCCTTTCGCTCTCGTCATTATTTTCAGCGCGACCGCAGTGTTTGCCCAGACGCCCGCGCCAGGCATACGTAAGTCTACCTGATCGGTAAAAATTTCCTCATAAACTTCAGTAAGGTAACTTGTCTATTAAAAAGTTTATCACCTCCAATGGATGTTACACCAGCGTTGGTTAGGTCGCTAACATATAGCTTATGGTTAAACGTTTTAAGAGATGCGTCATGACATAGTTAACATTCTTAGTTTTAAGTCGACTATCGCAGTACTTATCAAGACCAACTTGTTTTCCAAGGTTCCGGAGATTGGGGAAACTCTGCTAACAGGAAATGTATACATTTTAAGTCGTATGAAAAAAATGTATGGTGGTTAAAATATGAACAGAGTGATACTAGTGAGCGGGACTTACTAACTACAGTTATAACACGGTAATGTTAGTTATTAGAATTTGATCTGTGCTCTTGCCCATGTGGCTTTAACGTTAGTTTGTACTAACTATGGACTATGGTGGAGTTCTGCAGTTTCCCCGAAATCTGCGTTTTGGATAATCATAGTTTAACACTGAAGTGAAATTGCAAGGAAAACAAAAAAATGTCCAAAACGGTTGCGACAATAGCGTTGTCAGCCACCCAGCTCACAAGCTATTCACACAGATTAACCCAACCAACTTTTCAGTGATTTTAACTAATCTAACTAGGCAACGCAGAGTTAGAGTGTATGAATGATAGAGGATACGTTATTAGGAACAAGCCATCAACGTATTTTATTTGCTAAATTAGTGTAGTTAGCTAATTAGTGTAGTGTTGTTACCATTTATTGTTTATATTATTGATGTGTTATATGATTTCCGAGCCTCAATCCTGCGACAATAGCTGGCAGGTGCGTAAATAATGACGTCAGTCACTGTCAAGCTAATTTTGACCGTGAATAAATGTGTAGTTAAAGTTAGCTAGCTAAATTAATGAGTCGAAAACGTTTATGAGGGATATCTTGTCTTTCCAACAGCACTGCCTTTCCAAAGGCAACGCTGTTGCCTTTTTACCTCTCGGGTCAATTTGATTTGGGAGTAATTTGACAGCACCCGGAGGTCTCTCTGCGGTCCTTCTGGTTTTACCATTGAATACAATTACGAAGTTAATCAGGCCAAATACGATTATATGGTTCGTTGAATGTGTGCTTTGTTGTTCCAGTCAAAGAATGGCCTGGAGGGAAAGGTTCGCATTTTAAACTTTGGTCTGTTTCAGTTCATGATTGAAGATGTAAATATTCATTACTTATTTCCCTGTACCTCAGTATTGTCATTACACACGTTAAAACAAAACTGCATTATGTAGTGTCATACATATTTTCCATACCAGATCGGTGTAGACAGCTCTGACGTCTGTGTAAACCTCCCTGGTCACACATATTTTAGCCCTACCTTACTTAATAAAATCAAGTTCATTTGAGAGCATAGATTGGTTTGAGGATTTCATGCCATGGTAACCAGTAAGCAGTAGGCAGTTGTTGGTTTCGTTGAGCCATAATCACAAGCCGATTTGAACAAGTGAAATCAACAGTAATGGCTGGAACTAAAGAAAATATATAACATGCACCAAATGTAGAATTATGTCATCTTATTTGGGAGGATGGGCATGGGTCAGATTGCAGAACATTGATACATATATACATTTCACCAAAAAACTAACAATTCTGTTTTCCCATTATACAGTAAGCATCCATTAGGCCCAAAAGGCCCTGTATCTGTTTCTGTTGTGGACAGTCTTATTGAAATACAAGTCTTTGGACCAGATCTTCTATAGTAAACACCTCCTCATTACACTTTAAAATGTGACATTATTATGTCTGGCTATATATCAGAAGCTGAGCTTGTAACCAGTTTATTGCAGGTGGAGATCCAGCATCAGGCATTGCTGTTGAACCTGAATATCTGTGGTACAGTTGTATAAAGGGATAATACAACATTTGAGTAATGTGAGTCCCACTAGATAATCAGATCGTACAGTTAGCTTGATGACGTGTTAGCATAAATCTAGAGTTGTTTTTACTTTCAGTTATGGTCCCTGAGGCCTCTGTTCAAAGTGATGTATTTTAAAGTAAACAACAAGGAACAAAATCAATTTTAAGCCAGGTTAGTTATAGAAAGACGTAGGAACCTCGAAAGAGTGTCCTCCCATTTCAGACTTGGCTTCAGACCCAGGGAATGCAGCTGAGGATTCATAAGTCTTTGCCTTATAGGCTGAAATGGCTCAAACCACAGATGTGTGGTCAGAGGCTTAATCACCCAGAGAAACCCAAGGCAAAAGTGTGTTGGACACCAGTTCTCACAAATATACACTGTATAACGTGGGCCATTATATTTTCAGTCACTGTTTCCTGTGAGGTTTCTAGCACTGACTGATGATGCATGTTCTCTGTAGGTGTACACAGATGATTCTGGGATTGTAGATGACACTGTACACACTTCATGGCCTGCGCTTAGCAGTGTTCGGCCCGCAGGGCAGACGCTTTCTGAGTGGGACATGGCCCCTAAAGTGTAACATTGTCTGTCAGTGTAACTACTAACATTGTGCTCTGCGCCTCTTTGCTTCGCCCAGCCTGTGCCCAAAAGTCCAACACAAGCTGTGAAGAATGCCTGAAGAATGTGACGGTGAGTATGTAAGACCTCTTATTTTCTGGTGTCTTCTGCTTGACCGCAGCATGGGTTTTCATTCAAAGTGTCAGTGAGGGTGGGCCTTTAGGGTGGTAGTCCAAACCGAATGCCTCACTCTGACGTGCAGTGCTCATGACCGGTGGACCTCCCAGCCATTTCCCCGTGTGTCTGTGCTGCTACTGCAGCTCACAGTGGCAGCT
Organism: Megalops atlanticus; assembly: GCA_019176425.1. Taxonomy (NCBI): domain Eukaryota; kingdom Metazoa; phylum Chordata; class Actinopteri; order Elopiformes; family Megalopidae; genus Megalops; species Megalops atlanticus. The sequence continues at coordinate 7,749,217 of CM032886.1, forward strand.
CCACACTGTCCATCCCGACACATGCTGTAACTTTCCACTGTGACCCTCCCACCTGGCACGTTGTGGGTCCTTTTGTGGGAGGAGGGGGTTGGAAACAAAAAGATCTGCCATAAGGAAGCTGGGAAATCTCAGGTGACGCAGAGAAAGGCATACCTGCCAGACGCGGCAGCCCCGCCCTCACCTGCCTTGCAGGTTTGTTGGGATTTATCTGAGCACAGTCAACCGTTTCCCAGCTTTCTGGAGTTCTGGATCACACTGTAGTCTGTTGAGAAGTAAAGACTTTTCCTTCATTTACATTACATTACATTTATTCTTTTGGCAGATGCTTTTATCTAAAGTGACTTACAAGTGAGACAGAGTACAGCACAGGCAAAAAGCCATGTAAGGAGTCAACAATATTAGAAGTGCTGCATGACCAGGTTTCAGTGGTTGGCCAGACAAGGTACCAGCTAGCTGGTAGACATGAGTGCATTAAACCATTAGGTTTGAATTTTTTTTTTTTTTTTTTTTTTTGAGGAAAACAACCTTCACCTCAACTTCACTTCCCCAGTATTCACTGTTGTAAAAGGAGCTGTGAAAGTATCAGGCTTTGGAACAGTAATGGGTCAGTGCTTCCAGTCAGAAGAGACAGGTTTAACAGTGCAAATACAAGCGGGGTTGGGGGGGTTTGAATTCACATGTTTAGGCCCACAAAGCAGCACCTGCTCACCCCGCCCCGCAGAGGAGATGTGACACACGCGTCTGGAGGGGGCTCTGCTGGTAGCATTCTGCCTTCCGCATTCCTCATTTGTTTTACTCAAGACGTCCGATTGTTTGTTTTCCTCCCAAACACACCTGAGGGCATGGGCAGGTAAAAGTGCGAAAGGGTGAAATTTAGTCGTTGTGTTTCACCTGTGGCCATTGTGCTGTATTATGGGTAAGCAACGCCCTGAATTTAAATCATGAATATCCTATTCATGACATAGTTGGCCAAACTGAAAAGGTGACCTGACTGCTGTGTGATTATCTTGCGTTACGGATCTGTCTGCTGGTCTGGGGGATATGGGTTTGCATATCAGTAGCAGTTCCATTTATTCCATTGGGTGTTAACATTGTTTTACAATGATTTTATATTTTACAGTTATTTAACAACATCAATAGATAAAAAGGCTTTTTTGACCAAATTTTTAGTTTATTCTTACAGTATTTGTAACTGCCCATTTTCATGATTGTCAGCTTAAGTGTGGAGTCTTATACTGAAGTACAGTTCATTTTATCATATTGGGGAAAAAGTGTGGCATTGTGGTAAGGAGCATGACTTGTAACTGAAAGGTTGCTGGCTCGATTCCCTGCTGGGGCACTGCTGCTGTACCATTGGGCAAGGTACATAACCCACAATTGCCTCAGTAAAAATTCAGTTCTATAAATGAATAGCAAGTAAGAATCGTAACCTATGTAAGTCACTCTGGATAAGAGTGTCTGCTAAATGACAATAATGTAATGTAATGTAATGTGTGTGTATATGTGTGTTCATGTGCATGTTACGCATTTTTTTGCAGTGTCTGTGGTGCAAGTCAACCAAGAAATGCCTGGACTACCCAGTGAGGACCATTCTGCCCCCCCACAGTCTGTGCCCCCTGAAGGACGCTCGGTGGGGGATGTGCTGGAGTAAGACGGGGGCTGTGGGGGTCCTCTCTCTGGAACCATTTCGGGGGCACTGACAGAGTCTGAGTCACTCTAAAGTCTCGGTTACTGCAACCATAGGCTAACCTGGTTTCCATTTTAATGGAGTTCTTGCGGGTCTGATTCTGTGTTCAGAAACACTATACCCAGGGAACAGCCTCTCCATCTTGAATGTGTCGTCTTATTTTTCTGGGTTCTGCCAGGATGGCAGCTGACTGCATTTGTAGAGTAATTGTGCTTGCACTCAGGAAATGGGAACAAAGCTGTTCCTGCATCTGGGTTTGAATACAGATGAACGAGATTAGGCTTTTTTTTTTTTTTTTTTTATTGCTGCATCTGCTTCTGAGGAAATGGAGTTTTCCTCCCGAAGGTCTATCTGTGATCTCCACAGGGATAGCCTCTCTTTGTGAGAAACCACCGATCTGATCTATATCTTGAATATTTTCAGATGTCTGAAAAGTTTGTGTTTTTTTTTTTCTCTCAAAGGAAGCTTAACAAAAATAGTAGTAATACTGATATTTTAAATGAAATAAACAACACTTTTATGAAAAGTCTTGTAGATCAGAGCTAGGAAATCTTGGCTGTTGTGAAATTTTAGTTAGCACATGAAATCTAAGCACGTCTGGTTTGTTATTTATTGGATCATTTGCAGTCACAGATAACAAGGGAACCAAAAAAAATAACATCATTTGAAAGGCGCAAAGTGAATTCATGTTGTTTGTGTGTTCTTTATTCCCCAGTGGATTTCCAGGCTCTGATCATCACCATGTCGGTGATTGCTGGTCTCATCATCATCGCCACCCTGGTCTGCTGCTTCTGCTGCTGCAAGTGTGAGAATATTGGGTAAGTTCTGAGCAAAAGGCCTCGTGCAGAAAACAGACACACATCCAGTGTTCTCTGGTTGCTTAGGGTAAGTGTAGTGTAGAAAGGATAGCAATAAAGGAACAATACACTGATATATAGCTCCGATAATAAGTGAGCAGACGGATGGTGTTTTGACTAAAGTCTGGTCTTTTTCAGGCCTAATCATACCTGCTTTCCAAAAAAAAAAAAGTATTTTTTAGCTATATGTCAGTGTTACATCAGCTGTTATGTCAGGGTTTTTCTTCTCCTATTGGTTTCTGCTAGAGCTGAGACTGGTTCTTGGGGAGGAGGAACAGAAGCAGCCAGTGTCACATGCTTTAGCATAAGATAATAGTTCCTCCTGTGATCTGACTTCAGATACTCTGCTGGGTACATGGCTTCAAGACATATTTTGAAACAGAGTCACCGGAGTGTTTAGAAAGTTTCTCCCAGTATCCAATGAGGGATTCCAGTGGCATTAGATGTCTGATACAACCAGCCACTCACACTAAATTTTAACAATACCTGTGCAAACCTGATATCTGTATGCAACACATTTTTGGGGGCACAGATGGCTGTTCACTTCCTCTTTTATGTGTGGATCGGTGTGAGGTCCGTTTTCATTAACACAAAGACATGTCTTTTTGGTAGCTTTTACTTGTAGTACAGGAGATGACATAGAAAGTTGTGTTTTATGACATAGAATGTAGCAAGCCATAAACCTATAAACCTTGTATAAACCTCAGACTGCCCATTCAACAAACAGAATGTACAGATTAAGACTTAGCAAACAACTTCTTAATCTGTTAATAATCACCAACACGTCCACAGTTGGTCAGCCTGTTCACCAGGGGTGGGCAGTGCCAGTGCTCACTGCTTTTTTTTTTTTTTTTTTTTTTTAATCTTTAAAGTCTTAACGGCCTGTTATTCCAGGCCTTAATCACTGAGTGTCTGTAACATGCCTTCCACACCAACAGGTGGTTTTACAGGTTTGAAAAATATTTACAGTTGCATTCCATTATTGTCACGGGTGTCTCGTACACCTCCCCCACTGTTGTTATCCTTTCCTTCTACATGATCGCCCAGCTTGGTCCAATTTCTGTCATATCGTTTGCCACTCTCTGCCATTCCAATGTAGGAATGTATTCAGTGGCCTCACACGCCAACTCATAAGCAAGTCTAAAACTGTGAAATTTGGGACTCTGGTGAGGAAGCGCAAAGCTACAATAGCGGCCACCGTAAATGAAGTATGGCAGGCAGGCTGTGGTTTGGCAGAACCTCCCGGGTTCGGTCATGTGAAACCCTGCTGAGTGAGTGTGAACCTCTGCCTCCGGTCACAAGGCAGCAAGGGACTTAACACAGCAAACGGTTCACAGGAGCGTTAACACCCGTGTCGTCACCAAAATTCGTTAAGCTCTTCGTATATGCTTCTGTCCGGGTTCTGTGCCTTGGTACCCATGTCTGCCACAGCTCTGTCGCTGCTTCTTGTGGGGAAACAGCTGGTGTGAAATGACCCTCTTGCATGGTCATTTTTAACTGGTTGTTGCTAGGCATTGTCAGCTTTCAAGTGCATGCCGTGTTGCACTTATCGTTGCTCGTATGCGCTGGACATGTTACAAGACTGACGTGGTAAAGGCGTACAGTTTTCACTGATTTCAATGCTAGTCCTTGAAAGCTTGTATCTGCCATCATTACAGCAGTATCAGGCCTGAAATTACACCATGTGTTGTAGGCTTTATCAGAACTGAAGGCATGTAAGCCTGGTTACAGTCTACAGAAAAACGAGTGAAAAGCTGGCAGTGGTGTTGTCATTAATGTGTGTCTGCAGCAGCCGGCCCACACTGTCCACCCCTTCCTCACCCCTTCGTTTCTTTTAGGGCAAAGAAGTTTGAAGCCAAAATGGAGCGACAGGTTGACAAGATGAAGGCCCGCCAGGAGGAGAGGTGAGATAGCTGGCCCTAGATCATGCTGAACTGAACATGATACTGCTGTCTCATTGGTTGGTGACTGTCCAATCAACAGACAATTCTTTCTTGCTTTCCTGATCCATATCTGTTTATGTTTTCATTTTTTGTCATTTTGCTAATGGTCTTATCCAGAGTGATGTGCAAGATGTGATGTTTCCCCATTCCTCTTTTAGCTTCTGGGGAGGGGTCAAGAGCTGTGAAGCTGAATTTCTAAGAGTGTCTTTATGTTCTTTATAAAGTCCTCACCAGAAAAAGTGGTTTTTGGTTAAAGTTGTTAAGCTGCTCCTAGTCTACAGTGGACACTGTTATTAATCCAGCTACCATTCTGCTATGAGCTGTTGTTTTTTTGTGAGTGAACTTTGACACAATTGGCAAAACACATTTTCAGACATTCAGAATTGGTGAAAAACTGTGAAAGCTGAAAATATGACATGAAATATTTGTTTGCTTATCAGATGCTCTTATCCACTTTGATGTGATATTTTACTTGAGGAAAAAGTTCTGTGAACAACTAATTTCTTGCAAGCAGTGAAAATTCACATAATTTAAATGCTAGAAAAAGTGTGTTTCACTGCATGCTTGTTGTGGCTATAACAGACGAAATCAAGTTATGTACAATATGTATCAATAGTTTGAACTGGCCAACTCATTCCTCATTTCACATTTCTTCCATTTTTATGTTTATACAGTACTTGCTAATACTGTTAACTAGCCTACAGCACAATTTTATCATTTTGAACTACATAGTATCTAATCATTTGCACATTCTGTTCCTGCTGTCAAGTGTCTTTCCTCAGGTGTTCAGTAGCTACAGTTATACAGTTTTAACTATAGCTAGTTCCAGGAGGAAAGGTTAGAATCAATAATGCTGCTTCATTTAAGTAAATATAGATATGTTAAGAAATGTGTAACATAATACCCAAACTCAGAGGGAAATTCCACAGAAGTCTTTTGCATCCTCATATGAAGCAATAATGTAGACAGCTATACTACTGGGGGAATGACTGAAGTCAATACCTCTCCTTGGTCTAAAGTGGCCAGCTACATTGTTATAAATGAAATATGTTTTTGGGAATTATTAAGAAAAAGAGGTATTGTGGTCACACAGACCTCTGGGGAATTAGCAAAATTGAGTTGCCATGAAAACTTCTTTCACAGTATTAGACCTCTTTACAGCTTGATATATTTGTCAAAGTAATTCACCTTGCTGAAGGGTATGATTTGTGCCCAAGGCCACAAACTGCAGCCATCTAATTACAAGACCTATTTGGTAGCCGCTGCTCCAGACTGCTGCCTCTACATGCTGGCTGACTGTGTGGGGTTCCCCGTGGAGGACTTTGCCCAGCGGCAGTCTCTTGGTCTTTACATGAGAACTGTTCCCTGAGTGATCTGTAACTTACGCTGTGACGCAGGGAATGGTAATCAGGGAAAATGATCTGCATTGTTGCTGGCTCATTTGTGAAGTGACTGTTCACATCTTCCAAAAAGGACAAAAGATGACACTGAAAGTGAACCAACGCAAACCGGTTTTGTCACTCAAATGGGCCCCAGATTAACTATCTGCCCTGGGGGTGTGGTGGCTCTTTTCAAGGTGTGTCATGTACGTTTTGTTGCCTAAACAGCCGCTGTTCTTATTTGGGCTCTTGCAGGAAAGCAGAGATGAAGATCAGACATGAGGAAATCAGGAAGAAGTATGGTAAGCTGCTCCTCCATATTCTCTGCCTTCCGAGCACTATGACCTCCTACGATCACAAGAAATGTCACATCATCCGAATCACCGTAGCACAAGCGCACACACTTCCCTGTGGAGGCAGTCAGTTACGCCATCACTCTTCCATGGCTATTTTATCAGGGACAGATGAACTTTTTCACTAGTGCTTCACTGTAATCTAAGGGAGGAAGGGATCTGCAGGATAAAGATTATATTGTTAGAAGTTTACAAGCCACACAGGAATTTGATTAGCTGAAGACTAGTTCCCCCTGCTGGTCAGAAATGGTACATGATTTTGATTCCTATTTAGCACTGTTTAGAGCAGTGTTTCCCAACCCTCTCCTGGAGGACCCCTTGTCCTGCATGTTTTAGATCTCTCCCTGCTCCAACATAGCTGGTTCAAATGATCAACTCGTTATGAACTCCTGAAGCTGCTTAATAACAAACTGATCATTTGAATCAGCTGTGTTGGAGCAGGGAGAGATCTAAAACATGCAGGACAAGGGGTCCTCCAGGAGAGGGTTGGGAAACGCTGGTTTAGAGTGCCATGGTTTCAACCACTGATGTTCAACTTTATGTTGACATAGTTTGTTATAATCTATGTTTGAAGTCCATCCTGAAAAGTATTGAATACATTAATATGCTTATGCACATTTGTTTCTTCTACAGGGCTGACAGGTGCTAACCCGTACTCCAGATTTTAGAAGGATTAAACGCACCGCCCTCAGTGAAAGGCTGAACTTTCCATCACCTCCACGCCATCCGCCGAACAACTGTCCCCCTCCCCGCAGATGTAAGAGCTTCCCTCCTGTTACACAGAACGTTACAGCATGGCAGTTCCACCACGCAAGTGTCACAAGCGAAGTGGGCAAGAGGCCTGACCCAGGTTACGAAGCCGACCGCAAAAAGTCTTGACTTTTTAAAATAACATTAACGAGTTGTATGTCATATTATTACTGTACTTTCTGTTTGAAGTTTGCCAAAAAAGGTTGTGCTTAATTTGTAAACATGAGTGCGTGCAAGCACGTTAGCAAGAGTTTGGAAAGGAGAAGAAACAACCAGCGTTTTCATGCCTGCATTTTTGGTAACAAGACGGAAGTCCCCTGTCATGGTCTGGTTCCCTCCATCCTGTACTCACTGTGTAAAGTGGCAAGTGATTGTCGTACAGACCACACCATCACTTGCTCAGCTACTTTCCAGTCTAACACTGTCTTGATTGCATGGGTCTCATGTGTAAACTGTGACTTCAATCTGTTACATAGAGTTGATACAACGATAACGTTTGTGGTTGACTCCATAATCATTCTGTGTAACCCATTACATTACATTACATTACATTAATTTAACATATGCTCTTATCCAGAGCGACTTCCAGCACAAGAGAATCTATCTTGGACTTTCTCCATAATGATATCTGAACCAAATGACAATAGTTTGGATCACATTTTGTGGTTGTAAAACTAACATTGCTGTAAAGCTGCACAATCACTTAGCTGCCTTGATTTCTCGTGTGATTTCAGTGATTATATGTGTGTATATGTAGGACATATTCCCATCTTAACTGCAATTTTCTTGGAAAACAATGGTAAATGGGTAATTTTTCATACTGTACAATTTGTCATTTTAGTTGAGCCTTTTCACTACAGATTCACAAGTAACAATGCATTGTTTTTAAATGTTTTGCACACTCCACATATTTTTCAAGAAAATGCATTACCTTCTTTGTCATTACAGTACTGTACTGTATATTAATATATATCTGATGTAATGCAAATTATTGGCAGTTTAAATGTAGCACCATAATTGCAGGGTTGCTATTTTGTTTCCCTTAGTCAGATTGTGCAAGACAAAACTGAGCTGTTCTCACGCTTTGGTGTCCTGCAGTTCTGTTTTTATGAAGAAGCCAGGAGTAAAATTGGCTTTGATGAGGTTTCAGTACTACTTTGTAACTTTGAAAAAAAATCCTGAACATGGCATTTGTCGTGGGCTTTATCTGCAGTGCATTTTATTATTATTTTTTAATAAATATATTTAATACCTTGCCACCCTCTGAATTTGATCTGATGGACAGAATCGCCACTAGGTCAAGTCTTCAGGATGGACGATGCACTATGTACAACATTTCTGTGAAAACCAAAGGATCACATAAACACAAACATACCTATGAACTGGTGTTTTGTTGTATTGGCATCCTATGTTCCTACATGTTTTCTAGTGTATGGAATTCAGTCATATCACCATTTGATTCCCTCACTGTATTCTGCTTTTAATGTTGATCTAATTAATATTCTGCTTTCATAGAAAGTTGCAGGATTTATTTAAATTACTTTCTCTTCTGAATCAGAGTTTCAAAAAGGCTTTTTAAAAACTAGATTTCCATTGCAGTTGCTTTTGTACATTCTCTGTAACAGAATGATTCCTTTCCCTGAAATGTCAAATGTTGAAGACAGATATTTCTTGTGTGGGGAAAAAATCATTCTCATTGAAATAAACTTTTAAATCTATAAAGATGTGTGCTGTTATTTTCTGTGTTTACTGGTAGCCAGGCAAGTTCTGGTGCTTCAGTGAAGTCTTGATGTAAACTCCGCCATCTGAATTATGTATTAGCAGGGTCTTTCACAGTCCACGAATATGAACAGTGGATGACAGTCATTAAGCGTAAGTATTCCTGTCTGTGTCTTATTTAAATGCATGCCTTTCACAACATTACCTGTCATCCACTTTTGGAAGTGGCATCACAAGGATCTCCTATCTAGGGATGCCATGGAAATCCAGTACAATTGGATAATTTCAATTATGTTAAAACAGCATAAAACATGCTGAAGCACTGAGAATTTCTTAAACATATTTTAACATATAAACATTTTATTTTCCTCCACACTGGGATGACAATTTCTGCACTTTTAGTTTAATGTTACAGTTTTGTTGAAGCTAAAATGATAAAATGCACCCGAGAGATTTACCTATAAACATTGGCAACATTGTATACTATCCATGTTCAAAGGCACAAGAAACATAGATGAATACTTGCATTATCAACTGTATGACTGTAATCTTTAGATCAAAAACGATACAGTTACAGGATTATGGAGCCTGGATGCACGCAAGAGGCCTCCTGTGTGGCGTTACACTGTTTATGACATGAACAGCGAAGCTGCCCAATACTGTGTACGGGCGCCCCTTGTGGCTGTCCAAAACACAGCCACATTTAAGAATTTTGGACTTCGACGTATATTCGTGTAGGATGAAGCAGTTCTCATATGGCTTTGATCTATGTTACACTGATGGTGATAGTGATCGTAAGGATGTTTGTGAAAATGAAGGAAAATTTCCTCCATGTGGCGGAATCGCAAGTCCAGCGCGGTCTAGATTTTTTTAAAAAACATATGCGCGTACACGTGTCCGCGTTCACGAGAGAAATCGTCACGTGATCAAATATAGGCCAATCCGATTATAGGGAACAGTAGACCAAGCGCGTTCCCGATCGCAACGAAGAGGACTGGGAGAGGTGGGAAAAAGCTAACCAGTCAATATTCTACAACCAATCTTTTGCACATTTACAGCTCAACGTCCAACGACAGCATGTCTGAAGAGAAGACAAAGGTAAAACGCGATGCTTCTACTTGAAAATGACAGTTTTTACATGGTTTGTTGGCTGTGATCATGCGCTGTTCACGATAACTGGACTCCGAATTTGAGCGGGTGGATGGCGAAAACAAAGGTTTGTCGAAGCTAACGTTAGTGCTTGGGATTGATGCATCGCTGTTTCTGTATGAAAAGTATTTTTCTAAGATGCCCATGATTGCGGTCTGCAGCCGGATGATTACCATTGATGCTGTGCATTGTTTCTCCCTGCTTAGAAATCTCGTTGGGCTGGAATTCAGCGTGTTTTTTGCAGGTTTCCCTTTGCGAAAATGAATCGCAGCCTATCAGCCATGTTAGCTACGTCTTCGGCGTAACAAATGTCGCAAAAGAGCGGACCAGAGCGTAAAGATGCACCATTGAAAAACCGCCATTAGAAAGCGCAGCGCACAAACGTTGAAATGGTGAAACCAGTTTAGCCAGCTGGCTGTATAACAACTAGCCAGCATCATTACAACAGTTAACTAAATGCAACTAGCTAAATAGGAGATTTAAGAAGGGATTGCTCGCTATTTAGATGAATCTATACCTGCTTTGACTGTTTGCAAACGTAAGCTAGCCAGTAAGAATTGCTAACCGGCTAATTAGCTGGCGGTTTAAAACAATGCATTAGCTAACGTTTGCTGGGCACAGCACCGCTAGATTGCTCACTAGACCATATCTTGCAAGTACAGAAATTGTTTGCACAAGAATAAAGAATGCATCGAGTGTAACATCGTAGCTATATACTTCTCCAGCTTGTTAGGCAAGCCTGTCATTGGTTTGCTAACTATTGCAATTACCTTGCTATCCATCCAGAAATAATTTCGAGCAGCAGTCGTTAGCTGTGTAGATAGCTTTACAAGGTAGCTGGCAGTTCCTGATTACTACCTAGTTGGATAATTGACCAGATCAGATGGTAAACGTTACCTAGTATGGCTGCGTTAATTATGATAGGCCAACGCACCCAGTACAAGTGTGTGAATAAGTAGCGAACATATTTTCCAAGCACACAACGTTACCCCGGTTTAGATTCATTATTTGTCCACGTCGTGGTCGGATTTGTACAGAGTGAACCAGTTTTGGGTCGTCCCTAGGGCTACTGAAGGTACCCGCAGCGATGTGGAGACGGTTATCGGCGTGAAAGGAAACTAAATAGCGGTGTGCCTTTCTTTTTTGCAGTGCTTTACTTTCCCATTACAGCCTGTGTGAAGGACTGATAAAGATTGCTTCTTGTTCCCCGTGCAGGAAGGTGTGAAGACGGAGAATGACCACATTAACCTGAAGGTGGCCGGTCAGGACGGTTCAGTGGTCCAGTTTAAAATTAAAAGACACACTCCCCTCAGCAAACTAATGAAGGCTTACTGCGAAAGACAGGTAAGCCTGTTCATTTAAAGGAATATATATTTCCCAACCAATAAGTTCACGCCAAAGTAAAATTGAGTTAAAAAAAATTGCTAGCAGCATGAACTGTCACATTGCTTGGAGTATATATACCGAATGCGCAGTGTAAGTATCTTGGGGGCGTATTTTTCTTGCTCTCGCTGGACATTCTAGCCCTGTCTCTCAGTGCGCTAATTGTGGATTTTTATGCATTTGTGTTGTCAGTCTTAAAGGACCACATAGGTCTTGTGCTACCAGATGTTAGTTATGACTGAATCAGATTTGTCTTCCAACATAACTTGGCAGGCTTCCATTACACATTAACAGAAGCAGGGAATACTATTTTTGGCACTTTCACAAGGTGGTGATTTTCACACAGTTGCAGTAGTGAATAGGTATTGGCTGCATTGTGGTAATGCAAATTCACCTCTGCTGGAAATCGTCATCATGTTGTTCTTCCTTTTTAGGGTTTGTCAATAAGGCAGATTAGATTTCGGTTTGACGGACAGCCAATCAACGAGACGGACACACCTGCACAGGTTAGTACGGTACCTCGGGTTACAGCAAATGTTCATGTAGATCTTTTTTTGATCAGTGGTTACACTCTTCTGGAAAGGTATTTTTACCACCTCAAAATATGCACTCATGTTGAGTGTCAAAAGTGTTTGGCACATAATGGATTGACACTGTACAGCTTTATCCTGTGGCTATCGTATGTAAAGAAAACTGGGGAAAAATATCTCACTGGACATTCCTATTACAGCTAGTTTAAAAATGGGTGTAATTGCTTAATATGTGCTTGTGGTGAGAACATGTTTTGTCAGGGAGATCTTTCACTAGAGGACCTTTCACATTGATGTAAACATTTCCCCTTCACAAATAAGTGATGGAGCAAAGAGAGAGGGGCCACAGAGTCTGTAGAGCCTTATACAAGAAACTATAAACAGTGTCAAACCATTAATTGTCTGTATTCATAGACCAGCCTTTTCCCCCACACACCTTATTTTAGATTTAAGGTGGAACTGATCCCTTTGCTATGTTGTGTGCGTTTGGCCTGCTGTGTGTGTTCTTTAATATACTGTGTGGTGTGAGATGCCGTTTGAAGAGCAGCTGGTTTCTGCTTTCAGCTGGAGATGGAAGATGAGGACACTATTGATGTATTTCAGCAGCAGACGGGGGGCTCCTGCTAGAGGCAGAGATCCCTCTGTACAGACTGTACAGGCCACACACCTGGAGAATATCCACTCAGCTATTTTATTTGATTTTCTTCCTCAATACTCAACTTTTTTTTTGTTTTGTTTTTGTTTTTTGTAGCCCCGTCCCCCTGCTCCGTGCATTATAGGAGGGTTACGGGTTTGTGTTCAACATTTATATAAGGGGGGGGGCAAGCTTTTTTAGACTGAAAAAGGTGACTTGATGAGGGTGGTCAGTTTTCAAACATCCTCCCCTGGGTCTGCGTCAGTAATGGCACTTTCAGGGGCTTTGGGCCACGCTTAACACACTGACTTCCTGTGCAAAAACGTCCTGGGTGAAAGGTCAGAGATCCCGAGGGGGTGGGGCAGTCTGGATGTTCGTGTGTCTTGGGGGTTTGTGTGTCGGCGGTTGTGATCCAGGTGGAAATGTAGGTCCTGTAATCCTGCCATTCAAACTGCCACAGGTTGAAGGAGTGGTATGCTCTTGAACATATCTCCTGCATCATGGTGTATATTTTAGGTCCGTCTTAATTTTAGGCACATTTGCAGACATGTTTTTGTTCTCCTCTCCTTTTAATCAGTGCAATTTGTTCAAAAGCCTACTTCTCTGAATGACTGGTTTATGGGGCCTCTCGTTTTCCTGGATTCAGCAGTATCAACGTAACTGAAAATATAAACCTATTATGGTGGATGAAAGAATGAGAGTCTGGACCAAATGCTAAACTCAGTATTCTGATAAATAAATGTTTTGATTCTACAAATGTTAAGTGTTTCTTTTTAATGCCTGTATGAGGAAAGGTGTTTTACCTTTCAGATTTTTTTTTTTTTTGATCGAACCTGGGTGTGGGATTGTCATGAACATTTGGCACAAAAAGCCATTTGTAATTGGATTGTCCCACCCCCAGTGGCAAAAGAAAATGGACTCTTCCCTGACTTCAAATTCATCAGCGTTTTGTGCATCTTTTGTCATGGTTCAGGTGAACTCTATCACTTGATATGCATTCTGAGAGCACATCTCTCCTCTCTGATTTAGGATACACAGGTTTCGGGAGGGGGGAGGAGGAGGAAAAATAAAAGTCATAATATCTTACTCTACTAATTTGTACATTTATTTGTTGTCCTTTACTACTGTGTACAATAAATATAGTTTGGTACTCAGGTTCCTTGTCTCAGTTGGTACTTTGAATGAGTTGCTTCACTGCTAATATGGACTGTGTCATTCATGGCCTGGCACTCACACAAAACACAGATGCATCCAATACAATTTGTATCTAGTTTCACAGTGGCGTACACACATCCGTAAACTTGTGCAGGTCCTTGGCAAAAGCAGAATGATGTAAAATCAAAAATGTCCATATACTGCTCTTACATTCCCCAGTGATTTATTTGAATTCAGACCCTGAGAAGTGATGACGTTCTGATCAAGCTTTCTAATGGTCCTCGTTAGGCGGTCGAGTGGTTAAAACGTCACTGCTCGTGAGTTGGCGCAATCCATCCTTATTTAACTTGTCTTGGTTGAAAATCGCCACATAGAGTAGAATATGGAAAAAAATGGATTGTGTAGATGCCGCGTGGCTCCCTGGTGTTTTCAGTTATACAAGAAAAAAAAAACGGGTACAAGTGACTGTGTGACTGAAGTCATAGGTGTGCTGCAAAGGCACTCTAACAAACACTCATTGGTACCCTTTCAGTCCTGTTGGTGGACTATAATAGCTTAGATGTATTTGAATGCTAATTGAAAGCTCAGTGTTATCCATGGCATCACAACAGTTAGCTACAGCCATAGAAGGTGTCAGACTGAAAGCTGCTTCAGAATTTAATGGATTAAAAATGAACGTGTTTCAGAAATAAACTATAGGTCATAAAGCATACTATCGCAAGGTAGGCTTAAGCTTACATTAACTGGCAGAGAAAGATATCTTGGATACTGTGGTAAGAGCTACATTTTTGCCTTTTCATTTCTTTCTCTATAATAAGGACAGTCAATTGGCTGGCAGTATAAATACAGCATGTTAAATATATATAGATAATATAGTGCCACTAATACTAATATACCATATTTATGTGTCATGATTTACCCAACGATATGAGTAGATCCATGTGGACAAGTGACTAAAATACTCTCTGGTAAGGACTGTAGCACAAGGAATTATCCATTATTCCTGTGAGGTAGAGCAATTAATGTATGTAAACATGGGTGGCTAACAACCCTTCTTATTAAAGAGAACAAAGACTTTCACAGGTGAGTTGTTTTGCAACTTACTATGCACCACTTTGCTCTGTATTGCTCTGTTAAGTTGTCTGTGGTGTACTGTCCAAGAAATTAACATACCATGGTAGTGCTCTATGAAACACCATCACTGCTCTTCATGTTCTGTATTCCTCATTGGACAGTCAAAAGCAGACTTTAAAGCCTAAGTTCAGATGCTGCCCAGTGTTTGAGCCTAGTCAGCGAGGGTATATCTGTATAACCAGAGGCATGGCAAGAGGTGCAATTTTGGAAGGACCTGGCAACCCAGTGTGATGGAGCTACTGTCCTAAGTTGAGGAACATGATAAGTGAATAATGACGAATGCATTATATTATTCACTAGAAATACCAAATTCTTCTTAACTGAATCATTCTTTTCTGAAAGGATGACTTGACAGCAGTTATCTGGCAGCTTGCTGGTGTTTCACTGACTCACAATCTTCAGTGAGTGATTTGGAGCTTGCTATCTACTCTCAGCCAAGATTTGCAATACAGGATGTATGACCAGACAGTAAAATTACAAATTTAATTTAAATTTACAAATTTAAAAAATGGATTTTAAATATATCCCTGAATGAAATATGAGCCACACACTTTGTTTTATACTTTTATATGTGCTTTTTAATGGAAATACAAATGCATTGCTCGTTTTAAAATATTAAAGCTTCACGGCTCCTGACTACCCTGTCAGGGTGGGAGTTCAGTGGCACAGATGGCAGAAGGAGATCTGCTGTTGCTGTTTACTGGGGGTGATGAAATCGGCAGGAAATGGGCCGGTTTGAATCTCCTTCCCTGCTGACACTGTAGCTGGTGATGCAGCTTTGGTGATGCAACTTTTCCCAGTAAGCGGAGCATCCCTGTCTTTTTCTTCATCCCGAGGGGGGTGTGCTTCTTTCCCTGTGTTTGGCTGCTTGAGTAGCCTACCTTACTGACACCACACATCAAAGGCATAAGTATCCTACAGTATATTGCGCATCTCTTCTGGGTAGGCTGTCATTTTAGATGCTACTCATTGCTAATTGTTCAAGAGCCCCTTATGTGTAGGACTCGGGAGAACTCATCTGTGTGTTGAGCACACTTAACATGCAATACAGAGTCATGATGTGGGAAAGCTGAAACTGTGAATCACTGAGTTCATTTTCTTCCAAAATACCTTGTCAGAAATCACATTCGATAGTTTTCTGCACCACATGATGCCAGAAGAGAAATTTTATTGAACACAATTATACTATAAAATTTTTAGATACGAAAAATATTTAAGCAGCTCACTGGCATCTATGGCACACAGTAAGCAGTCACCATTCCACATAAACACTAACAAATTGACACTGACAACTTTTCTTGTGTTTTCTTAAATAGTATCAGCCTAATCTAAACTATGCTATAGTATCACTCCTATGTAATTAAAACAAAGGTTTGAAAGTGAAGACATAGGGTCATTTTAGCCATATAATCCCTCTTCAGAATGAGAAACAGTTGGAGTTCTGCAGAGAAATCTACAGGTGTTTACATATGTCTTAACCATGTCTTTTCTATAGCAGGTGAAAATGTTAAACTTTAGGTTTAAATAATGCATTTCTGCTTGAATAAGGAGTGTCTGAACTAGAAATAAAAGAGGGCCACTGTCATTTCTCTGCAAGGCCACAGTATACACACCTTTTGTCTGTGTGTTTGTGTGCATACTCACTGATGCATGCAGGCGTGTGTGTGTGTGTGTGTGTGTGTGTGTGCATGTATGTTTTGTTTTTAAGATTACAATTGTGAAGATACATCTCAGACTTTTCTACCTTAGATAATTGAATTGTAATTGGTTTTAATATGTTTGGGTCTTACAACTGCTGTTTTTACTGCCACCACAATGTCATATGTATACTGTTTATATATATATATATATATATATATATATATATATATATATATATATATATATATATATATATATATATATATATATATATAGTCATGTGTAATTTGGAGTACAGTGTACTCTTTTGTCTGCTGTGTGTACATGCTCACTTATGTGTGTGGTGTAATGCTGTCAAATTATACATAATATAACAGGCAGCATGACATCCTAGTTGGTAATGGACCCAGATTTCCAGAGAACACTCAGATATACTAATCCTGTGGGAGTCATACCGCAGCTCCAGTAATCCCAGGTAGTGCTGATCTGAGATTTTCCTAATAACCCAGTGTCCTCGGGGAATGCTAATTACCTGCTCTTAAGTTTGAAATGTTGCTTGGAAAATTTCCCAGGTTTCACATGCACTTCAGATTCTACAGGGTGACACTGAAGTCTGAATGGTTGAGCATTTGCTGTAGTATCTGTCTTTGGGACTCATTCAGGGGACTCTATGCATTTCACAGTTTACACTCTAGAATGCAGGTGAGACCAAATGCACCATTCACTGAGTGAATGTAATTAAGTGCAAAGGTAAGATTGACAGTGTTATAAATGTGAATATATAGTAAGGAATTTGTAATTTTTGTTAACTTAAGTTTTACTCTAGCCCTTTCCATACTTGCTGGTGTTTTGAGGGTGCTGAAATGACCAGTTTACCTGATAATTTTCTATTTCTCTATCAAGCTGAAACTGGTCTAAAGTAAACCAAAGATGCCACCTCCCTGACCTCATTTCCAAGGCAGCAATCATATACAGCACCTCATCTGGCGCTGTGTATGACTTCCGAGAAAAAACAGCAAAAGCATATGTTTTTTTTTCTTGGCACTCTCAAAGACCTCTCGTTGAAAATTTTCCTATAAAATCTGAATTGGACAAGCATCTTATTATATGGTCCTTCCTCTTCCACACTTTCCATGGAATGAATGGTCCTTGCCAGCTCTCTCATGTAAGCATCTTAACTGGAATATGTTGTTCGGTATATCATCTTAGTTAGAGTAGCATTAGGAATATTGCCTTCGTTTGCATTACATTATGGGCATTTAGCAGACACTCTTATCCAGAGTGACTTACATAGGTTACAGGTTTACCTATTATCTATGTACACAGCTGGATATTTACTGAGGCAATTGTGGGTTAAGTACTTTTCCCACAGGTAGAGCTGCAGAGGCCAAGCAGGGAATCGAACCAGCAACCTTTCGGTTACAAACCCTGCTTACCACTCTGCTATACTGCCACCTGCACTGGTCACTGCGAGTCGGCTTGAATAAGACCGTTTCTTAAACAAATGAATGATGTTATGTCATGCTCATTCAGTACCTCAGTGAAACTATGACCTTTCTTATCCTGAAAGGAATGCTTCAGACATGGGGCTGGATCTTTAATAACTTTGTTCCCCCCTCTCTCGCATTTGAGCAATGAGGAGTGATTCTTTGAACGGGGTGCTTTGATCATGCAAGTGTCATGGATTCTTCTTATCTGCCTGCTTTAGCGCCTTTGGTCTCCGCTACTGCCTGTGTTTAAAAACAAATTGCAAAGACTTTAATTTTTTTTAAGGTTGCCTTTTTGAAAAAAAAAAAAAAAGTCATGGCTTTTATGTTAATGCGATTCAGATTTACAAAGAGCTCTGTTTGGACAGTGAGACATAATACTTCACTGAATCCTCTCATGTGAAGTTACTGATTGAAGTAGCCCACTGAGATCTCGGCTTTTGGATGTATGCGCGCACCGTTTGGGAAATCCCCACCACAGAACCTACATCCCTGCAGTGTTTACTGCTCTGATCCTGTAATGGGGAACTCGTCTGCACAGCTGGCTGTGCCGGAGCAGATTCAGATCCTAGCGATGTTCTTGATGATCTTCCGCTGTTTGTCTGCTGGAGCTTGAAAGGCGAAATTGGTAACCCGAGACAGCGATAAGGAGTCTTGGCATCTCACGGTACGTTATGTCTTGGTCTGTGCGTGTTCCGGTACTGTTCCACTAGGGGGAGATGTTTGTACGTTTTAATGTCCCACTTGAACTTTGTAATTACTCTAATCGGTTAATGCACAGTTTATTTGTTTTAATGTATGCGTCTGTCTTTAAGGGCTCAGTATTTTATATGCATATATTCATCCACCTATTATGGTACTTGAATATACACATAGACCCTGTTGGATAGAATATCATGGACTGCCCCCAAACAACAAGCTACACATAAGGCCATGAGGCCACCCAACGAGTCAAGACACAGAAACAAGAGGGGAAAGAGATATTCTTGTGTTGAAAATTTATATTTCCTTATATATCCTTGATTTAGGACACTTTGATTGAGATAAACATATTCAGTTTGACTGAACCAATTAACCTATCCACACACATATTCCTATACTGTCCACATACTAAAATATGTGTTTTAAAGAGAGTTGGTGAAGTTACCAGACTACTTCCCCTTAGTGATGCTTACCAACTGTGTCATGTAATATGTCTGATAACCTGTCTGATGACAGCCCTACTCTTAACGTAGATAATGTTTTCACAACGTAACAGGTGTTTTACTGGTCAGGTGACTGTGGTCTTCTGACTGTTTGGGCTCTTGCAGTATTTCTCATGCACTAAATGTCATGTTTGTACTCAGAGGAGTGAATTCATTTTCCCAACCAAAAAAATTATGATTTAACCAAATTTAATATTTAAAAAGGAAGAAATGCTTTGTCAATAATGCCAGAATTAGACGAGTTGATTTTTGAATGCATGACATTTTTATTGCTAGTAAATTATCATTTCTATTGCGTTGTTGATGTAATTTTGTCACTGAGCCATCCAACTGATGATGATACCATCGCATCGCCACATCTAAAGTTCTCAGCAGTCTATTTTTTTTTGTATGAACGAAGGTCTTATTACCAGCAAACCTCACGGGTGCACATGTGCTCATCCGTGATGTCATGCTCTTCACACCGCTTCAGTAATGTATAGTCAATGCTTTGAGCTATCTGTAATTGTGCTCCCTGTGCTAGCTTGTAATTTCAGTTGCCCAGGCTCCCCTCAGCTGTCTGTCTGGAGGAGGGCTCCTGGGAAAAGCCGAAACACAGGCACGGGACATGCTAGGGCATTCCACAGAGTCTAATCGCCGGTGTTTACACATTGCGGAGGAGCCGCCCCGTTCTGCGGCCCCTCGTGCGGAACTGCAGCCAGAACTCAGAGAGGAAACGAGCACGCCGATACTCCAAAGAAATTGTGATGGAACAAGGCATGCAAAAGATGTAATGCATTACTGTCATTCAGCTTTAACCAGAGCAACTTACATAGGTTACAGTATTATTCATTTATACAGCTGGACATTTACTCAGGCAATTGTGGGTTAGGTAGATTGTCCAAGGGTACAACAGCAATCAAGCAGCAGGGAATTGAACCAGCAATCTTTCAGTTAACAGCCCTGCTCCCAGTGGGGAATTGAACCACAGGCCTTTCAGTTGGGAGACCTACTCCTTACCACGACACCACACTGCTGCTCTGTTGTGTTAGGTGTAGCTGTAGCCAGCTAGGCTCTGTAAATATGTAGCATGTAGCATGAAACTAGCAGCTGATGTGTGAAACAAGCCTGTGTTGATGGCATGAGATTGCCGCCTGTGCTGTAAAATGGAGTCCCCCCCACCCCCACCGGTTGTTAAAATCTTTGTCTCATTTTTCCCAAAATGGTGCATGGTAATAGTGCCTCTAGTCTCTGAGTGTGTTAATAAATAGACTGGTCTGCTGAGACACCATTCACACCTGCAGATGACAGCCCTGTATCAAGCACAGTTCATCACCCAAGGTTATGATTTTGAAAAAAAGAGGGATACTTATATCAGGGCAAATTATGGAGAGGATGTCCTTATTTACAGCTGCGGCACACTAACTGATTGGGTTGATTAGTTTATCAATCAGATCGGAGTTTGTTTGAAGTGCTGATTATTGCTAGTCAAAACAAGGAAGATGCTACCTTCTTTCGCCGTCATGTTGTGACCACGGCTTGCGCTGCTAAGGAAATTAGATGGCAGAAGTGATGGACTCTCGTGTTAAAGATTAACATCCCTCTGTAGAAGAGCGATTGACCAACAAGTGGAAAATGGCCGTACTTGATTTTTCTGTTATGTGTGCCAGAGAAGAATTCAATGAAGTTTTTGACTTCTGTAGTGAGCAGTATCGGAGCAACAAAGGAGTTTATTCATTGCTTTGTGGGCGATATGGCTTGGGTTACATTTAATATGGACGTGCTGTTTTTTAAAAGGTAATGTATTACACTGCAGGGCGAAACACCATCACACACAGTCATTGAAAGTCTATTCTCAGAAGAAACAATGACGGTTGTTTTGAGGAGTGACTGAGAAATCCAAGTCTTATCCCTTGATCTGAGCATCTTTGAACCCTGTCACGAGGCAGAGTGCTCAGTGCGGCTGTCAGCTGTCTGATGAAGGCACAGGCTATTCTGAAACGGGGATTATACTCCTAATAAAACTGGGATGACGATAAATCTGAGTACAGTTCCCCATCCTTTGTTTCTATTTAAGAGTTTACAAGTTATCTGTCAACTGCTTACGTTACATTATTGTCATTCGGTGGCCACAGTGTAGCACAGTGGTAAGAAGCAGGGCTGGTAACCAAACGGTTGCTGGTTTTATTCCCTGCTGGGGAACTGCTGTTGTACCCTTTGGCAATGTACTTCACCCACAACTGCCTCAGTAAAATATCCAGCTGTATAAATGGATAACATGTAAAAACTGTAACCTATGTAAGTTGCTCTGGATAAGAGTGTCTGAGAAATTACAATAATGTAATGTAATTTAGCAGATGCTGTCATCCAGAGCAACTTACACAGGTTACAATTTTATTCATTTATACAACAGATATTATATACAGATATTTATGAAGGCAATTGTGGTTTAAGTACCTTCATAAGGGTGCAACAGCAATCACCCAGCAGGGAATTGAACCAGCAACCTTTTGGTTACCAGCCCTGCTCCTTACCAATAGGTCACACTGCTGCCCCTTAGGTGCTTTTTGTGGCTCCTGCCTCTGACTAAAAAAATATTTCTCTTGATCATAAAGAGTTTGAGCTTTCGCACCAGAGGTGGATATGGTTTTACCTTCTCACCTTCTCTCGGGAGTGAGGATGTGAACCCAGATGTGTTTACACATCCGGAGTGGCAATGCGCTTTTCGCCAAGCTGTCCTGCTCCCCTGTGTCCTCTGCCTGTTCTCCCTGCACTGATCCTGCTGTTGTGCCGTCTAATGGATTCAAGGGGCGATAAACACGCGGCTCAGCTGAAAGGGTAATGGCCTTCATGCTCGCAGGTGAACGACGGCAGAAAGCCCACATCAAGGCATCCGCGGAATATTGACATACCCCTTAAAGGTGGCAGTAATGATAGAGGTAGCGAGGGCATTCCGGCTTTTTAACTCCACTCTCCCACCCCCCTTCACCCTAAACACGGTGTCATTTGATACGTGCAGGTGGAAATTGTAGCATCATCCTTCTGCGGCGTGTGTTCGCTCTCCTGCTCCGGCAGCCCTTCATGTTTTAAAACCCGGGCTTTCAGCGCAACATTAAAGCCACGGCCCACACTCGCTCAGTAAATCAGGCTTCTCTTGATGTTGCAGGGGTGTTTCTGTGGTCTCAACAAAATTGCTGCATCTCCCTGTGGCTTGTCTTGGAAAGCACTGTTAAAGGCTAAGAAGCATTTCAGTTTTTCAATGGCCCATATCAGTCATGGACTACCCAATCAAACTTTGAGTAAAGTATTGGTGCAGATGGCGGAGAGGTGGTTTAGGTAATGTAGATTATTGATGCAGACTGCAGTGAGGTAGTGTAGGCACTGTAGAGTATCAGTGAAGACTGCAGTGAAGTGGTCTAGGTTATGTAGATTTTCAATGCAGACTGCAGTGCAGTGATCTAGATTATGTAGATTTTCAGTGAAGACCGCAGTGAAGTGGTCTAGGTTATGTAGATTATCAGTGCAAACTACAGTGCAGTGGTCTAGGTTATGTAGATTATCATTGCAGACTGCAGTGAGCTGGTTAAGGCGGTGTAGAGTATGGCAGCTCACTGCAGAGATTTGAGGCAGAAAGGCATCTCTCTCCCCCCAGCGCGTGCCCCCCCTGCCCTCATGCCCCCAGGCGGGTCTGCGGTTATTTGGAACTGTAACACTTCACTCTCAGGGGCATGTCAGAGCACTTAGCTGCGAGGGGATCGTGTGCTTAGGGAAATGGCCACTGATAAAGCTCTTCCTGTTTGCAGCCTTATCAGCCAGCTGGGTACAACAGGGGACGAGAGGCGGGCGGGTTATCAGATGGGAGGGTGGCGTTAGATGCCAGCCTCGGGCCTGGCACGGCGGGGCGCGGCAGAGCGCGGGAGATACCATCTGAAGCCTTTGTGCGGAGGGGCCGATACCGCCGTGGGTGCACTTTGATTCTGGAGATGCAAGGCCCTCGAGTTGATTGATCTCTTCCATCTCTCCCGTGTGTCCTCTTAATATGGCAGAATAAAAGGGCCCTTTGTGTGACGCTACGTAATGTCGACGTCAGAGCAGGTAATGTGCCCCGATTCCCGCGGTCGGGCCTGCGTTCCACCCCTGCGGAGATGTGTCCAATGCGGGTGCTGCATTGAGCTGAGGTAGTGAAATCTGGCAGGTGTTACAGGGCTGTTAATATGACTGCACTGCATTTGCGCCCAAAGACGACATCCTTTCAACTCATGACACTTTTCCATGCCGCTGCTCATGACACACGACCGATACCAGCTGGCTTTTTATTTGCCCTCTCTTTTTGCATATAGTTTTTCCAGACAGCTACATCTGCATTAATAAATATTCATGAAGGAGACCCTCCACAAAGGATTACTCCACAAAAACTAACAGGTAACTCCCAGACATCATTGCTTTCTTTGCCTGAAATTATGAGTGAATGTCAGTTGCAGTTTCATACAGAGCTTGGTGGGAAAACACTGGGGTTTGGGTTATTTAAAGATCCAATTTTAAGATGACCGGCAATACAATTAGAACTGTGATTTGGACCGAGAGGGAGAGCTGGTTGCCTCTTGTAAGGAGAGGAGATGCACGGCGAAGACGCATGGTGTGTGGGACTGAGGGTAATGACAGGTAATGTCCCACCTGCCCACCTGTGTGCCTGCACATCCATCCACAATGGCTCACGAACCCGCCAGTCACAAACCCACTGCATCAGAATGCACAGCAGATGAAAGCACCTCTGTCCCCAACCTCACAGCATGCAGAAATTCCAAACCAACTTTACCATCCCATAATCCTAAAGACCAACCTCTCATGGGACCGTTAACACCACCAACTGGCCCCACAGCGAACTGTCAGATGGCAACCTCAGTATGACATCATCGTCTCTGGTGAGTCACAGGCAGTGGTGTTCATGTGCCGAAAGGGTGGAGTTGAGACGGGTGGAGTTAAGGCCACTCCGCTCCAGCAGGACAAGAGAGAGAGGGAGAGAGAGAGAGAGAGAGAGAGAGAGAGAGAGAGAGAGAGAGAGAGGAGAGAGAGAGATGGCCTGAACCCGCCAGAATGACTGGGGCCTGACTACAGCCTGAGTGGTGATTACAGGGTGCCAGGGTCTCCGCCCGGCAATTACCCCACTCTTTAGACATCATTAGCCTGGGCACTGCGGCGGGCCCCCAGGCAAAGCGCTGACACCAAGCACAACAAAAAACCCGGCCGGAGAAGATTACTGTGCTCTGTGCGATGATTGCAGACAGGGAACACGGGAATGCAAAGCTGTGCGTCTCTAAGCGTTTGTTTTTCCTCTGTTCGGCACGGAGGAACGCGGGGGGGGGGGGTGGGGGACCATGGGTGAGATCAGGCTTGGGCAGGTGGCGGGCGTGGTGGTGGACACATGACATCATATCCTGACATCTGAGGTATCGATGTGATGTTGAAGAGGTCACGTGTCCAAAGCTAGACCAAGCGCAGTACGTTTTGTCCTTAAATTTGAATTTAAGCATGTGTTCCTTTTTCCTGCTTGCACAAAATTAGTTTGGCAGCCACTGACACTAATGAGAAATGGAATAGAAACAAGGCAACAGTGGCTTTTGTTATTCAAAGTATAGCAGTTAGATGAAATTTCGGCTAAGGTGTCTGGGTTTAGGAGAGACAAGGAAAGCTGAAAGCCTCAGGTGCTATAATTTCAGAGAAAAAAAACAGCAGATGGAGACATTATTGGTTATAAGAAAGGTCTTCGGCTCATATCAAGTTCTCCTCATAGAGAACCTTGATGATATCGGTACTCTTCAGTCTATTAATCATTTGGTGCATTAATTGTACTCTTGACTACATTTAATTAAGGTGACCTTCATTACCTCTGTTAGGCATTTAAAAATGAAATATAACCCAATTTAACCAAGATAATAACTCATCTCTTAATATCCCTACCATGCCATGGCAAGTGGATTTGGATTACAAAAATGTATTATACAAGTTTTATGCTGGATGAGTCTTGTGAATATAGTTACTGTCTTACTACAGTATCACTTACTACAGCCTGACTTTGCGGACAATGACAGAGTTCTTATGAATGGGAATCTAGAGCAGGACCGATCCCTGCGGTTCCGGCCCGGCGCTGCAGAAGAGCAGAGGTTCGGATCCACTGCGAGGAGGTGGACGAGCCCGAGAGAGCCGGGCCGGTTCAGAGGATGCCTTTCTGTGACGTGACGGAGCAGATCGCGATCGTTTTATTTCCCTGTCCAAACACGTCCCGAATTCTTCCTCCTGCTGATTATGAAACGCAAACAGAAATCAAAGCGTGGCATCGCTTTCCAGCGATGGCCCCCGCGCAGTCAAGGAGCCTTCTGTGCGTCAGCACTTTCAAAGAAACCCGCGCGACACCCCGGACAGCGAAGAGCCCTGCCACTGTCACGGACAGACGCGGCCCCGCCAAGCCCTCCTTGGAACAAGTATGACTGAACTCACACTCTGGGTTACATTCCATTACATTACATTGCATTGCATGCATTTAGCTGGCTCTCTTATCTAGAGCGACTTCCAGCACAACCTGAGCGAATCAACATCAGTAGAACACAAGTGTATCCATTCAAGTCAGATGAGCAACAGTGTCAGAAGACATACAAACACAAGTTTTTATGTTGGGTTTTGCGAATATTGTTATCCATCATTCGGTTTTCACGGCCCTTACTCTGGAAAATTCTCCTAAATTTTAATGGCTAAGAAATATGTTTAAAATCAGATAATACTATGAAAAGGCCGGGTATCTTGGCATTTAAAGCAATGAAAAATAGTGACATTATCTGACATTATGCCAATAGAAATAAATCTGTATTAACCATAGCTTGCTCCCCAGTGAACCGTTTTCTTTCATATCAGAGTACATTAGATGTCCCCCCTCCCTCTTGCACACACCGTGTCCATGTCACATGGTACCACTGTATCTTTTACTGGATGCAAAATGGTTGGTTGATACATAGGCATCCAGCTACACGCGAACCCAGTAATAATGCTGCTCATTGCTCCATTAATCATTCACGGAAAGGACTTGTTAAGACAGCCTTCCAGGTTGAAACCGTTTCACGTTTCAATCAGCACATTCCTTTCGGTGTTGATTAACTGAACGCTAAATGCGTTAAAAAAATAAATGTTTGCGGTCTGTCTGTATGGCAGGCCTGTCTAGCCCTTTGAATCACCGGACAAGTTAGGCAAGAGTTTGATCAATGATTGTGTAGGAGTAAGATAAATTGTGCGCTCTGTGTTGTTGTCCACAAGTGGAAATAAAGCTGACCCTAAAGCAACCACCCATACAAAGGAGAAATACATCAAAGAGCCTTGTAAAGAATGTTGACACACCTGTCATTCCTTCAAGAGGGTTGAGACCATTGCACACAGCTTCTCCTCACGATTATTCACAGTGGCAAAATCGTAGGAAATAACATATAAATCTATTACCCAAATGACCTAAAATTTTGTCATTTTCAGATGATGTCAGAACCAGCTGACAGGAGTAACCATGAACTCCACAAACAAGGAGCTCATTTAAAGCTGTGGCCAGAGGTTCTTTCCCTCACACCTTGCTCAGACAGAGTCATGCCCCTTGCCCTGGAGCAGGACCTTGTGGTGTCAAATTTGGGGGAGTCACCTTTGATACTTGCCCCCATCCTCACCCGAGGATGCACTTTGATTCTCCCTAATGCGAGACCCACCTGCTTCCGCAGAGCAGGGGTCCACCTTTTGCACGCATTTGGTTGTTTTTCACACCGCATCTAATGCCTTCACAGCTCCTGCGCGGAGTTTAGATAGAGCTGAATTCCCCTGAAAGGGCACACAGACAGGAGTCAAAACAACATGAGAGCAGGCCTGATGGAGAGAGAGGTTAGACACAGAGCAGAGAATCTGCAGGAAGTATAGCATAATGACTTATTTGGGGTTGGTTTGAGAGCAGGCACTTATCGAGACATTCCTCTTTTTTTTGCTCAGAAGACTAAACAAACTGCTCTAATGGTTGATTCTCTAATGGCTGATGGTTGATTCTCTCTTTTGGAAGACCTGAAAAAATTCACTGCTATAAATTTAAGCTAAGAGTCGCACAGCCATGGAGGAGAGCACTTTCAAAGTTCCTCTTGAATAAAAAACACCCAAATCTATTGTGTCCTCCTTCTGCATGTCATCAGCTAGTTATTACCACAGGAGAGAATGAAATGTCTCAGTGCTGCTGTACTTCTCTATCCTGTTCTCACCCGCTTGTTTGGTGGTGTAACTACTCAGCATTCCTGTGTTTCATGTTGTAGTCGGCTGACTATCTGCAAGTAAATAGCTGGGGACACATTTGCAACAACTGTGCAACTTTTTGAGTTTGGCCACGCCTCTGTCAGGAGAATTTGAACTGAAGGGAGGCAATACTGCCGGTAACATTGAAAATCTGTTTGATTAAAATCCACATTGTGATTTAAATAAACAGAACATCGTAGTGACCGTATGTCCACGAGAGTGAGGTGTGCATAAAATAAATTTCTTGCTGTTGTACAAAGTTATCATAAGTACTGAACACCTGCTGTGTGAGCGGTGAAATAACCCTTGTAACAGACTGACATCAGCTGTCCTATTTGCAGCTGATGACACCTTGATGCTGGCAAGGAGTCTACTCTTGATCTGTATTCAGGGGAATCAATCAAAGTGATTGACAGCTCTGTCAGGAGCAAGTAAGCCCCTTTCTCCTCCCTAAAGTGCTCCATGCTGTGTGCAGGGTGGGGATAATCTGTTTGGCCCCACCCGGTATCACAGATAATTAAAGCATCAGGGGGGAAACTGTGAGATGAGAAGAGGTGAAGAGGTAGGCCACATACTTCTGTTTCCACGAGCAAGGATTAAATGCCGGAGATTTGTTTTACAAGGTCATTACCAGACACAAATCCGAGTCTTCGCTGGTGGTGGAGGAAGAGAACGTGTGGGCATTGTCCTGCTGAGGTCTCCGGATTCCCTCTGAGATATGCCTGATGAAGGAAGGGTTTTACACACACATACACAGACGCACACACACACACACACGCACATGCACACGTACACACACTCACAGTGACATGCACATTCACACACATGAACCCACACATATATATATACAGAGCTGCTTCAGTGGAACTCCATATTCCATTTAAAGTCCATATGTTGTGTTTCATTTCTGTACGATATGAATTGACATATGCTGGAGCCAGGGGTCACTGTCCCTGGCAACACTGCTGAGGGACCTGAGAGAGAGAGAGAGAGATAGAAAGAGAGCGACAGAGAGAGAAAGAGGATGAGCATGTTTCAGAGGGTGAGAAAGAGAGAGGAAAAGAGGGAGAGAAAGAGAGAGGGAGAGAGAGTAAACAGAACTTGCAGATGAAGGGATGGGGTAGAGGGTTGGGGAGGGGGCAGTGATCACACCCTGAGCCCTGGGTTTCACACATAATTATACCTCAGACTGTCGTCCGCCGCAATCCAGCTACCTGCCAGGGGGAGCTTTGAAGCTGCGGGGCTTTTAGAGGCACCCAGGTGAGGAGGGCTCCTGGGCACACACAGTGCCTCCTGTGCTTTCCCAAACCTCACTTCTGTCACCGGTTATTACAGCGCAGCCCCTGTTTATGGAGTCTGTGGTTTGCAAGTAACAAGGTTTCATCCAGGCATGGCTGATCCCGCCATAATGGGGGAGATTTCCCCTAAGCCCTGCTCTGGCTGTCTCTTTTGACTCCCGCACTTGAAGTGGAAACTCTGCCTTTAATGACTGAGCTTAGCACGGCTCAAGCTCCAGATCCACCTATGCCCGCTGATGCCGCTGTAAATGATGAAAGCCGTTCCCCTGCTCCGCTGTCAATCAGCCAAGCTTTTACCGTCTTTACACCTTTGCACCGCTCCACTCGGCAAGCAATTACTCTGTCTGTGGGACCAGAACGGCATGTTTGACTCCCAGCTACCACGAAATAATCTAGCAATGTGGCGACAATGTACCAACTTCCTCAGCGGAATGTTCGCTGGTAGCAAATGAATAGCGATAACAAACAGTTCATGCAGATAACACTCCTTATCAACACACTTGTTAAGCTGGTGTCCTTCAGGACCATGTATCTGCAGATTCTCCTCTTTATATTTCTCCAGTGATAGTTCAGTAAATTTCTACACAGAGACATACAATATCTTGTGTGGAAAGATGCTGTAATAACTGTCATCCACTTTTTACAGGGGCTCGGCTTGCACAAGGTTGCAGGTTCAAGTCCCCAGTGGGCTTTGCAACTACACTTATACATCTAAATGAACCTGCATCACCTCAAATAACCTGTATAAATGAGTGTGCAAAATGTAAACAAAGTATGTTGTCCTGGATAAAGATGTCTGCCAGGTACATAAATACAGTGACAATGTATCTCTCTGGACATGGAGCCCAGGAGCTTTCCAAACACTTGGTTCAAAGGTATTTCTCTTGGAGATCTTGGTGATCATCTTGACACCTGCTTCTGTGTGCATGTCCCCAATGAAATTCAGCGGGCAATCGTCATGTACAGACCAGAGAATGTAAAAGCTGAAGGGCTTGTGAACAGACTGCTACGATAAAAAAAAACTGAAGTAAAGCTTCAAAAACCTTGAAACTGCATCAAGTGAATCAAGTGGCTACCTTTTTATTTTTCTTTAACTTTGGGAATTACCTTGGGCATTAGCACTCCGAAAGTAGGAGAGGCTTTGAACTGCGAGCTGAGAGCACACTTTGTCTCTGTTTGAGTTTGAAATGTGTCGGGAGCAATCCCTTCAGGTCAGCCGGGAGTTCACACAGGACGGCTCTGCTCTCTGGTAAGGGGGAAATTCCTCCCCATGTTCCTCACGTCTGAGAGAGGGCTGGGTAACTGAGAGATGAAAAAAAAACAAACTTGTGTGGAACTCACCTCTCCTCCCTCCCCCCCAGCTCTCTTCCCTCGCTCCCGCTCCCCCTCCCTCTCCCTCCCTCTCCCTCCCTCTCTCTCCCTCCCTCTCCCCCCGCTGCGGCCCCTCCTCTTCACAGCTGACTTATTCTCATTTAAATGTCTGTGCGGACTCTGTGCCTCTCCCTCCAGGTAACTCCTGAGCAAAGTTGCACCACCGAGCTCTTGCACTCAAACACAAGAGAGGGACCAGCAGAGATCTCCGGGGCACAGAGATTGATTTTTGGAGAGGGAGCTGAAGGACCATGTCACCAGGCAACATGTCATCCATGACAAACCAAAACACGTGAGAGGAGGAATCCTAAGGAAAACAGCAATGCAATCTCAATTCTGGCTGACAAAATCAATGGTTTGCGCGTCGGTTCATTGTCACAGGATTCAGAGCTATAAAAAAGGAGTGAGCAAACAGGGAACGCCTTAAGAGCAAACAAGCGAGGGGTGCAGTTTGGTGTCAGCGCCGTGACCTTTTTGTGCTGGACGCTCCGCCAGCGGAGGGAGATGCTCCTCTCTGCTTCCTCTGACGTCCACCTGTCATCCCCGGGGACTTTGCTGCTCTCCCGCTGCTGAGCGACCGGATCGGGACCGCGGGCCAGGGGGGGAGCTGAGTGTGGGTGTGTCCGAGGAGATGAGGGACAGGGCGAGGCTCGGGACGGTTCCGGATCAGTGGGGGTTCCTGTGAATGGAGCGGCGGCTTGAGAGGGGGCCCTGATGTCGACGCTGTTGCCGGTCTGTCTGCTCCTTCTCTCTGGCATCGGCGGGGGCTGGACCGTGCCATGGAGACCATGCACAGGTGCGCAGCTCAGCTCTCACTTACACAGCGGGTCTGCATCTGACCCCGACCCCGCTGACACTATGCAGCTCTGAATATACAGCACACTGAATCTCTGACTCACTAACGCAGAGCACTCTCTGTCTCTGACTCACAAATACAGCACTCTGTGTCTCCAATTCACAAATATACAGCACTCTGAATCTCTGACTCACTAACGCATAGCACTCTCTGTCTCTGACTCACGAATATACAGCACTCTGCATCTCCGATTCACAAATATACAGCAGCATGGATATCTCACTCAGATATACAGCACTCTGCCTCTGTGACTCAAATATACAGCACTCTGCATCTCTGACTCACAGATTTACAGCACTGTCTCTGAGTCACAAAAATACAACACTCTACATCTCTGACTCACAAATATACAGCACTCTGCATCTCTGACTTACAGATACACAGCACTCTGTGTCTGTGACTCACAAATATACAGCACTCTGCATCTCTGACTCACAAATATAAAGGGCTACCCATATGAAAAAATAATACATTGAGAATATATTGTAGGGAATATATTGTAGCCCAATCAATATATTGAAAATATGTAAATTATTGAAAATTCGACATATTGCAATATATTTCGTTTCATTAAATGAGTTCTATATATTCTTGGACTGAACATATTCCTCAGTATAATACAACTCATTTTATTTACATATGGGTATGGATTTCTGGCTCACAAATATACAGCTTGCTACCTCTCTGACTCATACATAAAAATACAGCACTCTATAAGCAGAAAACAGAAGTAGCGGTCTATGTGGTCATCATTATGCCAGGGATAGGATTTGGGAGTGGATTATGCTGGATCAGGTGTTGTTACTTTTACAGATTTAATTTCACCCTTAACTCAGTCAAAGAGCATAAATTGCCAAGGGGGACGTTGAACTGGTTGTAACTGTTATTTTTATGCATTAAAACACCTGTATAGTCAAAGAGGAAGCAGATTTTACAAGCCTTTTGCATGATTCCATCTTTGATAAATATACCTGCAATGATGCACCTGGTCTCAGTCTTACACCAAAGCTGAATCACTCTCTCTCCTTCAAGTGGTTACGGGGACATGAAAGAGTACACATCTCTCCAGCTGACCAGGGGAGATTATGCGTCTTCTGCTTTATGGGTTCTGTGTCAACACAAGCAGAGAAACTCAGTAAGATACAGAATGCTGTATCATTGTGATTCACCTGAGATAAAAAGGCTCAGCTCCAAAAATAAAGCTGAGTTGATCAGTTGAGTGTGGCTTCAGCAACAAACGCACAAATGAAAATTACAACCACAGACTTAATTCATCTGAAACTCACACAGGTGCAAAATAAAAAAAAAAATAACAGTGAAGAAAAGGGGAGTATTTTTGGAACAAGTTACAACCTGCGCTTAACATGTAAACTGTAAAAGAAACAACCTCACAAGTCAAGGTTGCAATGATTACAGACCCTGCGCTAAATTGCCGGAGATACAATGAAAGGTTTCGCCATCGACCTAATGGACTGAAACCTGCAGAGATTTTTGCCTTGTGCGAATGCCTTTCGGAAAGCCAGCCCCTGCTTTTATCCTGACGTTTGCTTCACTGGACTCTTATGTCACAAACCTGCAAAGCAAATGACTGAGGCATTTTAGCAGCAAAATGGAAGTAGAATGTGTGAGTCAAGTAGAACAGTAGCAGTAAGCATGGAGGACAGTGAGAACACTACTTCAGTCCTGCACCAAGGTGTCCTGCCCAGGTAACTGTCTAAACCCGTAAGTGTTTCAGTCAGGTTCAGGGGGAGGTCATTATGCTCCCCTCTTCTTTGTAACAGTCCTAAAAAATTTGCTTGTTGTCACAGATCTCAACCTTATGGCAAAGTGGCTTGTCTTCAATTTCATCTAGCCAACTCAACCATGTGTCAACATTTTTTTTCATACACAATATTAAAAACTCAGCAGTCACTGAAATTAAATTTAAAAATTGCATAACAAAAAAATGTGCTACTTACCAGGCAGGTAAATTCATTGCTCAATGTTGAGGGAAAAGTGGATTTCGATTATAGGGCCCTTAAGTGTTACATCACTGCTTCCTCTGATACTGGCTGCAGACAGATCAGGTTAGATCATATTTAAACTGCTTTTAGGGATAAATGTCTTCCTTGTAACAAGAGTCTGTGGATGTCTCATTGGAGCCATGTAAAATCGCAGTCAACTGTACATCTCACTCATCTGAGGCTATCTGAGAACCAGGCTGAATCAGCAAGGCTCAAACTGGTTCAGCCAACCACATGTCATATTTTAGCATTTAGATGCACTTGATACTCAGGTCTACAGGGGAGCACATAAGGAGATAAACATTCTGACTTTAAACATACAGACAAAGAGAGCAGAGAAGCTGACATCAAGCAGGAGATTCGACTGACAGACTCCTCTCTTTTTGAATACCCATGCATGTTGTTAACGTATGTTTGATCTTTAATTCAAGATGCGTGGGTGGCACTGATATCTGTCAGGCCATGCATGACTGAACTGATAATGTTAATTAGGTTCATTGCAGTAATGATGCCTATCAGTGACAGAGTACCATCAGATTTGTGTCTCACCTGTGCCAAGCTGTCACTCTCCATCTAGATATGAAGATACACACATGCAAGGGAGAACAGTGACATATCCTCAATGCACAGCAGTCCTGGAGGCCAAATACACAAAATAATGACATACTTTGCCTTCTGAGCAGCCCTTCAGAGTATCTCAACACTTGCATTGAGTTACATGCATCTCACACATTTTGCTGTGATATCCAAGAAAGTCATTGTGAATGTCTGTTAGGGTCTTCTAAACTAATGCTATTACAACAGTGATCATAATAACAATGATATTATTATTATAATTATTATTATTATTATTATTATTATAAATGATATTAATAGTACATAATGTATAACAGGTCTGCATTACCTGTCAAGACAAGTTAATAAATATGTCAAGTAAAACAATAAATATATTTTAATGTTCTTTACCCACTATGACCATAGGCGGATGAGCATGACTGTATCCCTATCAGTTAACAGTTAGAGCCGGTATGGAGTTAAACTTGATTCACTTTGAGATTAGTGTGTGTACCAACTGTTAACAAATCAAAAATCTTTATTATTCCTCCAGGCTTTCACCAAAAGCACACAGCCATAAATTATAAAACTGAAGTTGTAATTTGTCTGTCCATTTTAAGCCGAGCAGAAACGAAAATTACAACAGCTTTCCCGATTCTAAGATGTCACACAGGACATCAAATCCTTCGTTTTGTGGTTACAGGTAGCTATAAATGTTTGTTCATGTACATGTGCTGGAATCTAAATCCTTGGTAATTGAAGTATAATGACACTCCGATACACTTAAAACTCTCATTGATGAAAAGCCCCCCCAAATCTTTCCAAATAATGGCATTTTAAACTCTTTGGATTAAAAGGTTCATGTGCGCCTGTACCGGCAGAACATCAGCAGACGTCAACACAGAGGAGAGGGATCTTGATAAACGCGCAGTAAAGGTTTTACAACCTCAGATTTAGTAACTGGCATTATGGGTAAAGTCCCTCAGAATACCTGACATTTTAGGTGAGTTCAGACTGAACTGAACACTTGCCTCATTTGTTTCTTTGGCAATGTTCCACCAGTTAAAAGACTGCATGGAGCACCCTTGCCTATTGTCAGTCTATTCCCTACAGAGTGCTTGTGTGCAATCACTGTGGCTTCCTTTGCCAATGGGCAGGGCTCAGTTATGCCAGTTTAACTGTACTTATGCTTAATGCTGAATATGCTTAATACTTTACTCAAACTTAGAATGTAGCAGCAACAGCCCTCTGAAATATATAACTGCATTTTAACTTTAAAAATCTTATAAAATGATACATTTTACTTTAAAACACATTTCTCCATTCATTCTTAGTGGCATACTGAGGAATAATGATTAAAACTGTAAAGCATTTTCCAGGCCTCCAAAAAAACTGCTGATGTATTTTGACATGAAGGTTTTGCTTTCCAAAACAAGCCTTCTTTGCTGCGTCGACCCTTTTTTCCACCTTTGAAACTTGATCTGTTAAGTAATTTACCCCTCCCATGGCTTCCCTCTTTGATTCCGCTGAAGCAAAACCGAACAAAACAAATACAAATTCCTACGGACTAGCATTCGTTTATGAACAAAACACAGCAAACTCGCCTCATTGCAGCCTCTCAGTAACTTGCAGCGGACACTTTTGAAAATAATGCAAAACATAAATACAGCCAAGAGTATTATGTATCCTCCCAATGGCCAAGACAGATCTGACTGTTGAAACACTAAGGAGACATTCAATCTCAACTGTGGCACTTTCAGGAACACATTGAAGGAGGAATTATTTTTTTCTAACACGAAGGGGGGGGAACAGAGGAACACAGGGTTACTGCAGACATTTGAATTAATCCCAATAGCATGTTATACTAACTCCAAGTACAAAGACCCTGCTCTGTTGCACCTTAAGAAATGGCTAATTCTTTATTCTCTGTAACAGACTGTGTGTAAACGCTGCTTAATGACTTGGATATCTGCACTGAATTTCAAAGAGACGTTTTAGCTGGAACAACATCAAACTTGCCATCATCTTTGATTTTTACCTGTAGTCATGTTAAAATTAAAGAAATGATTAACCCATCAGAGTTTGATAAATATGAAGTGTTTTCCAGTTTTTTTTTCTCTGATTTCAGTTTATTCTTCCCTTCTTAAACATGTAGGAGCTGGTGTCAGAAAATACCTTTGGCTAGTTTCAGTGTTTAATTGCATTTATTCCTATCAAATAAACAAATTAAATAAAAAAATATATTTTGGAACTTTAATGTAATTACAGAATCAAGCTTTGTAGGCTGTGTTCAGAAAAGGGCAACATGAACACAATTTAAAACAACTATTAACAACTTTTTTAATTAAATAGTTTTTTGATTGAGTTGGACAACTGTTCTTTTAGCAAGACACAGCTTAGTGACAGAGGTCCGTTACTGTCATATCACCCTCTAAAACTACAGTCAGCGCACACTCTTATTGGATGATTGTCCTGTCAAAATGCACTCTTCCAGCCCCCTTCTGCAGAACAGATCATTTTTCACAGGGAGGTGCTGAAGAGAATAAAGATGCATGCATTATATTCCTCTGGTCCACTCCTCTCAGGTTTATATTTCATTATTAAACTGACGTCATCCGTCACAAAAAAATTAAAATGTGATAGCCGTGGAAATACAAGTTCACGTGACAATCTCTACAAAATAAATGAGGACATGTTATACTATGTAAAGCCTCCAGGCACAAATATCTGCTTTTACGTGTTATTAGGGAAATTTCCACTTATAAAACATTAAAGCTGCAGTGAAGATGACCACATCCTGGCATCTCTTCACCATCTCTGATGAAAATCTAAGAGAGGGAAGAGTCTCTCCACA
The DNA here is from genome assembly GCA_019176425.1 of Megalops atlanticus. NCBI lineage: Eukaryota > Metazoa > Chordata > Actinopteri > Elopiformes > Megalopidae > Megalops > Megalops atlanticus. The sequence continues at coordinate 7,785,440 of CM032886.1, forward strand.
GATAACCCTCCCCACTTCCTCTCTCACCCATCTGCTATATATAGGCACCAATTTGCATTTTTAGAACAGATACAGTATTCCCAACTAGAACTAATCATGGTAGATGACTGAGCCAAGATATCGCATGATGCCAAAAGAGACTATTAATTTGTACTTTGATAAGCTTTCAGGTGAAAGGCCAACTGAGATCACTTTCGCTTCTGTGACCAGCTGTGTAGTAACATTTTTCCCTTAAGATTATATACTGAAAGAAATTCAGTGAGTCCTGCTTCACAACAGACACAGAGCCAGTGACACTGGTTTGCATGTCTTTAACTGAGCTGTGGTACCAATTATATTCTAGAGTATGACCAGATACTTGGCTCCTGTCTTCCTTCCATCCTTTTTAGTTCCTTGTCTAGGATGTTCTTGTTCATGATGAGGAGATTCCAGTGCTATTTGTGTTGCTGTAGTAGCTAAATATATTCTGTCAAGAATGCTCATGGTCAGCCAGCAAATCAGGTCATGTACTGTATAGAGTATCTTCAACAATTCAGAGATTGGACTCTCAATGTAAATTACACAAAGCTGAATATCTGGTCATAATGTAGGATATTTATTGTGGCACTCTACTCCCACAGATCTGTTACCACTTGACTTCCTGTCCCTGGTGCTTCCAGAGGGTGGGGCAGCCTTAATGGGGGTGCGCATGGTTCAGGAAGGGGGGGCCCGAGGCCTCCAATGGACAGGACCCCCCTGGGCTCTCAGCTTCCCCGCCGCACAGATCTTCATCAACTGTGATTTCTTCCCAGAGGAGTTCTCCATCGTGGTCACACTCAAGGTGTCCCGAGTGGCCCGCGGGGTATGTCAGAAAGCAGGCTGGACCAGCGGCAGCCAATAGCACCACAGCAGCAAAGGGCTCCATTATGACCTCACACACAGAACAGAACACTCATGGGACACAGTTCAGGGAATTACCCAGAAATCATGTTATCAGTCTGGATATAATTCTCCCAGTTCCCTAGCCATCATTAATAGATATATAAGAAACTGAGATGTTGATACATATAAATAATATTAACCCTGAGTAGTGATGATTCAACAATGATGCTAAAAAACACAACAAAAGCATGTATCACCAGTAAATAAACAAGTCAAAACCAATCTTCACTTCACTTAAAAACTTTTTAAAAGCTCAAACTGATTTGACTTTTACTTTTGAGTCAAATCCAAAGTCTTGCCTCCAAAATGTCTCCTGCTTCTTCCTCTCTTCTCCTCCAGAAGAACGAGTACGTCTTCGCGCTGGTTCAGGAGGACACGGATCGTCTGCTGATCGGCCTGCGCTTCTCCCAGGAGAAGCTTCACTTCCTGTTCCTGGGCCCCGGGGGTCTGGACCGAATCACCTTCCAGTGCGTGCAGCTGGCAGACAACCGCTGGCACACCCTGGTGCTTGCCATGAGCGGGCACTATGCCACCCTCACGGTGGACTGTGGCACGCCCCTGGACCTGTGAGTCACTGTAGCGATGGGCCAGAGAAGTAACACTCTGTAACACAGCTAATACGCTCTATATAACACAGACAATATGGGCAGTAGTGTAGCAGAGTTGTAAGGAGCAGGACTTGTAACTGAAAGGTTACTGGCTCAATTCCCCACTGGGGCACTGCTGCTGTACCCTTGACCAAGATACTTAACCCAGAATTGCCTCAGTTAATACCCAGCTGTATAAATGGATAACATGTGAAAGTTGTAAGTTGCACTGGATAAGAGCATCTGGTAACTGACAATAATGTAATGTAATGTAATGATCTCAGATTAGCCCTGAACCATTGCACCTAGATGTCATTGAGGAATACAGTATTTCATTTATAATTAGTCATGAGTTAAATCAGCATTAGCTAGAGCACTAAAAGTTGGTGTTACATAGAATAAAATAGGTCTTATATACAGTATTTAAGAAGTAGAAATACACAAATTCACACAAGCAAGGTCGTTTTTAATCCCAGGGAGTGGTCACATGTTGGTGAATACACAGAGATGTTATGGTGCAGGTGCATGAATGAAGCTGCAGGGTAAATACTCTGCAGTGACGATGTTTTCTCTGAAATGCAGAGTTCACGAGAGGCCTTTCCCTGCTGCTTTCAACACAAAGGGCTCCAGGGTGTACGTCGGCAGTCGAAGACGGTGGAAAGGCTTGTTCTCAGTAAGAAACATTCACTGGACTTCTGTAGTTGCTGTAGGGCTGCAGTGTCAGTCAAATGTTTCACGAGCTTGGATGGGACCAGAAGGTTGCAGGTTCAATCCCCACTACCATTGCACCCTTAACTAAGACAGTCAAGTGTCTCAGTAAATATACCTCTTTAAAATGGGTAATATATCAACTGTAAGCTACAATACATTCTGCCAAGCAAATAAACAATGTAAAATTGAATAAAAGATATAAATGTTTGGACCAGCTAAGGATCTCTTTTGGCTTATTGTTCTCTGTTACAGGGGCTGATGCGACAGCTGGTTCTGTTGCCTGGTTCTGACGCTACCTCACGAGTGTGTCCCTCCTCGAACCCGAGTCTCGCCGTGCTCTCTGTCCCGCAGTCCCTGCTGCATCTGCCCATCAAACCCTCCGGAAACGATGCCCTGATTTATCCATACGGTGAAGTAGGGCCAGGGAACATGGTGGTGGCTGGGCTGAATTGTTTTTAAAAATGTTGATTTTAAAGGTGCTCTTCTGTTATACTGACACCTCAGAAAAAAAAACCCATGGCAACTGACAGGTTGTTATTTAGTGGTGCTGAACTGGCCAGTGCTGACATTCACTCTCTGAAAAAGGTGGTATTGATTCACTTTTTGAAACAGTCACCATTGATTCACTTTTTGAAACAGGCAGTATTGTCTTTCCTGTTAGGAGAGGTGAGGTCAGGACTGTAAATGCACTTTTTTTCAGGAAGTCTTTGAGCTGTAAACACTGCTGTGATGGGCACGAGAGGGACCCAACAATCAAGCTATAACCTGTATCTTATACCAAAGCGTAGCTTCAGTAGGCTTTTAGATTGAAGGCCAAAAGGTTATTTTCTATATCGTGGTGAAAGACATTGTGGAGAACTGGTAAGGTATAAGAAAAAACGGATGTCCCTCTGCCAGACTGAAAATTGTGTATCTGGAAGCTGTGTAATATGCTGTAATGATGTGTTAAATACTTGGCTGGTGAGTATAACAGCAGTCATAGCATTCATAATGAAATGTGCCTACTTTATCATTTATTTAACATTTAAAACTAATTACTTTATGCTCTGTGACACAAGAAGAATCCAAGCAAAACACTCAATAAAAACAGCTTATTCTGCTCATCCAGTGAGTGTGAAATATGTCAATGATGATTTACCTTTGGGTTTACATTAGGAAAGCATCATTCATTATGAATGCCTCACTGTGGTTTGGCAAGACTGGCAGTCTTGGCACAGAAGTTCATTTTTATTGTTTAGCGTGTAGGTTTCATTTGGAGTTAAACCAACTGCAGCTACTGGCCATCAAGATAAGACACTAACACTGACTCCCCTCATTATTGTTGCCTGAAGCAAAGATCAAAAGCAGAGAAGACCTTTTCTTCTTGAGAGAGACATTTCATTGCATTTCTGTAAAAAATTACTCACATTACAAATACAAAGTCTGGGGACAATGTCTGTTAATTAAGAAAATGGATTGCACAAACATTAAGTCATTTTATTTAAAAAATGTATTGACTGATGTGATCTAGTGACTGATGTATGGTGGTATGTGTACTTGGCTTCCCTTAGGTTCTAGGCTGTCTAGTCAGGTTGTACAAGTTAACCTGTGGTAGGGCTTGAATAGCATTCTGCTCACACTCACTGGGCTGGCAGCGTAGTTAGCCTGGTCTGATGCTCATTCAACTTGAATGGATACGCAATCCGTACATTATTAGAGTGAACAGAAAAAAAATTGCTGCACAATCATGCAGTCTTATACATACAGCTGAACCCACACTTTACCACTCCCAGATGTTTTACCATCAGACTCCACTCCTTCTTCTCACTCCTCCCTCCCCTCTCTGTCCTGGACACAGAAGCCGACGTGCGGGTGACCGTGGGGACACAGCCACCTTGCAGGAAGACTGAGCTCGGCCAGCTGTGGTTCGACACTCTGAAGAGGGGCCTCTTCCTGTGCGATGGTGGAGCCTGGCTTCCTATGCTGCAAGGTGAGCTCTGTGGATTCGTCTGCACCTGGCTCCCATGGTCCTTACCTGTGCCCCTGTGCCTAAGCCTCACTTCCCCCCGACTCCTATCATTGGTTTATTTTTTCCAAAAATGATCAAATTTGATAGATCATCATCCTCCACTGGTGTCATTTGCACAGCTTCTTACCATCATCATGAAACCAAACGTCAGCTGTGATCCTGCATGAAGACATCTACTCAATGCTTATTGACTGCTTATTGAAAATATGCTTTTTAAAAAACCTTGGGCATGACCCGAGTGCTTCACTCTAACACATATTTCATCCACAGAGAAAGAGAGGCTGGATTATGTGGAAGATTACCAAGACCTCTACACCAACTCGGAAACCTTCGACATCGAGGTCTTCCGCATCCCCTCAGTGGGGCTTTTTGTCGCCACGGCCAACCGGGAGTCGAAGCCCGGCTCTGGGATTTACAAATGGACCGACGGGAAGTTTGAGCCATACCAGAACATCAGCACCTTTGAGGCACTAGCCTTGAAGTACTTCACTGTGGGCAACAAGGTTAGACACTAATGAGTAATGTATTACATTACACTGCGTTACATTATTGTCATTTGGCAGACGCTCTTATCCAGAGCGACTTACATGGGTTACAGTGTTTACGTGTTACAGTGTTACAGTGTTTACGTGAGGCAATTCCAGGGTACTGTGCCCAAGGGTACAGCAGCAGTGTACCAGCGGGGAATCTAACCAGCAGCCCTTCGGTCACAAGACCTGGTCCTTATCTCTATGCTACGCTGCCACTGTACATGCAGTACCTTTCATTGGTTAAAATCCATCAGTTACAATAATTATTTGGAATGATGTGAAAAGAGATACGTTCCTTTTTTTGTTACATAAATGGTTTCCTGACTACGACATGATATGACATATGTTTCACATATGACACATATGACATGGGACAACACATTGATTATCAAACAGCGCAGTTATTGACAGAACCACAAAGTCACTCACTGAAGGTTATGGGCTAAAGAATTAACTCCTTTAACACTTTGCAACGTGTATGGCTGCACTTAAACCTTGGTCCCCTACACTGCATTTGACTTCACTAATCAGAGCAAGCCGTCTGATCCCAGGTTATGCCTAAACCTGAAAAACATGTGCCTCCTCTGTCCCGTACGTGTGTGACTGCAGTGAGTTGACATAATTCAGTTCAATTCAAAAAACTTTATTGTTATTAAGCAGTCCCTCCCTTGACATCATGGGAGTGGCGTGGCGCCAGAACAAAGGCGCTGCGCAGAGAAGGTTTTCAATGGATGACCTTCACAGCCGTTCACAGGAAACAAGGGAGGAGGATCCTTTGATGTGGAGCCTCAGGGAGGATGGGGCCCGGATCTGATAAAGATTTGCTCGTGTCGTAAATCTCACACGCATAATCACAGAAATGAACTTTGCCTGATGTTATATATGCATGCTTTGTGACTCATACCTTCCCTTTTCCCAAGCAGGTTGCTTCCGACGACGGTTAAAAATCATAAACACGCTGAACACATTTAGAGGTCATTCCAGTTTCTTTTAATAGTCACAGTTTATTGTAATTACCTTCCTTATTTTTTAAATGTGTCTGTAATATAATACAATACTTTGTGCAATGTATAAAGCGTAGAACCATAACCTGTGCATGGTAATTTTTGTGTCTTTGGCAACACAGCTAGGAAAAAAGATACTAGGCAGAAACATACCTTTCTTGTATTATTTAGGTGAACCTCAACAGGTGCAAAAAAATATTGCATTTTCTAACATCATTGAGACCTCACACTAGCCAGTTACTGACTCCTGACTTTAAGAAACAGAAAATGGAAACACTGAAAACAAATGTTGCTCTCCCTATTATTTTATTCTGTCGACTGAAGGAATTTGTTTTTTAAGTTTTTCTAGCCATTATTCTTGTCATTATTATTGCTGTTTGTCTTCTTCTTATTAATAATGCTACTACTACAACTACTGATAATAGTGATACAAATTGTAATACTGTATTGACCTGTGTTTTACCATATATTGTAAGTTGCACTTGAAAAGCTGAGTTACTTAAAAAATTTGGATCATTCCTTTTTCTCTTTTAATCAGATATTCTTAGCAGTTGCCAATTCAAGAGGGGCGAGGGAGGGGGCCCGGGAGCTCTCCGTGATCTACAAGTGGAGTGAGAGGAAGCTGAAGTTCCTGCGCTATCAGACGCTGGAGACACACAGTGCGCGAGACTGGGAGGCCTTCCACATCCAGGGAGAGGCCTTCCTCGCGGTGGCCAATCACAGACAAGGTATAGGTGCACAGGTGAAGCCCTATGTTGGCCATGTTGCTGTGGGTGGACTGTGATCAAATCCCCACAGATGAGTGAAGTCGTTAAATAGGGATAATCCACAACAAATTGTAAATGATAGAAGGACTACCTGGGTTTCAGTTTCAAGGTTGGGTATGGCTGTTGTACTCTTGAACAAGGTGCTAACCTGGATTGCCTCAGAGGGCATCCAGTTGTACAAATAATATATGAAATGTAGGTTATGAAGGTTGCCCTTTATAAGAAAATAACTTACTTTGTGCGAGAAACAAAGTGTGTGCTGTTTGAGTTTTCTGTGAGGTAAGATGAGATTGCCTTTGATATATTGTCCTTGTGGATCTTTGCACACATTACTGATGTGATCATGTGTCAGTTTTGAATTGATCAAAGCCCCACAGTTATCATAAAAGAGAGTTTTTTCATGGGATGGAACAGCCCTGGGAAAGCATGTCGCACATTTGCAGCAACTCAGCCAGTAGGACCCAGGTCTGCCCAGACAGGTGCCTGAGAATAGCAGCTAAGGAACAGGGAGCTGGGATAGAAAGGTTACTGAATAGGGGCAGGAACACCTAAACAGTACCACCTGTGTAACAGTATACTCACAATGGCATTACATTATATTATTGTTATTTATCCAGAGCAACTTACATAGGTTTCCATTTTTACATGCTATCCATTTATACAGCTGGATACTTACTGAGACAATTCTGGGTTAATTACCTTGCCCAAGGGTACATCGAACCAGAAACATTTAGGTTATGAGCCCTGCTCCTTAAAACTATGCCGCCATTAGGCCCCCTACTCAGCATAAAAAAGGATGAATATGCTGTGAAAACGCAAATATGAAAAGTCGTAATCTCAGCAAGGCACTGGGGTGGTGACTATCTTCAAAATCCAATGCCTTCTCTTCGCAGGGGACAGCAACCACAATATCGACAGCGTGATCTACAAGTGGAACCCAGGCACCAGAGTCTTCGAAGTCAACCAGACCATCCAAACCTCGGGGGCCTACGACTGGGAGTTCTTCACCGCTGGGCCTTATTACTTCCTGGTGGTGGCCAACACCTTCAACGGAGCATCCACGCAGATCGAGTCCAACATCTACATCTGGCTGGGTGGAATGTTTCAGCCCTTCCAGGCCATCGTGGTGAGTCGCGTGACGCAACTGAAGCCTGCTGATGATTGGCCATTTCAGCTGTCCGTCCAGCAACACTGAGCAAACTTATTATGAGCTATTACATCATCACATCTATCACGTTAGGCATAAAGGACAGCAAAGCAAAACAAAAGAGAAAATACCCAAAAGAGAACATTCTCAATGAATTACTAACACTGACAAACCTAGGCAACTGACAACTACAGGTTTTCCAATTGCTTTCTTCACCTACTGTCTAGCACTACTGTATGACCTTAGGAATAGTTTTGTATTCCATGTATGCTGTAGTAGTATATGGGTAGAGATATTTTCTTCCATTTTCATCATTAACGCACAGAAGCCTTTATGAAATGTATTGGGTGATTCATTATCTGTGTTGTTTTGCTTCAATTATGATTACAATGTTCCTATTGCAAGCCTTATGTAACAGAGAAGTAGGAGTGCCTGATATAAGAAGCTCACGCTTTGTTAATGACCAAACTGTATTCCTCCATTAAAATCTTACAGCCAAGGTTGTTCCGTCACAGACATTGGCTTTTTCTCTTAAACTGCATAAAGGGTAATTCAAGGGGTAATACAAAGTGTGTCCTTTCATGTAAGTGGAGCACACCTCTACTTGACGAATCTGCTCCTCTCTGAGAGAGGTCTTCTCTCTAGGAAACTCCCCATTGAAGATTTATTTGCTGTACTTTGGTTACTGCTGCAAGGAGTGTCACTTCATGTTACCTGTATGACACCTATCAGCCCCTTAAAAATGTGTGTAAAATTTGAGAAGACTGAACAGAATGGTGCCTAATTTCCTAATGTCCTAATGTGAATATTACTGAAATATCCATTCCAATAATTAATGGTACGACCTGTGAAGGCAACACAAATAACAACACAAAACACCCGGTTACACCTGTAGGTCAGGGGGGGAAATTTGCATATTAAAATAAGTGCAGTTTGGAACTTGTTTCCTGAAAGGGCTGCCTTTTCATTTCAGTGATTTACTACACTCTAAAGCTGCATTGATAATTAAACTGATGGTTAAAAAAAGGAGATGGCTGCCATCCAAGAACAGGTCACTCCTGAGAAAGGAGCACCGTTGAGGCTAAAAACAGAAGGATGTGGCAACACAAATCTGCTATCGGCACTGTGAAATGTATAATTAATAGCTGAAATACAAGTTTAATCGCTTATCCTGTGTACATATCAACAGTCTAAACTAGGCAATCCAACAACCGCAGAACCGTGAAAAAAAGACGTCTTGTGGTTGTTAGAGGGGAATTCCACAGGTCTGTTTCAAGTAAATGAGGACAAAGTTACTGCCTTTTTCACGTGACTTTCAGCTGACTGAAAGGATAATGTACACACAGAGGGTTAATTATATGTATCGATTGTGGAGGGTGTTACTCCTTGTTTAATGCCTGTAATACCTGTAATTATCTGGTAGACTCAATTTTCCTTAATTTTGAATGATAATGCTAAGCAAATGTTATATTTTTTCAAGCTCTTACACAAGTTTTGTAAGTAACTAAAATAGTATAGTGTATATATGATATAACTAATAAATGTATGTTAAGAATTGGCTTAATTTCATCACTGAATATTAAGGACAATGTTTACAGCAGTACCACTTTACAGGCTTAAAGATTAATATTGATCCCCACCAGCCTGCTCCAAATTGTTTGTCTTGATCCATATAGACGTTTGGGGCAACTGACTGGGAGATGTTCCAGATCGGGAACAGAATCTTCCTGGCAGTGGCTAACAGCCAGAAATTATACAGAAAAGGCCCCAGCATCTACACCCTCAACTCCACCATCTACGAGCTCAACATGACCACTAGGACTTTCCTCAGGTTCCAGGACATTCTGACCTACAGGTAACCCACTGGGGGGTTTCAGACTTGATTACTAGAAATATTCCTGTTCTCCCTGCCAATACTTCCTGTTTTTTTTTCCTTATCAGTGCAGTTGACTGGGAGTTCTTCACGCTAGGAGATGAAAAGTTCCTGGTGGTAGCCAATTCCTACGATGGAACATCCTACTCTTTAAACAGTGTTATATACAGGTATGGGTCATGACATAACATCAACTGGAAATTGTTTATTGCTCTTGGCTAGAGGAGCATGTTTAAAATTAGACTTCCAGTATTCATATCCAGGTGCAGCAAAAAATGCTGATATTTTCTCTAGGATTAAATGAGCCAGTAATAATGAGAAACAAGCACAGGAAAGGCTCACATGATTGTAACTCTATCTGAGCTCTAATTCTATAACTGTATATTCCAGGTGCAGATTTCAATCTCTGTTGGTAAAAAAAAAAAACAACTAAAGAGATACCTTTTTAGTTTTGTGTCAGCCTCCATAAGTCTGCTTAATTTTGAACTTTTTCCAACTCTAGAAGAAGTGGACCAACTTACTTGAATCATTGTTATTATTATAGTTATTCAGTGCAGTTGTTATATCAACTGTCATATGCAATCCTGCTCCATTTAATCCTATTTGACTAAACTCTTAATCTGTTGTTGATTTTTCTTGTATTTTATTTCATTTATTTTTTGTATGCATTTGAAAATGTCTGTATTGGACATAGGTTTGTTGCACATTTTATGCTTGTTTTACTTGGTATCTGTCACTTTGTTTCCTGTTGTCATACTTTGCACATATCACCACAAAAGACGTTCACCTGCAGGAAAAATAAAATTATTTCGACTTTGAATAACTACCCACTTTTACACTGACAGGTGGCAGGGATACGAGGGGTTCGTTCCCATCCACCAGCTGCCAACCATCGGGTGCAAGGACTGGGAGTTCTTCAGCTCCAAGGAGGGCTCTTATCTTATCTACTCCAGCGCCACGGAGCCCCTCTCCAAGGTGTTCAAGCTGAGGACCTACTGATGGCACGGGCTGCAGGACGGGCTCTGACCAGCTGTGGCAACGTGCTGCGGAATCTTGTGAGACTGAGCTCGAGCACGACAGAGCGAGAGAAGACGCGTGGTCTCTGCACGGCCCGAAACTCGCCAAAACCCACAGCCGAAACTGTCCGTGCTACAGCTGCACCGAGGCAGAAGAACCGCGCTCTCTTTGGAAAGAGCTGATAAAATGGGGATGTGCCTCTCACGGCTATAAACTGATGATGTCATACTTCACTTGAACCCGTAGCTGAATTCGTATGCAGCAATGCATCACCAGCACAAACCCAAGGGTGGAAGCAGAGTGGAGGGCAAAAAGAAAGTAAAATAAGCTGAAGGCATGTTTTAAAATGTATACTATGGATAAGGGACATACAGGTTCTATATGCAATCATACAGCAAAGGCTGACTGATATTTCACTCTTCTTCCCTTCTACTGCAAGATGTACAATATGGATTGACAATGTAATTCTTATAATTTATTGACAGATAGGGAAAGAAACGTATCTGTCTCATGAATTATTTAAACAATTTTCTTTCTAATATTTTTTTCCAAGATTAAACTCATGCACTATACAATACAACCGCTGACACTGGCAGCTGTAAAGTCTGACAGATACAAGAAGGGTGCCATCAAAACCAGGAAACAAACCAATGACAAACCCATCACAGTACTCAAAGTTATTCCATCAGAAACACGATGATGTGACAAAAAGCTATATGACTGCTGCTTTGTTCGACAGTTATACTTTATTACTTCTTATTCTGGGATTATTTAAATTAGAATAATATCTGGGATGATGATAAAGTATAAAATGAAGGGAGTTCTTGGAAAACCTGTTATTTTCTTTTTTATATTCAACAATAATTTGATCAACGGACATGTGACAGTCACCTCTGGTGTATTTTTCGCATCGTCAGCGCGATCTCTAGCGGATATATCTTAACTAGTCTTTTTAATTTTACCCACTTTGTGCTGGTAATCACATTATTGTTCATTATTTATTGTGTCAGTAGCACATTCTTTGCATTGACGTGTGTCTTTTTTGTAACTTCAGGGCAGAAAATAGTGGTATTTTGTACAGCTGAACAGAGTACTGCTTATAATAGAATTGTCTATAATTTAAAGCTATCACAAGTACTGTATAATTATTATTTAGCCTACGTCCTTTCCAGGCAATTACATTCCTTATTACCAATTTTAATAATCTATATATTGTAAAAATCGAACAGATAAAACAACTGAGACCTTCGTTGATATAAGAATTGCAGTCTATGTATGTCTAGTAGCCTGTATGTAAGCGCTACTTTCAACGTAGTGTATGGAATAATAAAAACGCCACCCACTGACTGAAAGATGAAACTTTCTCCAGCGTTACTTTCTGTTTCTTTTTTTTGTCATATGACATACTAGCATGCCCTTCAGATAATAAAAACATAGAAACCAAATTCATTCTACAGTGATTTCTCCATAGTTACTTTTTTCTACCAATATTACAGTTAAAGATTACAGTGGTCACATTTCATGGACTAAATAGCTCCTCTCCCCTCCCTTCCTAGTGAATACTTCAGCCTCCCGTATATTACATTGTATAGCATAGATTAATAAAAAAATGAAGGAATCACAATCACCTATTATCATCATGATACACACGTACACATATGACTAATGAATGTTCAAAGCATTTAACGTAAAGGTCACATGAAAACCAAAAAGACAGAGTGTCAAAGCTATGGTTTTTAAGTAATTTCCACAAGTATTACTTCCTCCCTTAATTTCGTTAACGTAGCTAACTAGTTATCTGTTCCTTTAGCTGTATAGATAATATTGATTGTTTATTTTTGTTCTTTCTCTTCTTCAAGGTTTGAAAACAATAAACCGCTGCGTCGACTTCCATACATGAGGTTTTCCCTGGATCCGCAATCGATTCGTGAAAATATTCACTGTTTTATTTTATTCACTGATTCAGTTTTAGTTAGCTAGTTGCAAGCTAACTAGCCTAATGAAACGCATTTCTTTAGTTTCTACGTCTGTAGTCTGAGCGTCATGTACTCGGTGCGCTAGATGTGCCGCACAGTCTTATGAGCGAGTGGGACTTGTAGTTTATTATCGGACACGGTACAAGACTAATGCGTCGATGGAAATGTACATCAAAACCACGAGTACCACAATGCACCAACATGCTTCCACATTAGAAAAACATGGCTGCGTACAGTCGCTACATCACTGGTGTTTCCATTTGTGTGTCAGATTTTCATGTTTTGGTTAGTGATAAAATAACTAGCTAGCGACCAAGAACAATCATAGCGAGTGGAGTTCGCAAATTTCATAGTCTGGTGTACGAAAAAGTTGCTTGATCGCTTGCTAACTAATTTATTTGAAGCGGGAATAACTGATTTAAACGAGCGTTCGCTAGCAAGCTAGCTGGCTAGCCTCTCTTGCATGGATTTTTGTTGTGCGCTCCGCGGTAGTCGCGTTAGCTCTCTAGCCGACGGAAATGGTCTTTTTCTCCCCAGCCTGACAATTAAACACAGGTAGCTAGTTAGGAAGGAAGTTAGCTAGTGCATTAGCTAACCAGCCATGCTTTTTCCCGTAAAGTCATCTTATTCAGGGGTGTGTCCGGGGGCTGCAAATCGCGAGCTTGGGAAGACCAAGATGAGATAGCAATGAGGGAAACACCTGCTCTCATCAGCTAGCGAATCGTTTTCTGATCTTCACTCGCAAAACGTTTTAGCTACGAGATACAAAGGGTGTAAATCACAGCCAGCGAATCAACAAAAAAAACATGTTCGGAAATCTGTTCGAAGAAGACGAAGAGGGCTTCGCTCCTGCCCCCAGCGGGGGAAAGGTCGGGAAAGGGAAAAACGCCGAGCCTCCTCCGCCGCGGGGGAGCGTGAGGCTGAGCGGCATCAAAAACCAAGGCGGCACTTGCTACCTCAACTCCCTGCTGCAAACGTTGCTCTTCACGCCGGAGTTCAGAGGTAAGAGCGCAGCTCAAAATTAAGTTGTTTTCACGGTCAGCGACTTTGGTGTCGCAGGAGTCAATTGATGTCTCCGTTGACGGTGTGAGATGCACACAAACTCATTGGCAGTTTGTGCTGACCTCTTCACAGCAAAGATGTTAGAGTCGCAGCAGCTTAATAGAAGCTGTCTGTGATGTGACTTTTCCTCAGTCACGGAGTATTTTTTCAGAGGATTCGGCAAGCTCTTGCTGTGTCGTTTACTGTCATGATCAGCCGTTTGTTTCTGCGCTCCTTCACGCAGAGGAGTTGTTCACTTTGGGACCAGAGGAGCTGGGCTGTCTGGCGGACAAGGACAAACCAGAGGCCAAGGTAAGCACAGACAACTTCTCCACCTGCTACGTTTGCATATGGGACTACAGAGGGAACACACTGGAGGTACTGTTTGTGTAAATGGCAATGTCGTGGACGGCGCCAAGCCTGTGTTTGCTTGTCCGAAGGTTCGAGTGATCCCTCTTGAGCTCCAGATGCTGTTCACACACCTGCTGCTGGTGGACCAGCAGACTGCCTCCACGGCTGATCTGACCGAGAGTTTCGGCTGGACCAGCAGCGAGGTAACCCCCCTTTTTCCGTTCCTGCTCTTTGACACTTAAGCAGGCTCTGTGAGATGCTGCTCCGTGCGTCCTACAGAGTAGCTGTTGCCATCAGTGCTGCAGTGGTGTGATTCCAAAGGTTCTGCATCTGGGCTGTCAAAACCAGAATCTGGGGGTTCTTTAATTCTGTTACTGCTGGGTCATTCACTCAGTTTGAAACTCTTTAACAAAATCGAACATTGTAGCTGTAGATTGCACATTTGCCATATACTGAAATTCATGATTTTATGCATTGGATTCTGGGAAATGCAGCATAGTAGATATGTACAGGTTATTAACTAATTGGACCAATTAATCATAATTGAGTAATTGGGTGGGAAAATAACCAGCACACACATGCCTCCACGGACTCTGACAGTCTCATGCCCTTGTTGCATGTCATGACGAACATGTTGTGTGATGGTGAACATGTGTGCTAATGCAGAAACAGAGGGTTTCGTATCATGTTACTTATGGCGTTATGCTGAAGGTGTGGGACGATTCTGAAAGTGCATGTCTTGTGTTGTGGTCAAGGTGTTACTCTGGTTGTGACAGTGGAGGTATTGTTTAAGGTGTCTCTGGATGTGGCAGAGATTGTGCTGTGTTGTGGTGAGCCGGGGGTGTGTTCACTGGGATGTGACAATAGAGGTGTTGCGTTAGAGTCACCCGGGATTTGATGTCCACCCCAGGAGAGCAGCCAGCAGGATGTGCAGGAGTTGAACCGTATCCTGTTCAGCGCGCTGGAGAGCTCGCTGGTGGGCACCTCGGGCAGCAGCCTCATCCACCGCCTCTACCACGGCACCGTCGCCAACCAGATCGTCTGCAGGGACTGCGGGAACGTCAGCGAGAGGCTGGTGGGTCCGCGCCGGGCTCCGCTCTTTCACGTTAGACCTTGCCTGTAGATGACCTCACGCCGAGCCGTGTGTGATGTAACGCCTGCATAACTGTGGCTCTCTTCACCAGGAGGACTTCCTGGACCTGACGGTGTCTGTGAGGGGCGTGTGCGGCCTGGAGGAGGCGCTGTGGAACATGTTCGTGGAGGAGGAGGTGTTCGAGGGAAACAACCTGTACCGCTGTGGCCGCTGCAGCCGCCTCGTCACGGCCGCCAAGGTCTGTCGCCACTCCGGGCCCTTTCGTTTGGAGCTTAAGTGCATCACATGCACTGCGGGTCAAATGGATCGGACTCCAGCCTGGCCTGGGTGTTATGATAACTCAAGCAGACGCCTCAGTCTTTGTGCAGTTATTTATTGGTGTTCTCTGGCTGTTGCATTTCAGTCAGCCAAACTGAGGAAGCTGCCCCCATTTCTGACGGTGTCCTTGCTGAGGTTCAACTTTGACTTCGCCAAGTGCGAGCGCTACAAAGAGACTGGCCGCTACACCTTCCCCCTCACCATCAACCTCAGGCCCTTCTGTGAGCAGGTAGCACACCCCTCTGACTTGAGCTGCAAACCAGACCTTGCCCCTCTCCAGTTATGCTGAATACATGACCTCTATTCTTTTAACACTGCTGTTTGTGTGAGGTTTTTCATCTGTGTGTGTGTGTGCTGCTGTGCTTGTGTCAGTGCCTGCCTGTGCGTATGCGTGTGCGTATGCGTGTGCGTGTGCGTGTGCGCGTGTGTGTGTGTGTGTGTGTGTGTGTGTGTGTTAGTGGGGCAGCAGTGTATCATAGTGGTAAGGAGCAGGGCTCATCATTGAAAGGTTGCTGGGTCCATTCCCCACTGGAGCACTGCTGCTGTACTCTTGGGCAGAGCACTTAACCCAGAACTGTCTCAGTAAATATCTAGCTGTATAAATGAATAACATGTAAAAAACTGTAACCTATAGAAATCGCACCTGGATAAGGGCGACTGCTAAATGACAATAATGTAATGTAGCGACTGGGTTCCATTCGGATGTTGACTCCGTTTATACTCTGTGATGTTGTCCTTGCGCAGGCAGAGAGGCCAGACTCAGATTTCACCTACGAGCTCTTCTCTGTCATCATACACAAGGGCGGCTGCTATGGAGGCCACTACCATGTCTACATCAAGGACATTGACGAGCTTGGCCACTGGGAGGTGCTGGTGAGAATACGGGGGGCAAAGGGCCCCCCGTTTCATTTTAGACTGACAGTACTTGCTGATCTCAGCAGCTGACAATAGAAGTGGCATACAGTGGGAGTACAAAGTATTGACCCCTCCCCCTTGGACTTTTACCACATTTGGTTGTGTTACAGCCTGAAGCTGTACTGCGTTTGAGTGGATTTTTCCTATAATAAACAAAACATATGCCACACTTTGATTGGGGAGAATCATTTTAATTGTGAAAGAAAATTTGATGAAAAAGAGAAAATGGAAAAATCCAGCTTGGATATGTATTTGCCCCCAAGTTATTTAGCATTTAATATTTAGTCCCTGTTGATAGAAGTAATCCCCTGTACAGGCTTTGTCTGAAGTTTCCTTGTATTGAATGAAAATGTAACGTTTCATTTACTTCTTGTGAGTGAACTGTTGTGTTTCTCCAGGATGAGGAATCCAAGCCCAAACCGCAGAAGAAGGAGGTGAAGATTGCCGAACCGGTGCTGGAGAAGGAGGACCCGCTGTCAGTACTCGTAGCCATACTGTCTCAGGTACAGCTCACCTCCGAGAGCGCACGTCTGCAACTCCGTCTGAGAAATACCCTGTCTCCCGATGTTCGCCTGGGGTAAAGATCACTGCTCTTCTCCAAACAGGAAGAATCAAAGAGTGTCCTCGTGGACCAGCTGGGCCAGAAGCTGCTGGACAGAATAGGCATTTCTTGGAACAGGAAGTTCCGCAAGCTGTACGGACCGATAGGGAAGGTTTGTCTCTGTCCAGCTTCTCTGCTTTGGTCGGTGCCCTTGCAGGCATGTTTTGTGCCAGTGAAAATCGGATCGATAAAATGTTCACTCCCTGCCCTCAGTTTCTGCAGAACCACTCGGACGTTTTCATGCTGGTGTCCAACGGCACACGGGTCACTCTCAAGGCCGCCACTCCAGTCCCGGAGCCACAGCCCAGTCCGACGTCCCCCAGCGCCGACCCGGAGAGCCCGGCGGTCAGCGAAGACTCGGAACCGCGGTCCGGGCACGGCCACCACTGGTTCGACCTGAACGACTCCACGGTGATACCCATCCGCGAGAAGGACATCGAGAAGCAGTTTCAGGGCAAGGAGAGCGCCTACATGCTGTTCTACAGGAAGGCTGAGCTCCACAGGCCAGAGGAAGGTATGGCTGTAATCCAGCTGTGTGGATGGACAGACTGTGTGTGTGTGTGTGTGTGTGTGTGTGAGTAAAATGTTACAACAGATAAGGAGGTATGCTAAGAACATAGATTATTATTTACAGTCGCCCTGAGGTTCAGAAGTGGATGTACTAGGCCTCTGTGTGTCTGTTATTTGATATCCCTCACAGTGCTTAGTAAGGGTAGTAATGGAGATCAGACTCAGCCATCTCAATACTTTTATCTGCCTATAATGGACTGGTTTCCATCCTGCATCACTGCAGCAACACACCTAAAGAGCACAACACCCTGTTTCCTGCTGTGACACCTCACCAGTGTGACCTCATTGTGTGACATCACTTAGCGCCTTCACTTGTGTGAGCTCACCTGTGTGATGTCACATCCTGACTCACGCACTGTTTCTGTTTTGTCTGGCAGCTAAGCAGAACCCCAGTTACAGGGTTCCGCCACACCTGCTGCAGATGGCCCAGGAGGAGAACGCCAAGCTCCAGCAGAGACGGTAGGAGTGAATGTGGAAGGAAAAACCATTTCACATACCAGTGCAGACTCTCACTCACTCACTCACACACACACACACACACACACACACACACATGCACTCTGTCTCATGTATGCTCCAACTTCTGTACTCTCACATATATTCCAACTGCAGGGCCTTTTGGTATTGCTGTGCTGGTGAATTGTTTGTAACATTTTAAAGCCTGAGCAAAGAGCAGTGCCTGACTTATTGAACATTTGCGCAGGGAAGAGTTTGACGCCTCCAGCAACACCATCGAGCTGCGCCTGCACCTGGCCCCTCACTACCACATAGAGAACGGAGCCCTGCAGCCCGCTGGACCGTCCCAGGACGGCGTGATCACCATCACCTTCGACCGGCGGAAGACTGTGGGAGACCTCCGGCTGGCCATCTACCAGGTGACACCGTGCCTGCATTCCTTTCACCTTGCCCAAAACCTGACTGCCTCACACTCGTTATTACATTACATTGTTGGCATTTAGCAGGCACTCTTATCCAGAGCTGCTTACATCAATTACAGGTTTTTGCAATGTTATCCATTTATACAGCTGGCTATTTGCTGAGGTAGTTGTGGGTTAAGTACCTTGCCCGAGGGTACAGCAATGGGGAATTGAACCAGCAACCTTTCGGATGTGAGTCCTGCTCCTTAACCACTGTGCTACACTGCCGCCCCACACTCTCTGTCTGGCAACCATGAGGATGGGGTCCAAGGGGGAATTCTATTGGGTGTTGGAAATTTAATCGAATTCTCCTGTGATGACTTGGATGAGAGCAGAACTGTGTGATATGAGAGCAGGGTGTAGCCATTGGCTCAGCTGAGATGATGTGCTGGCTGTATGTGAGTGTCTGACACATGGGGCATGTTGTGAGCTCTGGCCTCTTGTCGTGTGTGCAGATGCAGGATCTCTGGGAGGGGGATATGGCCCTGACGGTGGCCCGGAGCCTTCCGGCCGGCCTGCACCTCTACAACACTCTCTCAGGTGAGGCGCACACTGTAGGTCTCAACAATGTATACCATTCTCTCAGATGAGACAGGCACTGTAGATCTCTCTCTGTGGAACACAGTGTACAACACTCTCTCAGGTCACCGAGAAGATCATGTTCTCCTCTGTGTGAACACAGACATACTGTGTCAGTGTAGACGGCTGTGTTCTGTTGTGGCGTGTCCCCGGGTTAGAGTATCCCATGTTCCCTGTGTTTCAGACGATCAGCAGTCCCTGTACAGCGTTGGCCTGCGCGACGGCTCTGATCTCTTCGTGTGGAACGGCAGAGAGGTGAGCGCCAACTCCCAGCATGCCTCAGAGGAACGTGCACGTCTGCGCGGCAGCGAGCGTGCCTCTCTGACCCCTCCCTCGCCCCTCTCTGACCCCCCGCAGGTGCAGGGCGAGAACGTGCGGACGGGGGCGGAGTGGGAGCCCGTCCTGCTCACCCTGGTGCGGCCCTCCCTGGAGGAGGCGGACGGAGCGGGCGAGGCCGGTCCAAGCGGCGGTTCCGGCGGAGGAGGAGGAGGAGGGGCCGGCGCCGGCCTGACCCGGGTGGCGCGGGGCTTCGCGGGCGGGGCCACGCTGGCGTCAGTGCGGGAGGCCCTGGGGCCCCAGGACATGCTGCTGTGCCAGGAGAGCAGCCCGGGGGGCTGCAGCGGGGGCGGGGCCAGCGGCTGGAGGGTGTTCCCCACGGCCGACATGCACAGGACCCTGAAGGAGCTGGCCCTGAGGGACGGAGACGCCCTGCTGGTGCTGGAGCCCCAGGCCCTGGACACCAGGTGCGGCAGCCCGGAGAAAGGGATGAGAAATGCTTATTTCTGTTTATTACACTTTATTCATAGGGGAGAAAGGAGAAATGCATGTTTCAACCCAGCTTTCAGAGTGAGGTAGAGTAAGATAAAATCAGCCGTTGATGCTGTTATGATACTGTATAAAGACTCCCACCTTGACCTTTTTCACTAGGTGTTGAATAGACAGGATTATTAGGGAGTGGCAGTAATGGATGGATGCTGTCTGTTTTAGCCAGTCAGAACTGCTTATGAGACCTGGGTTATTGGGTACCTTAGAGCTGTTGACAGGAAATGGTTTCATACTGTGTTCGCATTTGTAATTATGTAATTTATAATTGTGCTTAACCTGACTTTTGGACTTATAAGTATTGCTTGAATAATGACTTTTAAGACCAAACCATAAAGTTGAGCAAATGTATGTTACTCAGGCTAACAATTTTCCAGATTTATATATGTTTTTAATTTTTTAACCCTCACATCAGTCATGTTTCTGGGGGTTAAGTGGTTACAGGGATAAGGTAAGAGATTAGGTGAATATTGCAAAGCGTAGAGAAAGGGATCTCAGGGTGGAAGCTCTGTTATGACGTCCAGCCATTGTCAGTGGCTTTTTTTCTCTTCTGTCTTCTGTCTGGTTTAAAATGGGTGTTTCTCTCCTTTTAGTAGTCGTGTCGCATTGATCAGCCAGTCCTGCGGGCCCACTTACGCGCCTGACAGCTGTTTATGCACGCTCTGCGAATCGCAGTAATTAGAGCGCACCGATGCTGTCTGGGTGACGGGCGAACGTGCCAGCCTATGACATGTGGCCTCTCTGTCTTTCTCCACAGCCTCATCAACCGTAGCGGGGACATCGTCACCGTGACAACCCCTTCCGACTGCCGCTGGCTGCAGGTGGAGTTCTGCCCCCGGGGAGGAAGAGGAGCGGAGGAGGGAGAGGAGGAGGATGAAGGGGAGAGGAGGAGGGGAAAGGTCCCTGCCTCTGGGAACATGGTGAGGCGGGCAGCTTCTCTCTGCTCTCCTCTCTCTCACAGGGCAGAGCTGTTGGGCCCTGAATCAAAGTGTCAGCCAGCGCTCTTGTAGTGGCCAGCAAAACTGCTTGTAAATGGGCAATACTTCAAAGCAGGTGCTGTCCACGTCTACTGATCGTTACATTATATGGCTGCATCAGTATAATTATCGATGTCTGTTCTAAGCCAGTCCTTATGACGTAATGATCACTGGATTTGTGCCCGTTCTGCAGTAATGGCCGTGAGCAAACGGGAAAGGGACGTGCATATGTACATGCTTGTTCGTGCGCACATGCTGTGTGTGCGTTTTTTGTGTGTGTGTGTGCGTGTGTATGGCAGACTGTATGCCTGCAGATTGGTGACAGGGTGTGGTTCCTGTGTCTTCTCTCCAGCTGCTGTCCGAGGTTAAGCAGACAGCTATTGAAGTGCTGCAGCTTCAGGACCAGCTCAAAGGTGAGGCCTGGGTGACCGGTCACTGTGTTCTCTCTCTTTCTCTTTGAAGTGCTGTATCATCACTGTGCTGGGTCATGAGATGGCAGGTCAGATTTCCAGGCTATCAGGGCAGTTATATTTTGGTGTTTCTAATGTCCGTGTGTATCTGTGTGTGTGCATGTCTGTGCACGTGTGTTTGTGTATCTGGGTGGTGTGTGTGTGTGTGTGTGTGTGTGTGTGTGTGTGTGTGTGTGTGTGTGTGTGTGTGTCTCTGTCACATTGCTCATTAGCGGCTTTGCATTCCCTTGCAGGTGTGACGTGTTGTCTGAGGCAGGTGGATAGCACTGGCAAACTCCTGCCCCCAGGTACACCACTACCCAGTAACCCCTCTCTCAGGTCATGCTCGGCCACTCAGTAACTCTGCTATAACAGTCAGTATTCTCTTTTGTCCTTGTAGCTAGATCACTGTCTGTAATCCCTCAATTACAGAGTCACACTTAATCAGTCAGCAACTTCTCTATCATAGTCAGTAACCCCTGACTGCTGGATTAATTGATAACTCCTCTATCACATTCAGTAATCCCTCCGTCAGTCTAGATCGCAGTCAGTAATCCCCGTCACAGAGTCACGCTTGATCTGTCAGTAACCTCTGTAACGGTACTCATTACATTACATCATTGGCATTTAGCAGACGCTCTTATCCAGAGCGATTTACATCGTTTTTTTTTACAATGTTATCCATTTATACAGCTGGATATTTTCTGAGGTAAAATACCTTGCTCAAGGGTACAACAGCAGTGCCCCAGCGGGGAATCGAACCGGCAACCTTTTGGTTATGAGTGCTGCTCCTTAACTGCTACGCTACACTGCCGCCTAGTACTCGGTTCTCTGTGTTTCCCTCCACAGTGCGTGAGAATATGACCGTGCGTGAGGCTGGGGTGAAGCTCATGACCTCTCTGTCCCTCTGTCTCGGAGCTGCTCCAGGACCGACGCAAGTGAGTGCCACCTGGCTCAGAGCTCAGAATAATTTTATCATCATTACTGTGAATGGATAAACTCCTATCAAGAACATTACATTAAGTAGTTAGCCTTAGCGACACTGTTACCCAGATAACTCTGAGTAATAGTGTCTCTAAGGCTATCATAGCTTATATTTTTTACATAATGAGTTTATACAGATGGATATTGTACTGAAGTGATTCAGTTTAGGCAAGGGTACAACAGCTGTGCCATACTTAAGATTTGAACTGGCAACCTGCTGGTTATAAATCGGGCTGCCATAACCGCTGGGCCGCCTGTGGACAGCTCCCCAGCGAGGGTGGGAGTGACCACAGTCACATGTGTACACTTTCTACTGTGCTGATTACTCTCTCTCTGTCTTTTGCTCTCTGTCTCTCCACCCCCTTCCCCCTTGCCTGTCTGTGTGGCAGCTGTTCCTCTACTTCAGCGTGGGCTCGGACCCGGCTGCTGCCGGAGAGAGGGAGCTCATTGTGGAGGAGACTCTCACTGTGAAGGAGGTGGGCGGCAACACAAGCAGGCTCCTCCCTCACAGAACTGTGCTTCGTGCGTCTGTGTGTGCGTGTCTGTGTGTGTGCGTGCATCTGTGTGTGAGAGAAAGAGGGAGAGAGAGAATGTGTTTTTTGTGTGGGGCCCATAAAACAAAAACATGCAGCTTATGTCATTAATTTGATTAGACTGTGCCCTTATCCAGGCTACCTTGTAGCCTTCCACTTGTCCCCCATTCATGTAGGAGGACCCTTGACTGCAGTTACTTAGGCTGTATACCTTACTCAAGTGTACAGCAGGTGTTCCCCGTTTGGGATATGACCCTGCACCCCTTTGGTTTGAAACCTATTTCCTCAGCTGTGCCATGCTGCCACCATGTGTAATATGAGAAACAAAAATGCTCCTAACCGAGTGTTGTGTGGAAACACGTGGCTCTGAATTCAATGTGAGCAGTACACACCTGTGCAAGCAACTATACTGAGAGGAATATTTCCTTCTCTTCTTGCAGTGTTTGATGCAGATCATAAACGTGGCTGGACTGGAAGGTGAGAATCAGTGCTTGTTTCTTTACCTGTGCATCCTTTCCCATTGCCACTTGATTTGTAAAACTCTTGATTTGTTGTGATGATGATTTGACTGGCGCGTCCCTCTCTCCAGGTGACTCCTGGCACCTGAGGAAGATGGACTGGTGTGAGGAAGTAGGAGACGCCCTCACAGACGAGGTGAGAGCCCTGAACGTCACTCGCACGCAAGCTGTGGATTCAACTGCTTTCGGGTTTAAATTGAAACCTTTTTAATACCTTTCTATTCAGTCTTGGCATGTGAATTGATGTGTTGCATGCATTTAAAAGTGGGGGAAGGCAAACACGTTTGGGTCATTCTGGCTGTTTTTGTCTCACTCGTTACTGTTTTGTTCTCTCAGGATGCCACCCTGGCTGAGATGAAGATTCACAATGGAGACACCCTGGTGGTGACAGAGGGACGGCTTCCCCCCAAGGTACTCCGGCTTCCTGTGTGGGAAGAGCTGCATCCCCTTTCCTGTATAGCAGGAGATTCCTCCTCCTAACATTGCAAGAGTGCCGCCTTCTAGCATCCTGTGGGTGGATCTTCCTTCATTTGCCTGTGTGGGAGGAGCTTCTTTCATTAGGCAGTGTGAGAGGGGCTTCCTTTATTTGCCTTTGTGGGAGGAGCTTCCTTCATTTGCCAGTGTGGGTGAAGCTCCATTCCCTTTCCTGTAAAGGAGGAGCTTCCTCCTCCTTCCATTGTGGGAGGGGCCTCTCTTGTTGGTGTGGGTGGAGCCTCCTACCATTTTCTATATGGGAGTAATTACTGTCAGCTGGTGCTGCTAGTTGCAAAGCTCTTTTCCATTAGGCTGATCCGTTAGGCAGTACTGACTCAGCAGGTTACTCCTCTCTGCCAGGGGTTCATGAAACTGCCCATCTGGCTGTGTGTGGACCACAGCGACACCCACATCTCAGTGGGAGCCCAGGAGAACCACGTGGCCAATGGGGTCGGAGGCCAGGCAGAGGGCGTCTCGGCTGCAGGTGAGCCTGGGCGCGCTTACCTGGATTTCGGGGGCATGAGGCAGTGTTGCAGGGCCTGATGGTCTCCTGTGCTTTTTCATAGATGGAGCTGAAATGCAGTTTGTGGGACAGGTGGAAATCTCGGGGGAAGCGTCCCTGGACGACCTAAAGACTCAGGTAAAGGAACGGAAAGATCCAGAAGCTCCAGATCCAGAAAATCTTGAGTTCATATTTTACTCACTGAAGGTAATTTGAATTTGAGTGTGAGAAATGAAAGGGGTAGGTAAAAACTAACCTCAGTGTGTGTGTGTTTGTGTGTGTGTGTGTGTGCGCACGTGCGCGTGTGTGTATGCATGTGTACGTGTGTGTGTGTGTGTGCATGTGCGCGTGTGTGTGTGTGTATGTGTGTATGTATGTGTCTGTGTGTGTGTCTGTGTGTGCGTGTGTATATGCGTGTGTGTGTGTGCGTGTGTATATGCATGTGCGCGTGCGTATGTGTGTGTGTGTGTGTGTGTGTGTGTGTGTGTATATGCATGTGCGCGCGTGTGTGTGCGTGTGTGTGTGTGTGTGTGTGTGTGTGTGTGTGTGTGGTGTGTGTGTGTGGCAGGTGATGACCCTGCCCTCGCTGCAGGACCTGTGTGTGCCCACGCCGGCGTTTCTGCGTGTCTGGGCCCTGGAGGGCAGGAAGCTCGGCAGGATCCTGAGAGGAAACCAGCAGCCCCTCAAGTACGAGCCTCCCTCACAGAGACAGACAGGAACCCCTGAATTCTACCTTTAGCTTTCTGGCAGGCACTCGCATATAGAGCAAATCACATGGCCAAGGTTCAGTAATGCCTGCAGTAGGACCACGTCAACTCCAGTACCAGCAGACGAACAGATCACATCTGAACATGTCAGTCCACCACAGCGTGCTGTAATAACTAGTGCCAAACTGAATAAGTGGAGCTACAGTAAAACGTTATTGTCATTTAACAAGTGCAGAGTTATCCAGAGCGGCTTACATAGGTTACAGTGTTATGCATATATATAGCTGGATATTTACTGAGGGAATTTTGGGCTAAGTACCTTGTCCAGCAGCAGTGCCCAAGCAGGGAATCGAACCAGGAACCTTTCTGTTACAAGCTCTGCTCCTTACCACTATGCTACACTGCTGCCCGCATTTCAAAACATTTCAACTAAATGTCAAAGTGCAATGATACCCTGCAGTAATAAAGAAAAATAATAAAACAGCCAAGAGGTGGGTCCTTAGTCTGTAGTGGAATTCTGTGACTCTGCTGTTCTGGTCACAGTGGGAACCTCATTCTACCATTTAACCAGGATTTGTCATTTCATTGGCAATGGCTTATACCTCTCTCTCTCTCTCTCTCTCTCTCTCTCTCTCTCTCTCTCTCTCTCTCTCTCTGTTTCTGTCTTTCTCTCTCTCTTTCTCCCTCTCTCTCTCCCCCTCCCTCTCCCTCTCCCTCTCCCTCTCCTCTCTCTCTCTCTCTCTCTCTCTCTCTCTCTCTCTCTCTCCCTCTCTCTCTCCCCCTCTCCCTCTCCCTCTCTCTCTCCCTCTCTCCCTCTCTCTCTCTCTCTCTCTCCCTCTCTCTCTCTCAGGAAGCTGAAGCTGGGCAGTGGGGCGGAGCTGTGTGTGAAGCAGCTGCTAAAGGAGGAGAATCTTGGGTAAGCAAACGGGCAGGTAGCCGTGCTGCGGTCAGTGGATCGCAGACATGCACCCTGTCCGCTTTTCCAGTCTTTCTTAAAAAGTGTTACCGGAAATGAGTGTGACCTCCGTGTGAACCCTGCCCCCCAGGCCGAAGGAGATGCTGCTCAGGGTGCAGATAGGGGTTCCGGGGGAGCGGGAGTACTACCCCTCGGAGGAGTTCGTTTGGGATAGCACCCGGGACAGCTCCGCCCGTGCCCTGCGCCAGGCCCTTGGCGTGCGGTACGGCCTGTCTCCCGACAGCCTGCACATCGCCAAGTACTTCCCCGACAAGTACTCCTGGATGACCATCTCCAGCTGGGTGAGGAAGGGGGATGGAGGGGAGCGATTCGGGGATATGACCATCTCCACTGGGGGAGGAAGAGAGGGAAAGAGTGAGGGAGGTGATATGGGGATGTGACCATCTCCAAATGGGTGAGCCAGGGGGATATGTGGGGATATTATCATCTCCAGCTGAGTGAGGAAGCGAGAAAGGGGGTGATATGACTGACTGTAATTGGACAACGGGGGATATGGCCATCCCCAGCTGGGTGAGGAAGAGGTGACATCTGCCATTGGAGATAGTGGGTTATGACCACCCTCATCTAAATAAGAAAGAGACAGAGACAGTGTCGCTGTCACAAACAAATGTTTGGTACAGCTGTTTGTAGATTGCCTCTGAAGGGGTTTTCTGGGGTTTTTTCAGAGTTTACTCTTGGGTATTGATCAGAGATGTTACTTGAGCTGAAAACGCTTGTCGTGTTTTCCTGTGGATGACCTCACACAGAGCCAGCAGGTGTCCAAGCGGAAAAAGAAGAAAAAGGCAGAAAGCCTGCAGGGGGCGCCATTTTACCTGAAGGACGGAGATCTCATCGGCGTCAAGGTAACGCGCTGCGCTGTCCAGAGAGGAGATGTGGACATGTGAGCTGCTGTGTAGTGCTTCACGGTGTGTCTCTCTGTCTCCTCTCGAATGGGACAGAACCTCCTGATCGACAGCAACAAGGACTTCAGCACTCTGCGAGACGAGCTGGCCCAGCAGAGACTGCGGGAGGAGGCCGAGAGCAGGAGGAAAGGGTAGGGGATCCGTCCGTCACCCGGGCTAATGCGCTACAGACGGCACTGAGCCCGGGGGCCCTCGCCACAGAGCATGTCAATCAAACCAGTTCAGATGTCTCCCCCAGTGCCCGCCCACAGTCTAGTCACCTGACCTTTACAGTCTTTATTATTCCATTGCATTACTGTCATTTAGTAAACGCTCTTATCCGCAGTGACCTACGTAGGTAGCACTGTTTACATGTTACCCATTTATACAGCTGGATATTTACTGAGGCAATTGTGGGTTGCCCAAGGGTACAGCAGCAGTGTCCTAGTGGGGAATCAAACCAGCAACCCCTCGGTTACGAGCTCTGCTCCTTACTACTATGCTACACTGCCGCTCTTCGTGTATTATCTATTATCTTAGTATCTCTTCATGTATCGGGATGATTTTTGCTTTTCTGTGTCCCTCATCTGTGTGTTTCTTATGTGTCATACCCTTTCACATTGTGTGTATTTGCTTGGTTTGACTTGCTCCTTGTTCCCTGACATTTGTTGCTGCATTTGGGGTTTATTAAGCTTGTTTTTTTTTGCTTGTGTTGTACTCTGCCTCACGTAAAGCCAAATGAATGAATATAAAATGTAAATGTAAATGTTAAGCATAGTTGTTTTTTTACCAACTGTCCAGCAGGGGGCAGAATGCGAGCGTGGAGCCCAGCCTGGAGACTGGTCCCGAGCAGAAGGGCAAAGGGAAATGCAGGAAGCCAGAGGTGGCCTTGTCTATCAACGTGGGGGTCTTCAGATAGCACCCCCCCTTCCCTCCATCAGGACAACCTTTACAAACGCACACACGTACAGTAATCCACAAAGTTACGGCTATCCCCGACGTCTTTGTGCCAAACTGACTCACGCCATTCGCCCTCTGGCCTGGCTCCGCCCTCTCTGGCCTGGCTCCGCAGCCCCTCAGACCGGTCACGCATGGTGGGTCCTGAGTGTAGACCTGTCACAGTTTTCGGGTGGTGGGAACGGGGAGGTAGGGATTATATATCAGGTAAGGTAGATCTGTGGTGTGGAAAGGAGTCTGTCGCCTCTCCGCAGAAGACGCGCTAAAGCACTTACTGATGTTTCCTCACGGCCCTCCTGATGTCTGCTCTCACTCTGTATTACTATGCAATTTGTAAAGGTCACCATGCAGTCAGTGTGCTTTCCCACAACAGCCCAGACCTCGAGGAGCCGGCAGCTCATATTATTCTAATTAAGAGGAGCTTAATTAGCTAGAGCTAATTAAGAGCTAGATGCTTTAGTTAGAGGCCATGGTGACTTTACCTCTGCTCTCATATCAGAGGACTGTTAAAGGGGCTGACTGTAAAGGAAGCTGTGTTCTGTGTGATTCAGTCCTGATCTAACTGTACCATCTCCTGTCATGGAAATGGCAGAAAAACTGAATTCAATCAAAATACTGTTTTACTGACTTTAAAGACACTTGCACAAAAAAAACACTCCTTTTATTTTATTCTTTATTGAACAATGTTTTTCTCTGCGAGAGGAAAAAAAATGCATCCTTTGTTAAGAAAATGTTTTCAAAACCATGTATTTAATGATTAGAGAAATAAGCCTGCTGTGTGGTACCAGCCTATACGAGTTGAACTTGGAAACATTTTTTGAGGAAATTAAAATTAATTTTGAGAACAGCACCTGTTATATCTAATGAAACTTATTTCTGCATTTGATAATCTGAGGAGAGATTAATTTTCATTGTGTTGATTACTGCAATACAGTCCAATAAATGGTGATATGTTTGTCTTTTGACATTGATTTTGAGATTTTTCAAATTGGAAGATGGCATGAGCTTAACTTGAGCTTGACATGTTAAGGCTAAGCTTTTGTTCTTTTTTCCATACATATTTTTGTTGACGGTTCCCATTATTCTGTTTGTTTCACTTGTGTGCAGCATATAATTACTTTGGTGTTGTTTTCCGAGACCAAAAACCTTATACTGGACAAAGCAAACGGAAAGAATGAGGCCTTATTGCAGAAAGGCCTGGCATCTGCCACACATACTTAGAGAACCCTTTTACCTCACCTCTGTCCTTTTCTCTGGTATCTTTACCTTATTTCAACGGCACTATATGATGAGAACGTTGTCCTGAACATCGTGTAATAAACCAAGTGCATTGCAATCAAGTCAGACTGTTCCTGTTCTTTTTGCTGACATTTACCACGAGAAACATTTTTTCTCTGTGTATAAATTGGAAAATATAATGTTAAAACTGCAACATGGTCAAATTTGTAATTTGTCCACATTTTTATACAAGGTGCAATATGGGTCTCTCCTCATTCAGTGTTTAACCAGGATCCCCTGACAAGTAAGGTATTTGAACTATGAAGGATCTGTGTTCAAATTCACTGCAGTAAATAAAGCATACAACATACAAGCCTTTCCCTTTACCTGCTGGTTATATATTACTATAAAAGACCACAAAATGGCAATAGTATTTATCTCAGTATAAATATGGGGAAATATCAGAGAATAACTGACAAAATTGTTGAAAATGGGATATTAACATATCTTAAGACATAAATCTTTTGAGCAGTATGTGTACTTGATGTGAATGAAAGTTTCTGTAATAAACTGCTGTTCAGGCTAACACAATAAACATCTGCATTACCCGCCCATCAAACCTGGGCAGGTTAAATTCCTTTACCCTATTAGTATAACTACGTTTCAGCAAGGAGTGTGAAATTATATTTAAATGTCTTTAGAATAATAAACTGTGTCTCTGAGCTCAGTGTATGTCAAAAGAGACAGTAGTGTCCTTTAAACAGGCTGGGATTGTACCTCAGGAAGTAT
Source organism: Megalops atlanticus (assembly GCA_019176425.1). Taxonomy (NCBI): domain Eukaryota; kingdom Metazoa; phylum Chordata; class Actinopteri; order Elopiformes; family Megalopidae; genus Megalops; species Megalops atlanticus. The sequence goes on from CM032886.1 coordinate 7,815,153, forward strand.
TCTCACATAGGGAATATGATTAGCCTGTATACTGTATTAACTACTCTATGTACTACTCATGGTCTTGTACTCCTCTCGGAATGACGTAGGGATTTATAGTTGCGCAGATACTGTTGTAACTGATCATTAAGTATTGATTATTATAAATGACAGTATGAAAGGGAAAAATAAATATGTCATCTCTTAATCTTCCTGTCCAGCCGACAGCCCAAAGGAAGAACTGACATCGGATACAGGCTTCAGACACAGTCAGATTTACCCTCCTGTTTCTGTATGCTGCAAAGAATTGTTTACAAGAAAGGCTCTGCACTTTTGAGAAGAGGGCTTTTAGGGATATTTTGCTTTTTTTCTTGTGGTGACTAATAATGAAGTGAAAATTTCTTGCATATGCACTACCCTCAGTCTGTAAGAAGAAACATGCCTTTAAGCCTTTTAACGTTGTGATATTAACCAAGGCTTACTCATGCAGTGGATATTTAACTATTTTGAAAATGATTAGCTTGTGCAGTTTTGTATTAAATTTGCAACGCACAATTATAGTGTTTTCGTTTCCTGAAATGGCTTGAACTTTGCATTATCAGTATCACCCCACATTTATGTGAGAATGAGCATGAAATTATTTCCATGAAAAAAAATGCATTGAAACCTGTTTTTTTCTGTTTGGTGACTAGAAGTGAAAGTGAAAATACCGTGCCCATGTGATCCTACTCGGTCTATAAAAGGCAGCGCTGTGCAGACTTACAGCATCACTTCAGAAACCAGGCAGCATGTTTGACACAGAAGTGTTTCTTGAGGCTCTCTCCGCCATTATGGGGACCACTGTGAGACCCCATTCTGAGTTCATGGAGAAAAACCCCGGCAAGGAGGTCCCTCACAGCATGAGTCTCACCCTGCCAGACTTCCACAGGTTCAACTTACTGCAGACGCGACCTGAAGAATCTTACAATCCCTCTCACTTTCCAACTGTCGGTGGAGAGGCTGGAGATAACAGCGTTTTTTTCTGTGATCACAGAGGGAACCGCTGCTCCATTCCCATAGAGAAGGAAACACATGTGGATGACCTCCATCCTTCTCTGCAGAGACACTTTGGTGTCTCACCTGGCAATTTTAATGTTTTGAGTTCCAGCAATCGTGAGCCGGTCAAGCATATCTTTCCAGGAGCAAGTAAACTTGTCAAACATAAAGAGTATATTATCCTTCCTAAGGAGATATATGTCAAGGTGGAAGAGTTTTTTGACCACCGTTTCTGCTATGACTTCACCCATTTGAAGGACACTGAGAGATATGAACGAGGAGGAGAAGAGTACAAGCGCCCCTGTGGGTGGTACCGGATCGCGCTGAAGGTTCTGGGAAAGTATGATGACGGGGATGGGTGGCTGGGGGCAGATGCCTGGCGATCCCCCTCCACCAGCTCGGTTCCCAAAGAGTGGCCAGTGTCCTATCACGGCACAGACATGGAAGCAGCTGAGAAGATCATTTATTCATTCTTCAAGCCAGGAAATCGTGCAATGTATGGTTATGGAATCTACTCTACACCAGATGTATCTACTGCTAGATGGTTTTCCAAGAGATTCTATTCAAAGAAGACCAGAAAACATTACTGGGTTGTCCTGCAGAACAGGATAAATCCACAGATTAGAATGAAACACCCAGTGGACAGAACAGAATATTGGGTCATACCAATTGAGAGAGAGGCAAGCAGTGATGCTGTAAAAAAGGCTTCTGAGGCCGGTATTCGTCCATATGGCCTTCTTCTGCAAGAAGTGCAAGAAAAGCAGTAAGATTGTTTGTGCATGTAGTATTGGAATGACTGCACTTCTTACTGATAAGGCTTGTTTATTCAATTTTTCATTTTCAAAGAGCAACAAGAATATCAGCCAGCCTTATGTGTTGAATTTGTACTCAATTGTCTAAGCTTTGCTTATTGTAACAAAGTGTAAAGATTATGATATATCACTAGTTATCATAACATTGTGCTTGAACATGCCTAGTTCTCTTTTTGTGATTCTCTCTTTAATTGTGTTATGATTTATGATTTTATTTGTGTTAAGAAGAAATAGAGCTATGATCTAAGAAGAGTAAAAGCCAAAAGCATGTAATGTAATGTAATGTAATGCAACATAATGTAAGCATGCTCTGCATACATATGTGTGGATTAAGAGATGTATTGAGTAATCGATTCATTTGAGATGTGCAATAAATGAGAAAGAAAGTAAAAAAGGCTTGTTTCTTTTAGTCCTTTTAGTGTTTGATTAAAACTTGTCGCATTTGCCTGTAAGTGAAGAGAACCCCTACGCTCAGAAAGACATGAAAAATACCCTGCTTCAATAAGAAAAACAGCTGAAAGGTACATCTCTCAAGATGAATGGCTATTGATTCAGCCTTAAACAATGATCTTAAGCCTTAAACCAGTTTACATTTACACTTATTCATTCGACAGACGCTTTTATCCAAAGCGACTTACAAGTGCGATAGAGTACAACACAATGGAAAAACTGTAAGGAGTCCAGAAACCATAAGGAGTCACCAGTTATTTCCTTTAACCTTGAAGGGACGTGATAAAGAACTAATGATTCTTACTGGTGAGGTCATTTGTGTGAGCCCGTGGGGGAGTGCCTACGGGTTCTCTTCCGAGAGAGGGGCAGCATGCCTGCACAGCACAGATTCAGAGCTGACACGGGCTAAGCCACACGCTACACCTTCACTATCACATTCAGATCATAAGCACTGAGCCGAGACCATTTTCACAACTCTCACACTTGCAGAGTCTGCCGAAGACACTGAGACAGAAGCTACAGGAAGACTACAGTGTGAGACTGCCTTGTAACAGGAAATGATCCATCATCATCTTTCAGCTAAGAAGGGACCATCACTGACAATGTGGAAAAAATGTGTTTTATGGAAATACTCTATATAAGCTACATGCTTTATACAGATATGTTAAGAGGTTAGATGAGGGTATGTTTCACAAGAGTATGGACTATACATTCGCAACATAAATTTCAGAAAAAATATACTTTGATTACACACAGAAAAGCCAGACTCTGTGATTCCAGACTTCCCTTAGTCTCCGTTACAAATTCCTTTCTTTGATTATTCAGTTAAAAACTAACCCAACTGAGTCTGGAACACAAAAAATGTGGGCATGACTGTTGAACAATTTGTAATTTACTTGTGTAAGTTAAATACATTTCCCAACAATTTTAGTCCATAAGTACAAACTATATCATATAAAAGTGTACAATGTAGCTTATATTTATTGTTTTTAAATGATACGTTGGTATATGCAAAAAATTGTTTAAGTTAATGGTAATCATTAGAAAATAGTTTTTGAAGTTATTTCCTCCCTGTGGAGTGATGTGTTAGTACTCCGCACCGCAAGGTGGCGCTGCATATAAATCTTCAAAATAGTCGTTTGCGTGTTCTCATGACTTGTTTTTGGTTTCATTGATTCAAAGTCAGAGGTTGGGCTTTCGCGTTTGAATCCGGTCTGGTGAAAACAGTAAACTGGGATCGGAATTTATGCATTGGGCGAATTATTTTGCAGAAAAATGCGTATCTTAACTTTTCGCTTTAGCGTTGTCATGGAGCGCGCGTGTGCCTGCGCTGTTGCTGCGGGTAAGGAGCTTTGCCGCAACTGTCAGTCCTCGGAGCCGCTGCGGTGGTTTCGTTTCACTGTTGTGGCTAACTAGCTCCATCTTCATATTAAATCTTGAAGAAAAAAAAACGTTTCTTTATACACAATTTGAGCTAATTGGTTATTGTTAGGCAGCTAGCTACGAGAATCGATAAATGAGCATGCGAACATCAGCTGGACACCAATCGTTACCTGTACAATTAGCAACGTTACCTAGCTCACGCTAATTTTAGTTAATATGACGTGAGATGGACTACAGTCTAGTTGTTTATAATTTTGACACAGCCAGAGATTTAACTAGTTATTTATTATCGGTAACTGGTTGCTTTTTCGAGGGAATGGCCCGATGAGTGTCTTGCTAAATTGGGTTGTCTAGTTAGTTCAATTGCAGCGCATCATAAGGTGCTATTTGTGTAACTGAACCACACCTGTTAAAAACAGCTCTTTAAAGGTATCTGTTGGTCGCAGGCTGGGGGCCTTGTTTAAAGCTGAAATCTTGTCACGAAGACATTCAACGTTTACAAAGCCCTCTAATTACAGACGGTTAGAACGCGCAGCAGTAAAATCACTTGCATTTCAGGAGGACACGGGCTGACCGTGTAGCCAGCCTTCTCACCAGAGTGTAAGATCATCTTAAATTCTCCGATGGCACAAATAAAGATATTTTGGGGGAAAATGACTGAACCGGTCTTGGAGGAGTACATCAGGCTTTGACCCTCGTCTAGTCACTTAATGATTCAGCCTGTTTATAACTGAAGCATATGGTGATCTCTGGCGTATGTCTTTACGTGCAAAGTCAAAGAAGTTCTGGCCATATTCTCGTATGATGCAAGAACACTATCCTCTGATAATAATAAAGGGTAACTGCCGAAGGGTGACATGCATGTGTATTATAATAATAATGGTAAGAATGCGCGTGGCCTTACATCATCTTTTTGTGCCCTTTGTGTTTTTTTCTTATTCATTTCTTTTTAGGGGATCCTGTCCCACAGTGAGAGTTGCGCTGCTGGGATGGAGTCGGAGTTGCTGATTGGCTGGCAGGATGAGCGGGCGGAGCTGAGGGCAGAGTTGTCACGGTTGCAGGATGAGCTGGCGGAGAGCTGCGCGGAGAGGGAGGAGCTTCGGTCCCGGGCCCAGGCTCTGACTGACAGGGTGAGCGTAGAGGGGCCGTCCATCCTCTGAGGCTCTCTCTCTCTCTCTGCCCGCCTGTGGTGTACCAGCGTGCTACTGGGACACTGAGTTTAATAGCATGGGCATGTCCAAATTTGCGAACGGATCTAAGCCCGATGAAACCCACGTTCTCGGCTCGCGGGAGTCTCACGGCTCTCCCCCCCTCCTCTCTCTCTGTGCTCTCAGCTGGCTCAGTCTTTGGACCCGTCCCTGTCGCTGCGTCTGGATGCCGGCGAGCAGCGGGACTGGAGGAGGAAGCTCAGGGAGGGCCGGGAGCGTGAGGCCCGGCAGGCGCAGCTCATTCACAAACTGCAGAGCAAGGTGCGAGATCCCGCGGCAGCGCGCAGGCCGTAGCGTGTGCCCCGCGGCTGTTATACAATGCTTAAAGGGCTGAGTAAACGTACACGCTTGTCATAAGGCTGTGCATTTTACATAATCTCTTCTTCATGTATTTTGTTGCTCCTAAGTTTGAATGTTAAATAACCACACCTTTTTTCGCCTGTTTTTTCTCTGCATATAATGACTCTGCGAAGAGATCTGCAGTTTGTCACTCAATTCACTCACTTTTTTTTCATTCAACAGAATGAAACACCTATCAGTTATCTTTTTTACGGCTTGCTTTTATGAACGTTGAAAAGCAAGAGTAAGATAAAAAAACACTGTTGATTGAATGTTGATTGACAAGTGTTTGAATAGTGATTCAAGTTACGGATTAGTGATGTAATGTTTGAGTACATGAATATTCATTTATATCAGTGTATGTTATTTACTTATGTGATTTACCTGGTCTCAGGTGCTGGAGTACAGGGAACGATGCCAGGGCCTGGAGCAGCAGCTGATAAGCGAGGAGAGAGAACTGCAAAAAAGAGAGGTGCGGGGTGGAAGTTTCATGGCTTTTTACCCTACTGAAGAAGTACTGTATTCCACCTGACATAGTTGTTACCTTTCTCTTAATGAATGTGCAGAAGAGGATCAGGGAGCAACACAGCAACTCGCTCGAGAGTGCCCTCATCAGGTTGGAAGAGGAACAGCAGAGGTGAGGGATAGCTAAGTGCCCTGACAGTCACAAACACAGGTTTCTGGAGTATACTCTCAGAAACGAGGACAAGCAGTTGTTTGAACAACAGAGACAACTGTGGCACATCAATTTAAATGAATACCCACCAAGGAAGTGTATGCATTTTATCTGAAACCTGGAACCCTCTCTGTGTCTCTTTTTGTCGAGCAGAAGCGTTGGAATGACAGAACTGAACGCTCTCCTGCGCAGTCAACTCAAACAGTCAGGGGAGGCAAATGAAGCTCTGAGGGAGGACCTGGGGAAGCTGACGGCTGATTGGGCCAGAGCAGTAGAGGAGGCAGGGCAGAGGGAAAATGAGTGGCAGAAGGAGAAGGAGGTAGAAGAAATTACATTACGTTATTGGCATTTAGCAGACACTCTTATCCAGAGTTACCCATTTATACTGTTGGATATTTTAGCAATTCTGGGATAAGTACCTTGCCCAAGGGTACAACAGCAGTGCCCCAGTGGGAAATCAATCTGTCAACCTTTCAGTCACAAGCCCTGTGCCTTACCACTATGCCACACTGTCACCAAGAAATAACCAAAATGATTGTGATTCTGACGCCAGTATGTCCTATTAAGCCCTTAGCCAGGGTGACTTGCACACAAAAATGGAAAAATGAAGCAAAATGGAGCAAAAGAGCAGATACAGTAATCTCCAAATACAGTACTCATGCAGTCATCCATAATAACCAAGAGCACAGAAACAGAAAGAAAGAGGATATTCTGTTCCATTTGTCCTTCCTTGATGCTTCTCTTCCGGTTCATAGCACTGTATAAGCAAAAAATTGGCCGTCTCATTGGTTAATCCTTTAGTATCATTTACCACAAATGGAATGAGCACCAGTCATTTTATATATAAGAAAATGTGGGCATGTGGGCACCCCTGTTTCTTCACATCCCTCACTGTCTCTCTATTGGTCTGTATCCTTCAGCTCCTGACCAGTCACATCGGACGAGAGCACACACGTCTGATGTCACTGTGGGGGGGAGTGGTCACACTCAGACGTCAGTACCATACCATGAGGACAGCCACTGACAGGTGAGGAGGCGTGGTCTGTCAATCAGGGAACTGTCTGTGCTATTAGAACAATTTTATTGGGCTGAGCATGAAACAGCCTTGAATGTAAAATGATGATACTTCTGAAAGGATTGAAATTTCAAAAAAGAAAATGAAGTCTGATTGTATGGAGCAGCTAAGCCAACTTCAGAAATGAGGAGGGGGAAAGAGGTAATTATAACAGGGTGCCAGTGATAGTATATTCTGATCTGGAAAAACACCTGTTGTTTGTAAACCAAAAAATCCAATTTGGTATTCCGATATGTTAAGTATATTGATGATGCAAGTGTTGATGATGTAAGTGTCACTACAGTCAGTCCAGGTCTATTCAGAAGCTGTGTCTGCAAGTGAGGCTTGACTTGATTCAGGTCTTAGTTAGTTAACACTGGAGTGAGTCAAAATCAGACTTTATTTTTTAAATTTGTCTTTAAATTTAAAACACCAATTGTAAACAGAACTTTAAATTTTAAACACCAGTCTTAACTTAAGGCCGATTTTGAGCTGATTGTGGAAACTGATTGGAGCCCATGGGTGCGTGTAGTAATGGGATTGGCTGAACTCAGCCCTATGTAAAGCTGAAGCGTCCTGACCTGTAGTGCCCTGCCTCTCTCTCCCTCTCAGGGACTTATGGGAGCTCAGGGCGGAGTTCTCTCGCCTCTCCTCCACGCTGCTCTCCAGCTGCAGCTCTTTTGGCTCCGCCCACACCTCTGGCATCGGGACGAGCCACGCCCCCGACCTTGCCGCCTCCTCCTCCGTCTCGTCCCACCCCCACTCCCCCACGCCGGGGCCCCTGTCTCTGCGAGACCTGGAGCGCGACCTGAGGGAGAAGGAGCGAGAGTTTGTGGAGCTCAAGGTCCAGCACAACGCCGAGAACCAGGAACTCCTCAACAGGTCAGCCTGAGAACACCAGAGCAGACCTGCCTGCTGTTCAATGCAGTGCTTTCACTGCTGTTTCATTTCAGATGCGAGTTTTTTATATTAACCTGAGGTTTGTTGTCATGTGTAGCTGGTCAGTAACTTTTGGCCTGGTACTCAGGGGGTAGAGGTGCTGCCTGGTAGGAACAAGCAGGCTCCAGTGTGTGTTTTAGTGCACGGATGCCTGTGACTCTCCATATGGTTCTACCCTCTGCTACTTTGCATTTTCTGACTCTAATTTTGTCTTCACCAAGTGTCCCATCATCAAAGAAGATTAAAACATTACCTGTTTCGCTTTGTTGATCCTGTAAAATACAGTTTTGTGGAATTTGCCTGTAGTTTTCTCCTTTGATGACAGGACACGCTGCATTGGTGTCCTTGTAGAGTTTGAACAGATCGGAGGGGAAGCATTTTCACTTTTAATGCAGAGTGAGAGTCACCCCAGCTTTCTCTTCTCCTCTTTTTCCTTCTCCTCCAGGATCTCTGAGCTGTCCGTCTCCCTGCAAGCCCAGGAGAGGGAGAGGAAGAGGCATGAGGAGGAGAGGGAGAGGGAGCGAGAGAGGGAGGTGGAGAAGGAGAGGGAGAGGGAGAAAGACTGGGAGAGACACAGGGAGACGGAGAGAGACCTGCAGTCGGTCCGGCAGGCTCTCGTCAATCTGGTGAGAGAGTAACCTGAGGCAGCAACGTGGGGTCAAGGGGCTGAGGGACCTGCACGTGTGATTTGGGATGTGAATCCAGGGATAGATGCCGTTGTTGTCCCCCTCCGAATGGTGCAGCTCTTCGATTGAGCTGATCCAATGAAATATTCCATGGTTTCCAAATTGAATTTTGTACATTAGCATGCTTAAATAAATGATGTTTGGAATTTATTTATGGTCATTGGATTATCGTTTTACAGCTTTCTAAGCCATAGTGCATTCCATCGCTTATGGAACTCCTTGCAAATGAAATTGATCCTAACCGAACGGTGAGTTGATGATCTGTGAAAATGAGGGGCAAGATTTTGTAGCGATGGAAAATTTTCAACCCTGTGTCGTTGTGGAGGGTGAAAACGTTGCATTTGCTGAATAAGCAGGCCCTGACACGGGCCCGGCGGCCCCGCCCACTGCAGCCAGGCACGTCACTGTGCGGCATGGGCTGGCGAGTGAAGAGGTGTGTGTTTGTCGTTCAGTCCAGTGCTCTCAGTGAGTCGCAGTGTGTTGTCCAGGCCAGGGTGCTGAGCTCTCATCGGCTGGATGGACGGACCAGCTCTCCTCTGTCAGTGGCCGACCTGTCGAGCGACGGGCTTGCCTCTCTGCTTACCATCATTGCCCAGGCTGAGACTGCCCTCCAGTGTCGACATGAGGAACTGCAGGTGACCAAAAAAAACACCCTTTATACAAGAGACCACCTTAAATCCTAACTAAAAAAATCTTGGTGCAGAAGACAAGGGATGCTAGCTCTGCATGTGTATAATATATGCTTACAGAAAGAAAAATGATATCTAATATTTTTTGTTCCAGGAAGCACTTGTCAGAATGGAGAGGATGGAAGAAGAGAGAGAGGCTCTGGAGCAGCAAATCAGGGTGCTGGAGAAGGATGGGGCGGAGCTTCAGGAGTGGGCACTACAAGGAAGGCAGGAACTGAGACACGCCCAAGAAATGCTGCAGAGGTTACAGGACAGCCATTACTTTTCTGTGTCTAAGAGCAAATTGCCTTTCCCAGGAATAAATGCAAAATTCATGATAGCTTTGTGACTTTCGTGGTTCATGAAGCCTCACTCTCTTTAGATTTCTGTAGCAGTATCATTTTCCTCCCATGCAATACCCACGGTGCACCATGACTGAAGAAGGGCATGCTTTCCTCTCTCATCCTCCGCGGCAGCGAGAAGGAGATGGTGGTCTCCCTGACGACCCAGCTGGATGAGGCCGAGCAGCTCGGCGAGGAGCTGAGGAAGGAGAGCGAGCGGCTGAGACGCCAGCGGGAGTGGGAGGCCGAGGAGAGGAGGGAGCTGGAGAGGGAGCGGCAGAGACGGTAGGGCGCCTCCGTGCTGTGTGGGGGAGGTACTGCAGACGCGCTCGTTCAGACTGAGCCATGAGAGCGGCCCTCCGGCGCCCTCACGCTCGTGCTCACCCAACCGCCGTTTCTCAGGCTGCAGGCCGAGCTCGAGGAGAGCGTCCACCTTAGCGAGAGGGAGGCGCGGAGCCGGCAGGAGCTGCACAGCCTCCGGGGGGCGCTGGAGAGGGAGCAGCTCGAGCGGGAGCGGGCGGAGGAGGAGGCTGCCGACGCCAAGGATGCTCTGCTCAAGGTGAGCCGTGACCGCCTGACGCGGCCTGAGCCTGGAGCCTGAGGTTCGCCTTCATGAAAACGCTCTGCAAGGCCCCTGTCGGTTCATTCATTCCTTTATTTATGCATTCATCTCTTTGGGTGTGATGTTTCTGTTCTTTTTTTACCTCCATATATGTATAGTTAATTTAGATGTTTGCTGGCTGAACTGAAGTTGTTTTGTTAGATGTGAAACCTTTCCTGGAGCAGATGATCCACCCGGAGATGAAAAATTTAATTTTTTTTTTTTTTTTTATGTAGAGGGTGGTTTTCCGTTCAGTGAACACATAATGGAGTGTGTTTCCAAAAAATGCAGTTATGTATATGTACGTCTTAGTAAGTGACTGAAGACTTTGTTATTGGTGACATTATGTGTGTAATAAACAATATAGATAATGTAGCCAAGTGTGTAATCATTATAATCCAGGGCGCCTTGCAGAGTGGATTCCTCACTGCCAGGGTCAGGAAAACAGCGCTCACATGACCTTGCCAGAATAGTGCTGTGAACTGTCTGCTGTTACTCTTTTTCTTCCATTTGCTCTGTTGCTCTCTGGCTGTACACGCTTCATTGCCCACTCTCCCTCTTGCTGTCTCTTGCATCACTGACTTATCAGACTCAAAAAAAGCAGACTGATCAAATGGTCAAGGTAAATGAAAAAAACACTGCTTCTGGCTTTGGACTCATTCTCCTTCTTCTTATCCATCCTGCTCACTGACTCTGTTTTCATTCTTCCCGGCTTTGTTCCTCTCTCCAGCATGTCCTCACTCTCCTTTAGTTCTACTGGCTTTGACTCACGGTCCCTCTTCCCCGGTGGCTCCTCCCTTTCTCCGCCTCCTTCCTCAATGCCCCGCCCCCTCCCGATGCCCCTCCCCCTGTATTAGGCCCGGGAGTCGGTGCTGGCCCTGTCCTCCAGTCAGACCCAGCTGCGGCGGGAGCTGGCGGAGAGGCAGGACTCCCTGGAGAAGATGGCCGCCCTGAACGAGGCGCTGGCGGCCGACAAGAGGGAGCTCAACACCCGCACCCTGCAGGTCAGGCAGGACACCCGCTCGCATCACCCGAGTTTTTAAAGTATGGTGCGTCGCACAGTGAACGAATTAAATTGTTTGAGCCCTCGCGGTGCATTTTTTAGTCAAGCATGCACAAAACACTGTTGCTCTGGACAGCTGACGGTGCTAAATGCTAAATGTGTTGAATGAACACCAGGCTAACTCAGTCCCCACGCCTCTTAGCTGGAGACGGAGCTGGCTGGTGCCCTGTCCCGCCTGCAGGCGATGGGGTCAGAGGTCACCACTCTTCACAGGGAGCTGAAGATGGCGTCCCAGGAAGTAACAGAATTAAGGTGTGGCATGAAATCTCCTACTCCTTTATCAGTGTTGGCAGCACAATGAAGGTCTCTATAGTATTATTTTTTTATCCCACTGAGTGTCACAGCAGACAGCAGACAAACTGTTCATTTTGTAACAAAATAACTTGACTTTCACCTACTTTTTCTGTAGTTGTGACACTGATTGTCATTTTTAGAACCTGTAATATTGATACAACTGTAGTGTTCAGGTTGAGGTTTGCACAGACGCAGCTGTAATGTTGAGGTTTGCACAGACGCAGCTGTAGTGTTCAGGTTTGTAAGACGCAGCTGTAATGTTGAGGTTTGCACAGACACAGCTGTAATGTTACACAGCTGTTAATGTTCAGACACAGCTGTAATGTTCGGGTTAGCACAGACGCAGCTGTAATGTTCGGGTTAGCACAGACACAGCTGTAATGTTCCGGTTTGCACAGACGCAGCTGTAACGTTCAGGTTAGCACAGACGCAGCTGTAGAGGTTTGCACAGCTGCTGTAATGTTGAGGTTTGCACAGACGCAGCTGTAATGTTGAGGTTTGCACAGACGCAGCTGTAACGTGGTTAATGTTGAGGTTAGCACAGACGCAGCTGTAATGTTCAGGTTTGCAGGTAATGTTGAGGTTTGCACAGACGCAGCTGTAATGTTCAGGTTTGTAATGTTCACAGATGCAGCTGTAACGTTCCAGGTTAGCACAGACGCAGCTGTAGTGTTCAGGTTTGCACAGACGCAGCTGTAATGTTGAGGTTTGCACAGACGCAGCTGTAACGTTGAGGTTTGCACAGACGCAGCTGTAATGTTGAGGTTTGCACAGACGCAGCTGTAACGTTCAGGTTAGCACAGACGCAGCTGTAGTGTTCAGGTTTGCACAGACGCAGCTGTAATGTTGAGGTTTGCACAGACGCAGCTGTAATGTTGAGGTTTGCACAGACGCAGCTGTAACAGGTTTGCACAGACGCAGCTGTAATGTTGAGGTTTGCACAGACGCAGCTGTAATGTTCAGGTTTGCACAGACGCAGCTGTAATGTTGAGGTTTGCACAGACGCAGCTGTAACGTTCAGGTTTGCACAGACGCAGCTGTAACGTTCCGGTTTGCACAGACGCAGCTGTAACGTTCAGGTTTGCACAGACGCAGCTGTAATGTTCCGGTTTGCACAGACGCAGCTGTAATATTGAGGTTTGCACAGACACAGCTGTAATGTTCAGGTTTGCACAGACGCAGCTGTAATGTTCCGGTTTGCACAGACGCAGCTGTAATATTGAGGTTTGCACAGACGCAGCTGTAATATTCAGGTTTGCACAGACGCAGCTGTAATATTGAGGTTTGCACAGACGCAGCTGTAATGTTGAGGTTTGCACAGACGCAGCTGTAATATTGAGGTTTGCACAGACGCAGCTGCTGTTTGCAATGTTGTAGCGTTCCGGTTAGCACAGACGCAGCTGTAATGTTGAGGTTTGCACAGACGCAGCTGTAACGTTCCGGTTTGCACAGACGCAGCTGTAACATTCAGGTTTGCACAGACGCAGCTGTAATGTTGAGGTTTGCAAAGACGCAGCTGTAATATTGAGGTTTGCACAGACGCAGCTGTAACGTTCAGGTTTGCACAGACGCAGCTGTAATGTTGAGGTTTGCACAGACGCAGCTGTAATGTTCAGGTTTGCACAGACGCAGCTGTAATGTTCAGGTTTGCACAGACGCAGCTGTAATGTTCTGTTTTTGCTGGTCGCAGCTGTAACGTCCAGGTTAGGGCCCTGTAATGTTGAGGTTTGCACAGACGCAGCTGTAACTGGTCGCGGGTCTGTCCACAGGGCCCAGAGGAGTGCCGAACTGGACTCGCTGCAAAAGCTGAACGACAGGGAGAAGGATCTGGAGAGAGAGCTGGAAACCCTGAAAAAAGAGAGTGAGAGGAAGATCAGCCAGCTGCTGGCGGAGAGAGAGAAGGATGCGCAGAGACTCGAGGAGGTGGGGTTAAAGAACAGTCTGCGCAACAGTAATGCTATACAGCTCTTAATAGTGCTATTCAGTGTCAGTGGCCCTGTCCCTGCGCTGTAACCATGTGTGTGTGTGTGTGTTGTGTGTGTGTGTGTGTGTGTGTCTGCGTGTGGTTGTGTGCGTGTGTGTGTGTGTTGTGTGTGTGCATATGTGTGGTTGTGTGTGTGCATGTGTGTGCGTGTGCGTGTGCGTGCGTGTGTGTGCGCGTGTGTGTGTGCATGGTTGTGCGTGTGTGTGTGTGTGTGTGTGTGGGTGTGCGTGTGCGTGTGCGTGTGTGTGTGGGTGTGCGTGTGTGTGTGTGCATGGTTGTGTGTGTGCGTGTGCGTGTGTGTGCGTGTGTGTGTGTGTGTGTCTGTCTGTGTGCGTGTGTGTGTGTGGTTGTGTGCGTGTGTGTGTGCGTGGTGGGTGTGCGTGTGTGTGCGTGTGTGCGCGTGCGCGTGCGTGTGCGTGTGTGTGTGTGTGCATGGTTGTGTGTGTGTGTGTGTGTGTGTGTGTGTGTGTGTGTGTGCATGTGTCTGCCTCGCAGCGGTCCGGCCTGCACAGCGCGGTCTGCGGGGAGCTGCGCGGGGCTCAGGCTGAGCTCTGCCGGGCGGTGGAGCAGCAGAAGCGGGCGGAGAGAGAGCGGGACGACCTGCTGAGGGAGGGGGAGCGGCTGGAGGGGGGCGTGCGGGCGCTGGAGAGAGAGCGGGAGGAGCTGCAGAGAGACCGCAACGAGCTCAGGTGATGCCTGTTTCCCCCCTCAGACTAGGGAATAAGAATTCAGTGGAGACATTACACTACATTAACCCTGTTATCATTTAGCAGATACTCTTATCCAGAGCGACTTACATAGGTTACAATGTTTTCCATTTACACAGCTGGATATTTACTGAGGAAATTCTGGTTGAAGTACCTTGCCCAAGGATACAGCAGCAGTGCCCCAGCCTGGCTCCTTACCACTATGCTACACTGCCGCTGAAAAAAAATGCTCTCATACACACACTCTCACCAGTTTTCTCTGTGTTTGCATTTTGCAAAGAGAAGGTGAAGTTTGTTGCATTATGATGCCTTCAGGTGCTTTGAGGTCACGGAATTTGCCTCCCTGTCCCCCCCGCTCCGCCCCCCTCCCGCAGGACCCTGACCGCATCTCTGCAGCAGCAGCTGTCCCAGCAGCAGGAGCAGGGCTCAGGGCTGGAGGTGCACAGGAGCCAGCTGGAGGTTCAGGTGCACACGCTGCAGCAGGCCAAGGATGTGCTGCAAGGTGAGCGGAGCGCACCCTGCCGTCACGGCGGCCAGGCTGCACACACGCTGTCGTATTCTAAACAAGCAGGCTTTGGATGTGGTAAAAACAGTAACAGAGCCCATGTGTGTCACATTACGTTACATTATTGTCATTTAGCAGATGCTCCTATGCAGAGCGACTTACACAGGTTACAATTTTACATGTGATCCATGAATCCATGAATTTTAGGTTACGCACCTTGCCCAAGGGTACAGCAGCAGTGCCGAAACCAGCAACCTTTTGGTTAATGAGCCCTGCTGATTACCACTACACCACACAAATGCTACAGTAATAGTCAAAAGTTTGGACACACCTGATTAAGATAATGAGAAATATGCATTCAAAGACATTTTGATCTGAAGACTTATGCTTAAATGCTTGAAATTTGTTTCTTAGGCATCAACTTCACCATTTATATTTGTATGAATTTCTTTTAAAAAATTGTTTTAAATTTTAAAACATATTTTTTGGCTACTTTGAGGAATCTGAAATGCACAATAGTTTTGGTTTGTTAAACACTTTGTTGGTCACTGCACAATTCCATTTGTGTTATTTCACAGTTTTGATGTCTTTACTCTTTATTCTAGAATGTGGAAAATAGTAAAAATAAAGAAAAATGAGTTCTATGAGTAGGTCCCTTCCATGAGTAGGTGCGTCCAAACTTTTGACTGGTACTGTATTTCTGGAGCAGAGAGAATTAGGCACAGGCACAGAGTAAGAGAGGCTTCCTGGGAGAGAGAGAGAGAGAAAGGGAGATAGACACACACACAGCTACAGAGGGGCACTGCAAGATCTGTATAATTAAATGCACTACAGTGTTACACCTGTCAGCGAGTGTTAGCGGCAAACAGCAGCAAGGTCTGCAGGAGAGGAAGTGAGGCGTGCGTGCTAACGGGGGCGTGCTAACGTCTGCTCACAGGTGAGATACACTGCCTGAGGGAGGAGCTGGAGAGACAGACAGCCCAGAGGGAGGTGGAGAGGGAGGAGGAGCGGCAGGAGAGGGAGAGGAGGCTCCGGGAGGCCGAGGGCAGCCGGGCGGAGGCGGAGAGGCTGCGGGCGGAGCTGGGGCAGGCGGTGGAGGAGGCAGGGCGTGGCAGGAGGAGAGGGATGGCTGGCAGAGGGAGAGGGAGGCGCTGAGCTCGGAGCTGGGGCAGAGAGACGGGGAGGTGGAGGCCCTGAGGAGCAAGGCGGAGGGCTTGCTGAGGGAGAAGGAGGAGATGTCCGAGCTGCTGGGACAGAGGGACGCGGAGGTGGAGGCGCTCCAAAGCCAGCTCGGGGCGGAGCAGAGGAGGCAGGAGCAGAGGCTGAGGGAGGCCCGGGGAGAAGCCGAGAGGTGGAGGGAGAGAGCGGGGAAGGAGGAGAAGGAGAGGGAGGTGCTGAGCCTGAGGCTGGCGGAGAGAGAGAGGAGGGAGAGCGAAGAAGTGAGAGTGACGGAGAAGGAGAGGGATAGGGCCACGGAGCTGCTGAAAAGCAAGGAGGCGGAACTGAGGTGGAGGGAAGAGGAGGTGGAGAAGCTGGAGGCCAGAGTGCAGGTGCTGGAAAGAGAGAGGGAGAGGCTGGAAGCGGAGGTGGAGGCGAACGAGGGATTGCAGGGCAGAGTTGCCGGGCTAGAGGAGCTGAACTCCCAGCTGAGGGAGAGAGAGAGAGAGAAGAGGGAGGAGGAGGAGGCGAGGAGGAGGAAGAGAGAGGTGGAGGAGAGGGAACGAGAGGAGGCCCTGAGAGGAGAGCTGGGTCAGAGGAAGGCAGAGATTAAACAGCTGAGAGTCAGCGTAAGGGAGATGGAGAAGGAGAGGGAGACGGCGAGGAGGAGGTTGGGGGAGATCCAGGCGAGCTTGGACAGTCAGACAAGGCTCCTGAGAGAGAGTGAGGAGGAGGTGCAGAGACTGAGGGAAACAGCAAGGAAGGAGGAAGAGGAGGCCAGGGCAAGGCTTCAGCAGGGAGAGGAAGAGCTGCAGAGCCTGAGAGAGAGACTGATGGAGCTGGAGATATCAGAGCAGGAGCTCACTGGCCAGCTCAGCGAGACGGAGTCCATCCTGGAGAGAGAGCGGGCTTTACGCAGAGAGAGGGAGGAGAAGCTGCAGGCCGCTCTGCGGGAGGTGGGCGCGGCTGGCGGGGAGCGCGACAGGGAGAGGGAGAGGGCGCGGGAAGCGGAGGCGAAGCGCCAGAACCTGGAGGAGAGCGCGGAGAAGTGGAGGCGGCTGGCGGAGGAGAGGGGGAGGGAGGCAGAGGACTGTAAGGCCAGAGCAGAGGAGGGGCCGGGGGAGAGGGCGGGGCTGAGGGACGCCCTGCGCGAGGGGGAGGAGGAGCGGGAGGCTCTGGCGTCCCGGCTGAAGGAGGAGCAGGCGGAGGGGGAGAGGCTGAGGGCCAGGCTGGAGGAGCTGCAGCGAGGACAGCGCGCCCTGCTGGAGGAGAAGAGCGGGAGGGTGCAGGAGCTGGAGGAGGAGCTGAGGAGCAGGGAGCGGGAGCTGGGGGCCCTGAGGGACGAGGCAGAGCGGGAGAGGAGGGAGAAGGAGAAGGCCAGCTCCTCCCTGAGGTGGAGGGAGGACGAGCTGAGGCAGGCCAGGGAGAGGAGGGAGGCGCTGGCGGACCAGCTGGCTGTCCTGAGGGAGGAGGCGGCCGAGCTCACCAGGGGGCGGGACCGAGCCAGGGCGGAGGTCAGGGAGAGGGAGGCGGAGAACCAGAAGATACGGGAGGGGCTGAAGGTGGGCGTGCAGGAGATGGCCACCCTGAAGGAGCTGCTGGAGGAGAGCCACCGCGAGGGGGAGAGGCTGAGGAACCTCCTGCAGGAGAAGAAGGAGGAGCTGATGAGGGGAGGGACGAGAGGCTGCAGGCGGCGCGGGCGGAGGTGGAGGAGGTATGCAGCAGGGCCAGAGCGCTGGAACGAGACAAGCAGGAGCTGGAAGCGGAGCTCCGACTCAGAGAGGCGGAGCTGCAGAGGGGCAGGCAGGCCTGGGAAGAGGGCCTCAGGGAGCGGGACAGGGCGGAGAGGAGACGGGCGGAGGCCGAGCAAGGCCTGAGGGCCGCGCTGGGGGAGAGGGAGGCCGAGCTGACCCGGGTGAGAGCGAGAGCGGACGCGCTGGAGGAGCAGAGGACGGAGCTCAGCTCCGCCGTGACTGAGAGAGGCCAGGAGGTGGCAGCACTGACCAGGAAGGTGAGGGAGGTGGAGCGTGAGCTGGAGGGAGTCAGGAAGGAGAGGGCCGAGGAGCTGGAGAAGTGGGAGGAGAGGATGGAGGAGCTTCGAAAGCAGGGGGAGGAGAGGGTGCAGAATGAGAGGGAGAAGGGCAGAGACGAAGGGACACAGCTGAAGAGAGAGCGCGAGAGGCTGAAGCAGGCTGTGGAGGAGAGGGAGAGGCAGGTGGAGCTGGTCACAGAAATGCTGAAGGAGAGGGAGAAGGAGGTGGAGGAGATGAGGGAGAGGGTGCAAGATGGCGAAAGAAGAATGGAGAGATTGAAAGAGGCGAAGGAGGAGAGCAGGAGACAAGTGGACGTTGCCACTGAAATGCTGAGAGAGAGGGAGAAAGAGGTGGAGGAGATGAGGGAGAGGGTGGAAGAGGGTGAAAGAAGAATGGAGACATTGAAAGAGGCAGAGGAGGAGAGTGAGAGGCAAGTGGGCCTGGTCACAGAAATGCTGAGAGAGAGGGAGAAGGAGGTGGAGGAGATGAGGGAGAGGGTAGAGGAGGGTGAAAGAAGAATGGAGACATTGAAAGAGGCAGAGGAGGAGAGGGAAAGAGAGGCAGAGAGAACAAAGGAAAGAGCTGAGAAGGAAGAAAGGGAGAGGGAGAGGTTGCAGAGAGAGCTGGAGGAGAGGACGAAGGATGCCGAGGAGCTGACGGAGAGGTTGAAACAACTGGAGGACGAACTGGAAAAAAAGAGGAGGCAAGAGGTAGAGGAGGGGGGTGGAGACAAACCCAGCCTTAGAGCAGCAGAGAGGAGGCAAGAGGAGGAAGAGAAGAGGAGAAAAGACCAGGCTGAGAAGACTGCAGCGTTGGAGGTGCTGCAGAAAGCTCTGAGAAGGGTAGAGGGCGAGAAGGGGAGGCTGGTGGAGGAGCTGAGAGAGAGGGAGGAGGAGGTTAGGAGGTGGAGGAGAACAGCAGAGACCTTGGAAGGGGAGGTGAAGAGGTACAGGCCCGAGACTGGGCGAGAGAAGGAGGGGGGTGACGTCCCTGAGGAGGAGGAGGAGGGAGGTTTGGGGAGGCTGAGGGCGCGGGTCTCCACCCTCCTCCTGGAGAAGGAGGAGAGGGAGAGCCTGCTGAGAGAGAGAGAGGCGGAGGTGTACGCGCTGAGGAGGAGAGCGGACGATCTCAGCAGGGACAGGGAGCGGGTCAGAGCGGCCCTGGAGAAGACCGAGGCGGCACTGATCCAGTACCAGGAGAGAGCCAGGAATCTGGAGCAGAACAGGAGGCCGGCACCCGGCACTGCTGCAGCCCCCACGCCGTCTCAGGTCAGAATCTCAGAACAAAACCAAGAAGCTCAGACCCTCTGCAAATGACAGAGTGTGTAAGCTTAGTATTTTCACCCAACAGAATCTGACAATGCTGAAATCAGCCGTATGTTTGATATTAGCGACTTACAGCCAGCTCTGAATATGAACTTGACCCAAGCCTTGGCCTGTTCTGCATGGGCAGGAGCAGAGGCAGCAGGTGCAGAGTGCAGAGGGTCCAGAAGGGGGCGCCGTGGTGCAGGAGCGCCTGCTGGCCATGCAGAGGGCAGTGGCACAGCTGGAGTTTGACCAGAAGCAGCTGCAGGCGAGAAACGCACAGCTCGAGCAGCGCGTCGCTAGGCTGCGGTCCGAGAGAGGGCAGCTGAGGGATGTGGTGAAACAGGTACTGTCCAGAGTCTTTACACTCTCAGCCCAGTGGAACTGGTATAAAGTGACTCTGATTGTTGCACTGTTGTTATCTGACCTTTCATGATCTGTGTTCTTTTTGTGTGTCTGTATCTGCATGGTTGCTTGTGTGCATCTGACACACTTGTGTGTATTAATGTGTGTTTGTGTGTATGTGTTTGTGTGCATGTGCGTGTGTATGTGTGTGTGCTTGCTTGTGTGTCTATATGTTTGCGTGTGTGCATTTGTGTGTGTGTGTGTGCGTGCACGTGTGTGTGCATCTTTGTGCGTGTGTGTGCGCGTGCGTGTGTGTGTGTGTGCGCGCGTGTGTGTGTGTGCGTGCGCGCGTGTGTGTATCTTTGTGCGTGTGTGTGTGTTTGTGTGTGCGCTCATGTGGGCTTGCTTGTGGCTGTGTGTGTTTGCCTCTGTCCCCAGTTGGAGCAGGAGAGAGTGAAGTTGCATCATCAGCTGTCACAGTCAGACTCAGCCACCAGGGAAGGCTCCAGAATTCAGGTCAGACAGTGCGGGACTGTGAAATATATAATAACAAATCAATGATATCATAAAATGGATACAGAAATACCACACAAGCTGCTTTCTTGGGCAGCATAAATAGATGGAAGTGTCCACTCCTGTCTGTCCTGCAGGGAGAGTCTGGTCTCTTAGATGAAGATGAGGAAAAGCTGAAGCTTCTGCGGGCACGGGTGATAGAGCTGGAAGATCAGGTGAGAGCACTGGGGAAAAAAAAAGTTCAGTTACACAATATCACACAGTATTTTGCTCTTAAAATTTAAACCAAGGAAACTCGTTCAGCTTACAAGCAATCTTTGTTTTGCGCTTTTGTTTTCTCTGCCTTGCCCTCCTAGGTGCACCATCTCAGGTTAACGTTGGCAGCGGATCACAAGGAGAGGGCAAAGTTCATCGAGGAGTCCTCGAGGAACAACCAATGGCTGCTCTCCCTGCGGCAGGACCTGAGCGATTCTTTGGCGGTGGTCTCGCAGAAGCCCGTCCCTTCTGTGCTGGAGGCTGAGACGCAGCGATTGGACAGGAGTCTGAGGGAGGAGGAGCTTCGGTTATCTCTCAGCAAGTCTTAAACTGCCATGAGGGTGCACTGTATTTGTTGTTCATTTTTCAGCATTTGCACTCATTGTTGATTTTATTGAAGATAAACACAATCCATCCATGACAATCTATTTAAAATGTTATTAACTGCCATTTAAGTTGCCTGAAATATGAGAGCAGGGATACTGAGAGTTTGTAAGTGTTACTGAAGATATGTTGAAGTACTCTGGGTTGGCAGGGTAAATGTTATTAATAGGAAGCTTGAGCATAGCCATATTCATCTGTGTTTTGTTTCATGTGGTGTTTTTGTTTTTTTTGTTGTACAATGCCAATTTAAGTGGATTTATTTATTATAAATTAACAATTATATTTTTGCCTGCTAATATTTTAATGTGTTTTTGGTTTACATTTAATACAATTTATTTAATTTTTCATACACATAATAAATGTAGGTATAATTCCCATCTCAGGACTGTCTCCCAGAAGCCTATGTGCTGTGTTCATTAAAACCCCGCTTTGAGCACATCAGACTTGATTTGCTCAAAGAACCATGTGTTCAAGGAATTTGTTATAAGTTGGAAAGAAAAAAATTTAAAGAAGGACATTTGACTGATATATTTTTTCCAGCTTTGTGGATGATCATACTGCAATTCCATACATAGGTGCTCATCTGCTGATAACTAAAATTGGGGGGGGTCATAGTGTAGTACACACAAAGTTGATTGGTTTTAACTAATTTATTGTTCTGCATGAAACGCTATTAGTGTGAAGAGAGGCGTATGGGGTTTGGATCCCCTGCTACTCTACACAGTCTACACACCACCTGCTATCAGCAACGGAATTAACTCAAAGGTCGTGTTGGTACATTGACTGCGGGGAGTGAGTGCACTCTAACTCTGACTCTAAGGCACTGTCCAAAATGTGAGCAGCAAATTATCAGCAGTTCACTCTTGAGTGCCGAGAGTTCACTTCGGATACTCCAGCTGAAGAGTCAGAGCGCCAGAGAATTCTGCTGCCAAAACAGCAAGTGGAATGAAGACTGGATTCGGTTTGATGGACGTGGCAGTGAAACATGTACTCGCTTGTAATTGAGACCCCGGTGTTTTGCCGTTTTCCTGAGGAATCACACGATTGGCCATTTGCTGAAGTCCAGTCTCAGTGTAATGTAGCCTCAGTCAGTTTCTCATTCTCCATCTTCCAGTGGTCACTCTGAAATTACAAAAATAATTGCAGGCTCCCTAGTGCTTCAGGTATCTGATTTTGGATATGTGTCAGAGTCACTGTACAAACTCAGTGTAATCCCTACATGTCCTGTTAGGAGAGTGTGAGGCTGCAATAAATAGTTGTGTTGTTTTCCATGGTAGCCCTCAGTTTTAGGCAGTTATACACTGTACAAACAACATGCAGCTTTGCCGTTGGAATTTTTCCTCTACAAACTTGTGAACAAACAGACAGGTAAGTTAAACCGTCATGTTGCCCAAATTGTGTGTCTTAAATAAATAATGAAGACTCCTCAGTTAAGGAGTCGCACAAGCATCTGTGTATCATGAGCAGAGTTGTTACTTTCTCCCTTAACATCTGGCCTAAATGAAGCTATGTCTGTTTGTCACATCCACTCCCCGCATTGTTGCGTTGCCTCATATTTATAGGAGAGAGGGGAAAGAGGAGTACAGTACCCCTCGCATTTCCTTGCGGTTGGGAAATGCTCTGCGCGCACACCAGTGTATTGTTTTTGCAAAATCGTATTTGCTGTTTTACAGCGCGTCTTGGCGAGAGAGCAGTGTTGGTCGGCTTCCAGCCATGCGTACACAGACGCTGTAGCTCGGTTCAAGTTGGCTGAACCTTAAACTGGACAGATTTGTTTTTCTGTGCAATCTGGAAATGTGTTGCAGTCCAAGCAGGAACAGCAAGGGCAGTGGGTGTCAGATGAGGACCTGCGGGGTGTTTGTGCACACGTTGATCAGGGAGTGTGACTGAGATGATGTTTTGATGTGTAGGTTTTGTGTCATGGAACCGATATGGTTCAACACTACATTAAGTGGCCCTAATACCTGTGAATTTAGTGTGCCTCCTTGTGAAAATGGGTTGTTACTTGTGTAATTATATTTGTGTAACAAGCACAATGTGCTTGTGCACAGTAAGTACATAGTACTATGTGGACACTCCAGCTTACTATGTAAGTACATAGTACCTGTGTGGGGAGGTTAGTGTAAACATAGATAATGGGGTCGCTTCACGTGAATACAGATACATATAACAACAGTACTGTATACTGCTACTTAATATCAGGAAAACAGCAGTACTACTTGCAAAAGATATTTACAAGTACCAGCTAAAAGGGTCACTCCAAGGGTGCAGGGCTAATCCAGGGATTTGGCACCTTAGAAAATGTCCTATTTGCTAATGAATTTGAACCATTGTTCCACAAAGCAGAACTATAATAGTGTTGCATGCTCTTTCCCATTTGGCTATTAAGGAGGTTAATTCACTTGTAATAACAAAATGTTGGTGCTGTGTTGGACTTTGCAACCAAGTCATGAGCTGTGGGTATGTGTGGGGCCTCATGATTTGTGAGGTTTTGTTTGCTAAGCAGCATAAAAAGAATGGCAAAAATATGTACAGTTACAGAGGAGACCTTTCACCTTTAGTCCTTGGCTGAAATATGCTACCACCTGGGGACTGAGCCCATTAAAAGGGGTTGTCCATGTAGTTCTTCTGGCCCCCAAAATAACTGAATGGAAAAAAGACAACTCATTTACCAATGGGAATAATGCTATCATAACAAATGTTACTGCAGGGCCTTGTGAAATACTTGCAATAACCATTAAAATGCAATGAAATGCATATTCACGGCACTGAAAGTAAGGACATCCTTCAGCAAGGAGTGTCCAGGTTTGGGAAAAGAGTTGCCCTATCACCCCCTGTGTAAACAATGTATATTTCACATACAAGTGTGTGCATGGGGTTGGTTACTAAAAAAAACACTTGACAATTTTCAGTACAACAAATTTCTCGTGCATTAACATTTGAAAATGCTCGGCTCTTTCGATACTGCTATATTTTGAGTAGTTTACATTTGTAGCTAAACTAATAGTAAACGGGACGTCAGCTACAGTCCTTCGTAGCCGATATGGCTGGATGTTCATCGCTAGGGGGCGCTCCGCTCGCTCTCTCCGACGAGAAAGAAAAAAGCCTCGGAGAGGAGTCGGAGGATTTTCCCCCTTTTTATAGTTACAGTCCCGGAAGGACGAGGCGTTTCCAACCCGTCCTGTCTGCCGCTCGGCCACGGTCACTGCCAAATTTCTCCGCCCAAGAGAGACGGGGAGGGGAGGGAGAAGAGAAGGCTCCGCAACCCCCTCCTTTTCAACCTTTTTCCTAAACATAACCGGATGATTTAATATCCAGCTAGCTATGTTTGCAAAGCGGCTGCGTCGGACGTGATACTTATTCGTTATTTCGTGTCGGTTTTTCGGTTGCTAGCTAAGCAGGCTAGCTCGTTGACTACGTGCGATAATCACTTTTTTACAAATATTTTCTTCTCCATCGGCGCCGCGATTGGAAATCCGCTGGATTGTGGCTAGCTGTGTTTTTTTTCTTCGTGTTGTGTGATCATCGAAATAATTAACCGGCAATCCAGCCGAGCAGAAAAAAGAACGGGGCCGCAATAATCTTGACAGTCTGCTAACGTTTGGCTAGCTAAAAACACAGCTACGCTAGCTCGATCTATCGCACTGGAACCATAAACCGGATCCCTGGCAGAGCAAAACTCCTCAGCGGTTGTTTCGTCTCCGGGTCTGGGACACACGGGAGCTCAACATCGGAGGGGGGAGAGCGAAAATGCTGCCCAGCGCCTGCGTCTCGACGCGAAGTTACCAAGTCCCTCCGCAACGAAACGGCCTGGTCTGAGAAAAAGGGAAAGGAATTTCGTGGTCGCATTTGTAAAAACGAACACATAAGAGTTCGCATAACGTTATGCGAAGAGTATTTTGTAAATAAGTAGTGTAACGTAATTATTGTTATTATTTTTGAACTCGAAGGCCTTTTCTTGGAACGGAGTCAAATCCAGGCTTTCAGGGACGTATTGCAAAGGTTGAATCCCAACATTGACTGGCTGAATTCAGATAGTTGTAGCTGGCTATACTAGCGATCTAATTCCATTATTTCGATTAAGAGCGCTTTATTTTGTTTTAGAAGAATTGCTCAGTTTATCTAGCCGGCTAAAATACAGTAGAAACATAGAACAAGCGAGTAAGAATCGTGACCAACATGGGTTTGATCGCAACCTATCCAGACATTCATTAGCTACAACATAAAATAAATAGATGTATCCGAGCAGTGTAACTGCAACATTTTTTGTTTTTGGGCTTAGCAAATATTAAAGATTTCTTGTTTACCTCAGATTAAAATATAGCCAACAATCTAGCTAACCCAGAAGAAAATAGTACATGGTTACTGCTGTTTTGAAAACGGGATTGGAAGACCATTAACCAGGAGATCGCGAGCTCAAGACATGCGTTCCTTTCCTATATTCATTTTTTTATTTGCATCCTTCTGGGTATCGCCGTCTGAGCGAATGACCTGGGATTGAAAAAAAGACTGAAAGAGGCCGAAAAAAACGAAAACTTTTCGGAGGAGCCGCTTTTGCTCCGGCGGAACCGGAGTACATCGACGATGATGACAGTGGTGGGCCGAATGTCGGTGCTGGCGTTGGGTCTGTGCGCCGTGCTTCTGCTCAGCCCGGTTGCTGGTAAGTAAAAGTAACGTTTAGTCAAGCCAAAACAGCCATTAAAGTTGGCACTACAGTTGGAACTAGCTGAATATCATGATTATACTCATAATTTCACATATAACATTAGTGATCTATAGTTTTTTTGTCTGGACGGGAATCCAATATGACACCTCTTCGTATAAAGAATCTGGAGGCTGTGTTGTTGATTTGTCGGCGTGATCTGCGTTTAGTGATCTGGATAACCGACTATGCTATTATAAGGAGAAATAAAATCGGATTGAGGCGAGATGGCTAATTTTAGGTAGCTAGGTAACTAGACGAGATAACGCGCAGCTTGTATAAAGAAAGTGCGTGCAGACGTTCACCGATCCCGATTAAACGGATGCATTAATTGCACAGCGTGAAATTAACGTGCAGATAAAATCTGTTGCGCCAACACGGTGAATTATTGGAGCTGCTTGGCGTGTTGTTAAGCGATTCTGTAGCTATTAGCCGCTCCTGCACAATGACGGTGTAGCACTAATGTTCACGCCGGAGTGTTCAGATTAAAGCAACGGGGGTAGCCGTAAGAAACCGTGGATAATGACGATGGCATGAGAATATTAGGTGAACCAAGTTTAAATATCGTCTGTATGAGTGTACACTGGATGTCATAGCTGTGTTAGGTCAGTCTCCTGGGAATTGGCTGCGTCCCCTTTGCACTCTCATTCTGTTGTTTAATGGAGAATGAATACTGTACTTGACGGTGGCGAAAGGCGCGCTTCATCAGCGTGAGGATGAGTGATTATGGTGCTGGTTTTATGTCTGAATACATCATGTCAGCTGAAATCCTTACCTCTTGGTGCAATATTGCACCATCTTACCTACCCAGCGATTTCTGGGCAGTGCACTCAGTAGAAGCTGCCCTGGAATAGCACTGGAAACGGTCATTTATCCAACTGGATACTTGGGTGTGTGGGTGTGGGTGTGTGTTCTGGGTTCTGTCAGTGTGTGCCCCTTTCCTTTGGTTGTATATATGTAATTCCGTTTGATTTGACAGACATACATTGTGTGCTGCTCTTGGTGGGTTGAACAAGCAGAAATATTACTGTTTTACTCTGGGAATTGGTGTTTCTGAAGCAGGGAGGTTCCAGTTTTTCCTCTTTTTTTTTCAGCTAGGGTGCACACTGGCTTTTCAAAGCGCACTCAGTAACAGGATGTGAGGGTTATATGTCCTTGGGATGAAGTACCTGACAGGATCTGGTCCAGTTTGATCAGTCTGGCTCTGGTGTCACGTTACTGGACTCCTGAGCAAAGTGGATACCGAACCACAGAGTTCCACCGAAGCCCATGTGTGTGGATGGATTACACCATTTGGGTAAAATTTTTGGCTTTGTGAAACATTTGTTCTTTTAGTGTAGCCTGTGTGTGAGTCATGCAGAAAGCCTTGCATCCCTGTGAGGAAATCTGGAAATGTTTAATTTTTCTGGAAAATACAAAGACGGCTTTGTCTTTTTCCCTCAGCGTCCATGTATTGGACTTTAGTTTACTTGAAACGACTCCACAAACTACCTTATTCTGGTTTCAAAACTACGTTAGTCAACAAACATAGCAGATACAGCAACGGAAAGAAAGCCAGGCCGCTAGCCCTTTCAACACTTTCTGAAATATCCCTCTCCACTTCCCAACAGCAGTGGCTGTGTCAGGTCTGGGGAAGCCTGCCAGTGTGTGTTTCTGCTCTGTGTGTGTGCTGGTGACCCACTGTCTGCATAGGGTGATCCTACAGTGGGTTTCTGGAGGGATTTAGCCAGCAGGAAAGTCCTTGGAGCAGCTGGTAACAAGGATAGCCTGGAACATTTATGGAATCCCAAGGTTTGAATAAGTTGTTTACAGACTTTTATAGGCCGTATAGCATTTCTTGAGTTCCTCTGCGCTTGAACTTTTTTGTAGCACCTAAGAATGAGGTGAAAGCAGCATTACCCATGTAATGTGAGAGGACTGGGAAGTAAAGCTCATGTGGTTGGTGTGTTCAGGACAGGGTTGTCATAGCCCAGTGTTTGCCCTGTGTGTTGGCAGTTCATTATGCCACGTGTGGAGGCCGGATTGATCGTTAAGGAGAGCCAATGAAAGCGTTAATGAACCCCTGTGCATGTTGTGGGTGGATCAATGGTTTGAGGAGAGCTGATGAGAGTGTTAATGATCCCAAAGCCTGTTGTGCGTGTGCGTGAACCCGAGTCACCACGTAGGCCAGTCAGAACAGTACTCTGGCCCTAACCCTAATCCTTGTGTTGTATTTTTTGGTTCTAGGGACTGGTCCTGACCCACTGTGGTGTGGTTCTGTTCTTTGGTTCTGGGCTTGGTCCTGACCTATTCCGTGGTTCCGTTCTTTGGTTCTGATACTGTGTGTGTCTCTGCCTGATTGTGTGCCTTTTGTTCTGCTTTAGTGTGCGTTTCTGTGCTCTGGAGGTCAGTCAGTGGGAGGTGGTGAGTGATATCACTCATGTATCTGTTTGCCTGTCCATCCGTGGTAATCGTCAGGTCTCGTGTCTGCAGTGGCGGGGAGTTATCAGCCTCTCTCTGATAGCATGAGCCTGTTCCCTTTTTTTTTTTTTTTTTTGAAAAGCATGTACATCTGAAAGTCATCCCTGTGTTTATACAGAGGAGGGAAGGACTGGCTTTGGTGGGGGGAGCGAGGGCTGGGATCTTAAACACAGGAAGTGGGAGGAGGCAGGGAGCCGCAGCTGAAGCGCAGTCTGAAGTTCAGTAGTCCTCTGGCCCCCAAACCTCGAGATGCAGCCAAGCTTCTGTTTGACCTCGAGTCAGATAAGATAACCGCTGCGTTTACAGAAGCATGTGGGAACGGGGAGGTATGTATGCAGAGAGAGGGAGAAAGCTAACAGAGCAGCGGATTCTGCGATGCCCGCACGAGTTTGCCAAATGGGTGGCAGGTTGGGATCGGAGAACGAGGCCTCGTGAACCCCCGTAAGGGGTGGAGCTACCCTGACCTGCCAGTTGAATTATATGAACCAGTCAAGACTTTGCTCTCCATGGCAAAACACTGTGATTGGTTCAAACTCAGCAAGTCACGGATAACTTGTGACGAACCCCACCTGTAGTGGGGTTCAGGAAGCCTCAGTTTGACAGCATCCATGACAGGGGAGGGGATTGTCAGGAGGTGAGAGGAGTTGGTGTATCTCCTAATGAGGAGGACACAGAGGAGGCCTGAGGGGGTGGGAGCAGGCGGGAGCAGGCCGCCTCCACACCTCCGTCATTATGTCTGAATAAACAACCGGCAGCACAAAAAAACAGAGCCAGCCAGCTTTCTGCTTCAGCCACGGTGAATTCAGCAGGAATAATGGATCGTCTCCCGTGGTTTTTCCCGTGTCGGAAAAGACAGATGACAGATTTATGCAAGGAATCCAAAAGTCCCTCGCTGGTGGTTGCCAAGCACATACCGAAATCCTCAAGCGTTCAGAAACAAAGTCCTGGCGTTAAAATAGCAGAAACGCTCAGGTTGGCCCCCGTCGCTCTAGATTACGGGGGCTTGAGAACGGCGCCCCCGTCGGCCTGCCAGGACCCGGCGGAAGGGGGGGCAGGGGTCGGCTTTTGGGAGTCAGTAACGGACAGGGAGGGGGCTTTGCGTCCGTCCTCTGCTGGTTTGGTGTTTTGCTCTCGCACGTCGGTCCTGACCGAGGTCCCGCGGGGCGGCGTCTGGCGGATGCCCTCGTCCAGGCAGGCCGGCGCCGCCGTGGTTCGGCGTTCCCGCGTTACTGGACCCGCGCTGGGACCATTCGGCTCGGTTTTCTTGCTCAAGGGTGCGGCAGGCGTCCTCTCTCAGGCCACGGGGAGTCCAGCCCCCAAGTGATGGTTCTACAATGTGGGACACACACACACACACATGCGCACACACACACACACACACACACACACACACACACACACACACACACACACACACACACACACACACTTATATCGCTCCTCCCCCTGCTGCTGTGTTGGGGTTTGGCCCGACCTCTGCATTTTGACCCCCTGTGCACTTCCACGCTAACAGTATGTGCTGGATGGGCATCCTTCACATGTGGTCAGGGCTGCTTACCCTTCTCAGACCGCTCAGACTGATGATGCGGTCGCACCCGCAGAGTGCAGTTGGAGGTGGTGCCCGTTCCTGTGTGCTGTGCGGCTCTGCTCTCTCTGTGCCCGTCTGGACCTGTCCTCCGGTTTGGCTGTGTGATGACACTCTGCGGTCGGCGTAATCGCGTGAGACGGGAATGAAGCGGCGAGCTGCGCCGGGTTTGTGCCGCTCGCTTTGTTTCGCCGCAGTAATAAATTGCGGCTGGCCCCGTGCCGGCCCTCCGGGGCCCCGCTGCCAGGTCACTCCAGCGCCTCTCTCTCCCCGCCCTGGCAGCTCCCTCTCAGGAGCAACTCCCGTCAGCATGGGCACGCTCTTACAGTCCGGTCAGTATGCGTGTCTGTGTGTGTCTGTTCATGTGTGTGTATGTGTATGTCTGTATGTGTGACTGTCTGTCTGTCTGTCTGTCTGTCTGTCTGTCTGTGTGTGTGTGTGTGTGTGTGTGTCTGTCTGTCTGTGTGTGTGTGTGTGTCTGTCTGTGTGTGTGTGTTTGTGTGTGTGTGTGTGTGTGTGTGTGTGTGTGTGTGTGTGTGTGTGTGTGTGTGTGTGTGTGTGTGTGTGTGTGCTGCTGTCCCAGGCTGGGCAGAGAGGGTAGCTGCTCCTGTTCACAGTCAGCTGCCTCCATCAGCATTCATTACCCTCAGCCTGAGAGGAGCAGCGTAACTCCACTGCCTCCGAGTCTCGCTGAAGCCTCCTCTCTCTCTCACTCTTTACCTGATCTGAACCTGTCACTCTTCCTCCAGCCACACCCACTCCTCCAGACTGGGTGTGGCTGAAGCCTCCTCTCTCTCTCATTCTTTACCTGTCACTCTTCACCAGCCACACCCAGTCTGGAGTGGCTGAAGCCTCCTCTCTCTCTCATTCTTTACCTGTCACTCTTCACCAGCCACACCCAGTCTGGAGGAGTGGAGCCCAGCCTTTCAGCGCGCCTTAACGGCTTTTGCGATTAGAATTCAGCCGAACAACACAGACCGCTGCCTGTGGAAATCACATGAGTGACACAGACGGCAGGAAAATCCCTGCCATTTAAGCTCCTTCACTCCTCATTCTCTCTAAATGGGTCTTAAAACAGTCTGGATCTGCTGCTAGCAGCAGACTTGGAGCAGTGCGGCGCTGAGGTCAGAATTGCGCTCTCACTCCCACCTTTGCAGGGCACTGAATGCATAAGCCCAGTCAAATTGCTGTTAATGGAAATGGACACGCCCGCTCCTGCGTACGGCAGCCTATCAGAGAGAGCCTGGACCTGCGGGATGACCTCGCCTTGCTGTTTGTGTTTTCGACGGGATGAGCTTCTCCGCCTGCAGTTGTATTTTTACCTCCTTTATCCGTTTTGTTGCATTTGTTCCAGTGTCTTGCTGGGTTTCCGTTCCATCCCAAAAATCCCTTCTGCACGGAAGCAAATTCATTTTAGGCCTGAAATAAATGCTGCCTTTTTTAACTGGAATGTCCATTTTTTCTCCATCTGTGGTGAAACAAACATATAATATTTTATTAATAAATACACATGTAAAGAATAAATTGAATGAATTTATTGAAAATATTTTTGAAAATAATTCAGTGCCTTTTTGAAATGCTGTGTGTGGCGTTGTGGTGTCCTTGCTCTGTCCTTGGCGTGGCTCCGGTGCAGTGAGTGCAGGGCTCGGGGGTGGAGGGCACAGGGGACGGCCGTGTGCCAGCTGCGTGTGCACCTCCCCGCACACACGTGTTTGTTTCTGTGTCCGCCTCCGTGTATGTCTCTGTGGGGTTGTCTCCCTTCCCCGTGTCCCTGCTTCACTTCCTGTGCGAGTGTGTTGAGTGTGTGTGTCGTGTGTGTCTGTGTTTCTGTGTGTGTGTGTGTGTGTGTGTGTGTGTGTGTGTGTGAGAGAACGAGAGCATATGTTTGTTAGAGTGTGTATGTGTGTGTTTGTGTGTGTCTGTGTTTCTGTATGTGTGTGTGTGTTAGCATGTGTTTGTTTTTTTAGAGTGTGTGAAGGTGTGTGTGTGTGTGTGTGTGTGTGTGTGTGGGCACTCTCTCAGCCCTGCCTATGGGAGTCATGTATAATTCAGAGGGGTCGATAATGCATTGTTATTATTAGGACGCAGAGACGGATGAGCGTAACACAAGCCCCGCGTCTGCTGCGTCCTCCGGAGGAGTGGGAGATGACAGAGCATGCCCGGGGTGGGGCCTGTGACATCACTGAGACGGCCCACGCCGCCCGCCCCCCAGGTCCCGGGTCACCACACGCCCGTCCGGCCTCCCCGCCGACCGCTCGGTCACGCTCGCGGACTCCGGTCGAGCTCTCCCCCGCTCCTTCCTCTCAGAGAGTGGAATTTTCCACGCTGTCATCCTTCAGAAACAGACCCGACGCTGAGGGGGGGAGGCCTGGGCAGAGGACGGTGGTCCTGATGCAGTTTATCCCTCCTTCTGGGGGATTCCAGGCTCCCGCTCTGCCTCTGAGCAGTCGGACGCAGCCGGCTGGCACGCCGGTGACCGCAGGGTGGGAGAGGGTCAGTTCCGCACGCTGATACTGTCCTCATCTGCCCTCGAGTCCCTGCGGTCCCTGCGCGGCCATCGCACAGAAAAACGACACTGAGAAAAACGATCTCCGGCCTGCACCCCAAGCTGCAGCAGCAGCACAAAACAGCATCGCTGCAGCGACGGTAAAAATGTGCAAACAATCCCTCATGTACCAGAGCAGTAAGACCGCTCCAGCATATTCCCCTTTCATCTGCGTGCTTCTATTATTTATGCGGTCAGAATCTCATTTGTTGTAATTTATGTTTTTGGAGTACAGAAACCGCTTTCACAAATATTTGTTGCCCTTTTTATTTTTTTTTTTGTATGGATAAGTTTACAATACACATGTATTTAACACTGGAACGGCTCTGTTATCCCTGCA
>CM032886.1:7852500-7885000 GCA_019176425.1 Megalops atlanticus
ATGTTATCCATTTATTATTCATTTATACAGCTGGATATTTACCAAGGCAATTCTAGGTTAACTACCTTGCCCAAGGGTACAGCCGCAGTGCCCTAGCAGAGAATCAAACAAGCAACCTTTCGGTTACAAGCCCTGCGCCTTACCGCTATGCTACACTGCCTCCCAGATCAAAGGAAGAGGTCAGTTAGAAAAAGACGTAAATATTTAATTCATTCTCTCTGAGCCATCCTCGTCTTGCCCACTGCGATTCACCATGGCTCGGCTCCTCGTTCCCCATCATTAAACCCTGCACTCGGACTGTAAAGGTTTGCTGGGCAGAGGAAGACTGCATTCCCTGTGATTTCAGTAGCTTTACAGCATTTGACAAAGACCTAGTGCTGCCACATCTGCATATCTCTCCAGCCTTCTAACCAGGGACGTTGTTCCATCAGTCTTTCTGTAAGCCCGTCTCTCCGTCTCTGTTACAGCTGGTCTCTCCATGCCTCTGTAAGAGTAGCAGTCTGTCAGCCTCTTTCTAAAAGAGAATTTCTCCTTTCTCTGTAAGAGCAGGTCTCTGCGTTTCTCTAAAAGCCAGTTTCGCCATCTCTGTTAAAGCGAGTGTCTCCACTTCTCTGTGAAAGCTGTTCCCTCCACCTCCCTGTAAAATTTGGTCTCCATCCCTGTAAAGGCTGATCTCTCCATCTCTGTTAAAACTGTTCTCTCCACATATCTGTAAAAGCTGATCTCTCTGCTGCTTTGTGGAGACTGAGCAGTCATGTCAGTAATAACGGGAGGATGTCACTCCTATTCCTGGGCTTAGATGGACAGGAAACGTGTGGAAGGAGATGAAGCAGTCCAGAGCAGTCAGGTTCTATTTCATTATGGTTGCCCAGTAAACCTGGAAAGGGCCACCGGCCACAGTGTCCCTCAGGACTGATTATGAGTGGACCAAAACGGGCCGCTGCCCACTGAGCGAGGTAGAGAGCAGGTTTTCGGGATCCCGCTCGCTGGAATGGTCTCTGGAGCTGTAATTAGGCGGTGGAGGTGCTCAGAGTTTTGGGTGTGCTCAGGCGGGGTGTGTGAGTGCCGTGTGGTCCCGTGGAATGCAGTGATCCGGGCGCTCAAGGCGTTTATCGCACTCGTTCATTTGCCTTAAATCGCGTCTCGTCTGTGGCAGCGCGGAGACCAGCCGGTCGCCTAGTGACGGCTCTAACAGTCGCGTCACTGGCAGGTTTCAGAGATGCCGGGGGAGGAGGTTGGGCAGGTTGCCATGGCAACGGGAAGGAAGCCAGCAGAGGGGGTGGGCTTTGGGTTTTGGGGGCCGGGGATGGAGCAGCCTGCGAGGAGTCCTGGAGCGAGTGTGTCTGTATGTGTGTCTGTCTCTGTCTGTCTGTGTCTCTGTCTGTCTGTGTGTGTGTGTGTGTGTCTGTCGATCTGTGTGTGTGTGTGTGTGTGTGTGTGTGCGTGTCTGTGTGTGTGTGCGCACGCGCGTGTGTGTGTGTCTGTACGTGTGTGTTTTTGCACTGTGATTAGCCCCGCTCTTACGGGTGTGAGGAGGTAAACAGCCGTTGGAAAGGGCCGGTGAGGGCGGTGTGAGGGAGGGAGGGAGGGAGGGAGACGGAGACGCCATCTGGCCCGGCTCCGCTCCGATCCGCGGCCTTTTAATTCCAGTCAGCATTCTTTACCGCTGATAGGATCAAAAACCTGAGCGCTGCGGGGCCCGGGGCGGCAGGCTGCACGTGCAGCGCCCCCCCCCCCTCCCTCCCCCCGTTCCTCTCGCCGGTTCTGACCCAACTGGTTAGGCTGCTCCTGCACAGACAAGGCCTTACTCCTGCAGCCGCTGCTCTGTATCGACTCCGGAACCAAAACAGACAGCCCTGACGTGGGGGGGTTAACCGGTTCCCCTGAACACGGCTACCTGACCACGTCTGTCACACTGCCAGAAATATAACACCTGCTCAGTACTCTGACTGCTAATAGCTTCCTGGTCTGTTTCCTGTGTGTTTGTGTGGCCTGTGCCTTCAAGCACCTTTTCTTTGGAAGCCGCTCTCTGGAAGCAAGTCTCTGCCAAATGACTGAACAAAAATGTAGCCCCATGATACCACAGAGAAGATAAATCAAACACAAGCAGAAGAGCTGCTTAAAATCTCTAAATGTGTGGGCTTATGTTATATAAACACAAAATGTAAACATACATGAAGTCTTCATCTTGAAGTTGTGATTCTGTGCTTTTGGAGTTGGAAAGGCCTGGGGTTTCAGTGAAATTGTTTCTCTTCGGAGGTGCGGCTGACAGACGTGGTGGATTCCGTTTGAGCGCGGTGTTCACGCCATGACCCTCCGGGGCGACTCCAGCGAACCCGTTTGTCGCGGTTTCCATTCAGCGGGGTCGGTGTCTGAATAAGTGTTTCCGTTCCTGCCGGTCCGCGTGCCGCTTCTCTCTCCCGGCTGCGGAGCCGCTGAGGGCTGTCGCCGTTTCCATGGAGACGGTTCTCGGCGGGGATGGGATGAACGCCGCCGTTTTGCGGTCGGCAGAAGGCTTGCGTACGCGGCGCGGGGGCGATTTAGAAAGGGCCTCGGCGGCTCCTGGTGGCCCCTCTGTGTCCCCCATCCTGTTCTGTTCCTGCCGTGCCCAGTGCTGTTCTGCTCTGCTGGCCTGGCCTGAAACGCCCCCCCCCCGCCGTGGCACTGAGAGGGGTGGCTAACAGACCATTTGTCTGGCCACATATAAGACCCCCCATTCCCGTCTCTGCTGACTACATAAAGGTTCCCCTCTCCTCCTCCTTCCCCATTGTAGACTCTCTCTACCTCTCACCCTCTCTCTCTCCCTCCCTCCCTCTCTTTATCTGTCTCTTTCTTTCTCCTCCCCATGTTTATTTCTCTCTCTCTCTGCTCTCTCTCTCACTCTCTATCTCTGTGTCCTCCATGCGTTTCTGACCCTGAGAACACACAGCCCCTCACACGCGCTGCATGCATGTGCACTCCGTTCTGTGTGAGGAGTGAGACGTTCATATTGTGAGGCCTGTAACATGCAGTGGTCACGTGGAGTGATGAACAACATCCCCAATACCTCTTCCCTGAACACCTCTCTGCCCTCAGCACCTCTCCCCTGAACACCTCTCTGCCCTCAGCACCTCTTCCCTGAACTCCTCTCTGCCCCCAATGCCCTCCCTGAGTACCTCTTCCCTGAACACCTCTCCCCCTGAACCCCTCTGCCCTCAGTACCTCTTCCCTGAACACCTCTCTGCCCCCAGTCCCTCTCCCCTGAACACTTCTCTGCCCCAGTCCCTCTCCCCTGAACACTTCTCTGCCCTCAGCACCTCTCCCCTGAACTCCTCTCTGCCCTCAGTACCTCTTCCCTGAACACCTCTCTGCCCCCAATACCTCTCCCCTGAACACCTCTCTGCCCCCAATACCTCTCCCCTGAACACCTCTCTGCCCCCAGTCCCTCTCCCCTGAACTCCTCTCGCCTGAGCAGTGTGTGGAACTCGGGTCCTCTCTGTAAGTAATCGCTCTCTGTAGACACATCTGCAGTTGCTCACGTCTCCGGGCAGGAAAACGCGAAGCGGAGAATCTCAGTGAAGCGTCCTTTGTGCAGCTCTCTCTCCTGCATCTCTTGGGGGAGAGAGAGGGAGGGTGAAACAGAATGAAACCAGCTGAGGGCCCTCCTTTTCTGTCATACACTAGCATTCTAACCCTGATCCAAGCTAGCACTGTGTGCATTCAGTGTTCTTCCTGCAGCTTTTGTCATTGTTCCAGTACGGAGGCCTATATGGGACAATACACCCCGGAATGCGTGTTTGGTCCTGCCGTTCTGTAGTGAGGTAAAGGAAGGTAGAGCACAGATTCAGGGTGTTGTCTGTGTGGGGTTTTGGATTGCTTGTGTCAGTTGCATGTGTAGGGTGCTGTATCACTTGTAGGGTGTTGTGTTGGTTGTACAGTGTTGTATTGGTTGTACAGTGTTGTATTGGTTGTAGGGTGTTGTGTCAGTTGTAGTGTGTTGTGTCGGTTGTAGGGTGTTGTATGTGCAGTGTGTTGTATTGGTTGTAGGGTGTTGTGTTGGTTGTAGGGTGTTGTGTTGGTTGTAGGGTGTTGTATGTGCAGGGTGTTGTGTTGGTTGTAGGGTGTTGTGTTGGTTGTAGGGTGCTGTACATGAGAAGTGTCAATAGAAGTGTGTGGTAATGTACTGTCTGAGCTACGCCCCCCTGTGTCATTTTCCCTCTCCTGTTTCTCGCTTTCTTATTTGCTCTCTACGGTGTAGGTGAAGGTGCAGACAACACACACACTACATAGGTGTGTGTGTGAGAGAGAGAATGTGTGTGAGTGTGTGAAAGAGAGTGAGCATATATTTGCATGTACGTGTGTATTTATGTGTATTGGTGTGTGTATATGAATTTGTGTGTATATATGCATATATATATATATATATATATTTAGGGGAGTTGTGTGTGTATATATATATTGGTGTGTGTGTGTGTGTGTAAATGTGTATATATTTGTGTGTATATATATAGGTGTGTGTGAGAGTGTGTGTGTGTGAGCGCGTGTGTGTGTGTGTGTGCGCGCCGTTACGTGCTGCTCAGCCAGCAGTGCTGACCCTTCCCCAGTTCCTGTCTGCTGGGCAGGCAAGCAGGCACGGCACTCTTTCTTCCCCTCCTTTTTTCCCTCCTCTCCTTTTTTCTGGAGCGGCGAATGGCGTCGGTGGAGCTGAAGGGAGTCTCCGAAAGCTCATTACTGCATCACTGAAGTCTGGAGCGCTGCCAGCCACACGGGCTCGCCTGGGGAGAGGGGGAGACGAGGCAGGGAGCCAGTTTAAGACGGAGGGGGAGGGAGGGAGAGAGAGAGAGAGAGAGACAGGGGGAAGTGAGAAAAAGCCTTTCAGCTCCGGGTAACCTGGAGGCAGAGGAGAGGGGCTCCGCCGGGCCTAATCCGCTCACAACGTGTCACCGCGGGGACTGTCACTTTTGTTCCACATGGAGAAATAGAAAAGAGATTACTTTGGTGGACTCTTTTTTTTTTTTTTATATAAAGATTTTTTTTCTAGAATGTATAATATATGAATCTCTTGAACAAAGCCTGCAACCGCATTGGCTTTATTGAGAGTGACAAACCTTGGTTCACTGGGCTACAACGGTCGCTCTCTCGGTCTCTCTCTTTCTGTCCTTCTTTCTCTCTCTCATGCGCACACACACACACACACACACACACACTCTCTCGCTCTCTGCTATTCTCCCTCCCGTCCCTCAGGAGTAGCTGTTTTTTAGCTCAGAGTTCAAGGTTTAAAAAGAGGAGTTTGTTTCCGAGTTTCCAGAGAGACGAATGCAGCGCGGCCGTGCAGCCGCCTCCCCCTCGGCCTGAAAAAAGCGCCTCGTCTCATTGGTGCGTTTGTTTCCGTGCGGAGAACAGCAGGCCCTGGCCTCGCTCCGTGAATCACTCCTGGTCGGGGGGGGGGGAGGGGGGGCGACATAACGACAGTTTGGAGATCTGTACCTGGTGATGGTTTACTGTTGTTTATGTGTGTTTGGTATCAGATGTTACCAGGACGGAGTTTATGATACGAGCCGCGGGCCTGGCGTCTGCCGTTTTGGAAGTGCTAATTGTGTCAGTGTTCCTGAAATAGTCGGGACTGCCCATTAAACAGTTTATTACAGACCGTGGCGATGATAAAGCGTGTGGAAATGACACAGAGGAGACGAGGGGGATTTTTTTGCTGCAGTGCAGTGTGTCGAGCCCAGCAGGGACAGAGCACCCTCCTCACTGCCCTGGTCTGCTCTGTAAGGTTCATGTCACTCAGGACCGGGGTTTTGGGGCTCTCCCTTCGCCCTCTATCTTGTCTCTGACTTTTCTTGCTCCTGTATGAGCGGTAGACCAGGCTGAAGCAGCACAAAGTCTGGACTCAGCCCTGGGAGAACGGGAGCCTTACAGAGTTCTGAATGGGTGGAGCTATCTATGAGTCGCCGATTTCAGCCAGTGTGTTTCTCTTTTTCACAATGAAAGGAAAGTGAAGTGCTTTTATTGGTTAAAGCTAGCCTGTGATTGACAGCCTGCAGCAGTCCCACCCTCCTGAAGCCTCCCTCTCCCAGCTGAACGTTAGGGTGTGTGAGGTGAGTGTGGGATGGCGGGATGAGGGGGCTTAAGTCAGCTCCAGACAGGAGGAGAGACCCGCAGAGTGTGGCGTGACCGTGTGTCTAAGATGGCCGTTCTCAGCCCCCCCGCTCCACGTGCGCCTCCAGTTTTACACAGTACAGCTGCAGCGATGGTTTTGGTGAGACTCCTAAGGCAGAAATCCACTCCAGACTTTCTCTCTGCGTCTCTGCCTCTCTTCCTCAATCTCTCTCTCCCGGCTTTAGGAACGCAACAGCCCCGAGGCAGGCCCAAGGCGGTGCCGGGTTCGAGTAAGCGTATCGCTCTCGCAGTTTGCAATGCATAAAATCAGAGTTACTTCCCGCTGTGGCTGCAGCTCGGCTGATGTCATTTTGAGGAGGAGACGGCTGTGAAATGCACAGGTCTGGCTGTGACCGCCGGGCCCGGCCCCTCTCAGTGCCAACGGCCGACCGAGCCGATCTAGCCAGCCGTTAGCACGTTAGCAGGAGTGCAGCCGGAAACCGGGAGGCCCTTTGGCGTGAAAATAACGAGAGAGCAAAATGGTGTGAATCTCGCCGAGAGAAGAGCCGTTGCTCTGTTCCCGTGGCGATCAGCTCGACCCGGTCAGCAGCGAGCCGCACGCCTGTAGCCGTGGGCGCGGTGAGTCACGGAGCAGAGCGCCCGGGAGCGTACTCCGATTCCCTCAGTAAACATCCAGCTGTATATATGGATAACATGCAGAAATTGAAACTTATGTAAGTCGCTCTGGATAAGAGCATCTGCTAAATGACAGTAATGTAACGATAGTGGATTACATTACATTTCTACAGTGCCTTTCAAGGTTCTCAGAGTGCTTTACAGTGAAGAGGGGGTACTCGCCTCTATCAGTCAGTGGGGTCCATCCCCTCACGCCCCGCCCTGTGGGAGGGGTTAGAAAAAGGGGCTCAGAGACAGCATGGCAGATTCCCTGGACTCGCTCGGGCGCTGCAGGAGTCGCCAGCAGAAATGTACTCCCAGCCGCATACTTAGTCATAAACAGCTGCACTGCCAGAAGCTGCCCAGGCAACACGCTGGCCCGTTTGACTGTTTATGTCTGGGTGTCTGGATGCCACCAGGAAGGGCCCTCCCACCGCGGTCTGGTAGGGTTCCACCGTCCCGACCTCGGCTCCGTTTATTTTTTTCCGCTGAATGGAAAAGGCCACAGTGAGCGCCTCTGTTCAGCTCCTCCAGCGTGGAGGGAACCGCGTTCATCTCACATGTTCCTTTCCCTCAAAGTAAACGACTAATTCCACTCCTCAGCACTGTGTCTGAAGTTTATAAAATGGAGTCCTGATGTTTGTAAAGTGGAGTCTTGATGTTTGTAAATTGGAGTCTTGAAACTTTGTATAGCAGAGTCTTGAAGTTTGTAAAGTGGAGTCCTGAGTCTTGAGACTCCACTTTATAAACTTCAGGACTCTGCTTTTCAAAGTTTGCAAAGGGGAGTCTGAACTTTGTAAAGTGTTTGTAAAGTCTGTGGGGCAGAATAGTAGCGTAGCAGTAAGGAGCTGGTTCTGTTCTGCGCAGCACTGCAGTTGTACCCTTGGGGAAGGTACCTAACCCAGAATTGCCTCGGTAAAATATCCAGCTGTATAAATGAATAATATGGAAGAATTGTAAGCTATGTAAGTGGCTCTGGATGGGAGCATCTGCTAAATGAGAATAACGTAATGTGTTCAGGACATTAAGGGCCCCTTGGCAGATGCACTCTGTTTCAGCAGGGCACTTGAGTGAGAAGGTGCTTGTTGTGGATTTTGAGTGCACGCTCTTCTTCATGGGATGTTTGGGTGAGCATGCGTTCATGTGCGTTTGGAGAGCTCAGTCTGAGGGGTGCACTCGGGTGCTAACGCTGTCATCGTCCTCTCCCTTCGATCTCTCACCCAGCTGCTCCGCAAATCTGACCCGTGCCGTTATTTTAACCCTTTCCTGTTGTTCTGATTGCCATTTCCACTTGTTACACTGTGATGCTCATGACCGTGAGGCAGAGGCAGGTGTTAAAGATGGATCTGCAGCCTGTGTGTGGCCCTCAGCAGGGCAGAGGCTGCAGGCTCTGTGTACAGTAAGGAGAGGCGTTGGCTCGGAGCCGAACAGATAAACAGATGGATGAGCACACTGTAACCCTCCCGCCAGACGGGAACGCCCCCGGCGCCCCTCACAGAGAGCCCAGCCCGGCCCCGCCCACCCCTGCCCCTCCCCGCCCCCCAGACCCCCTGCCCTCCGTCTCTGACCGTCAACAAACCGGGCAGGAAGCAGTGAAGCCTATCCCAGAATCCTCAGCGCGGGGTGGTATGGAGCCTGACCCCAGCGGGATGGTGGAGAGGGCAGGGGTGGTGGGGGGGGGGGGAGGCTTTTAGGATGGCCAGCGCAGAAGGGAGGTAAACAGGGGTCCTCTCAGTCAGCTGTGCGGGCGTCTGTCGATTCGGGCCCTCTCTGCGGGCCCCCTCTCCGTGTGCCTGCGCCCCTCTGTCTCAGCCTGGCTCGTCTCTGTGCTCTCCTCTGCCCGTGTACCCCGTCACACACCCCGAACGAGCCCCAGGTCTCAGCTGCGGGCCCCCAGGACCCCGCGAAAACAGCCGGCCCCGGTTTCAAACCCGGCCGCGCATCCGAAAATCTCCTGCCCCCGCCGCCTCCGGAGCGAGCGAACCCCAGGCAGCCCCAAATCACATTAGCTGGCGTTTTCTCCCGATTTCCCTCCCTCGACAGGAGAGATAATTACTTTCCTCTCCCCCTCGCCCCCGAACGTCGCGGATGAATTGTGATTATGAATATTGCTAATTCCGTGCGGCGCGTGTTTTGGCCGCTGCGTCGGCCCCCGCTCATTAATCTCACTCTGGGTGCCCGTGCTGCCACCCCTTCCTATTGATCTGTTAGCCGGGGTGATGGCTATTTATTGTCGTTACAGCCCTTGTAATTAGTTTGCCTGTTGTGTCGTTGCCGTTGCTGCATACGTCTTGCTCAACGTACGGTGTTCCGGCTGGGAGCCAGCGCTGTCTGTGTTTTCGGGCTGAGACGGGGCCGGGCCGGGGGCGGAGGGGCGTGTCAGACGCCTCCTCGCCGTGCCCCGAGGGCGAGCCGGCCACGGAACGCTCCGTCGGTGTTTCGGTGACGTCATCAAAGGGGAGAAGAGGAGGATAATCCTGTCTGCGGCTCAGAATTGAAAGGAAGTCTGTCTGGCCTGTGTGATTCACCGGCTTACTCAGATAAGGTGGTAAAATGTTAACCGAGGAGTGAGCTGGGAGTTTAGATTGGGAGAGTTTTTCTTTTTGGGGGGTGGGGTGTGTGTGTGTGGGGGCGTGTGGGTGTGTGTGTGTGTGTGTGTGTGTGTGTGTGTGTGTGTGTGTGTGTGTGTGTGTGTGTGTGTGTAGGGAGTTCATCACTAAACGAAACCTGCTCGGAGCGCTTTGAAACAAAGCCTTCCCTTAGAGTGTAAAATGACAAACCTGCACGTTTGCCGAAAGCCCCGAAGGAGGTGGGGACGAACCAGAGGGATATATGCTGCCAGGTTCAAGCGCAAGGCGGGGCCTTTATTCTTATTTATTTGGTCGTCTAAGTCACTGCCTGCTTCCTTAGAGATAATGCCCGACTTCCCTTCAAGGCTTTGAGGAATCTGACATTTTTCTGTTTGTGTGGCAGCTCGCGGGGTGGGTCTGTGACTGTGAAGAGTGTGTGCGTATGTATATGTGTGTGTATGCGTGTGTCTCTATGGGAGTGTTTGCGTGACGGTGGTTGACGAGGAGATAGCGTTTTTCTTGTCTCTGTATGACATAAATATGTATATTTTGAGCACCATAAAGGAAATTCTAGAGATGGTTGTTTGTCTCCTGCTTCATGTGTTGTGCTTTAGTGTCGTGACAAAACATTGCTGCTCTCTATGGGTTTGGCTGCATGTTTGTGGTCTGGAAGTGGACGTAGATTTGAATCCGGTTTGGATGGGGTGGGGGGTGTGGGGGGCTCATTGCTGTACGTTACCCAGAGTCTCCCCGGCTGCCTCCGAGCCTCACACCCCTGGGCTCTCCCCCCTCACACCCCCGCGCTCTCCGCAAGGGTGTTTCTGCCTCACTGCTGAGAGTCCAGGCTGCCGGTTCCCGGAGCGTGTGTGTGCGTGTGTATGTGTGTGTGCACGTGCGTGTGTGTGTGTGAGAGAGAGAGAGAGAGAGAAGACTGACACGATCTGCTGTCTGTAGACACAGTGGGTGGGACATGGCTGTGCTTTAATGTCTGTTGCCTTGGCGACGTGCTGAATTATGGGTCACGTGACCCGTCTTCGGGAAGGTACCATGGCGTTGGCGAACCCGGTCACTTTACAGCAGTGGCGAGGTGGACGGGAGGGGCCGGCGGAGTGGGCGGAGCCGCCCGGGGAAGGGAGGGAGTACGCATAAACCTGTGAGTACAGGTGTGTGGGGGACGGGGGGGGTGTCGAAACGTCAGAGGGGTCACGTTCGCACCGCTGAGCTGAGGAGGTCCATGCATGTGCTCCCACTCTTAGCGGCTGTGCACACCGGCCTGTGTTCTAGTTTACTCTGAAACAGGTTATTCATCATTTTGCCAGGGTGTTAGGCCTTTGTGTCTGGTACAAGGTTGAATTGGGGGAAGGGGGCGGGGCAGTCCCTCCACATTCGGTCCTGTCCCGAGGCTGCCCATGGCTATGGTCACCTGCTACCCTGCCCCCCAGAAGGCACATGGTGTTCCCGCCCCTGAACACACCCCCCCCCCGGCCCAGCAGATTGGGTTGGGGGGCTGTTTTTCTGCTCCGGTGCAGGGGTAGGTGCTCTGGTGGCTAAGCTGGTCTTAGGACCCCCTGGTGTTTCGGGGAGGCAGAGCGTGCTAGTGGCGGGGGTTCAGACAGACTGAGCGGCTAACTGCCCTGTCTGAGTCTCTCTCTCCTGCACTGGAACAGACCTCTGCTGTGTTTGGCCATGCCGTCGGGGGTGTGTGTGTGTGTGTGTGTGTGTGGGGGGTTGGGGACTACGCTCTCAG
Organism: Megalops atlanticus; assembly: GCA_019176425.1. Lineage (NCBI taxonomy): Eukaryota > Metazoa > Chordata > Actinopteri > Elopiformes > Megalopidae > Megalops > Megalops atlanticus. Next base: position 7,863,574 of record CM032886.1, read on the forward strand.
GGGCGGGTGCTTTGTGGCTCACTGTAGCAGACTCTGTGGCTTATTGTTCCGACCGACAGTAATAAAAAGACAGTCGCTTCCATCCCTGCTTCCATCCCCGCCCCCTTAAACTGAATGCAAATTCCCTTCCATTTGCATGAAGCCGTAATGCTTCACTGTGAATACGGGATCTCCATTCAGACCATTAAGTGTGTGTGCTCATGCAGTCATTCAGTCATACTGTTCCACAGCTCATACAGTAACACCAGGGGACTCCTCTGTCCCCTCTGCGGTCTCCCCCCCACACCCTTTCAGCTGGGCAGAGCTAGCCTGCGCGTGACCTCAGAGCTGCAGGCACCCACAGGTCACCCTCACAGCGATGCGAAGCGACGCTTTAGCTAACGGAAAGGATCTGTGTCGCGCAGAGCGTCTGACGTCTGGAACGCGCCGTGCGGTCGCTGCTTCTCCGCTCTCTCGCCGGCTTAATCGGATTGGGCGGTAAAGGCGTGGCGGTGTGCGGGGTCATGTGACGGGGGATTACCGGGTGACCGGTGCGGGGACACTGTGCGCTGTGTGTGTAAACAGCCCCCCGGCCCGCTCGGAGCCCCCCGGGGGGGTGGAGGAGGGGGGGAACTCCCACGTCACACTCAGCGAGGTCCGTTTACGTCATGTTGTTGTCATTTTAGCAGACAGTCTTACCCAGAGTGACTAACGTAGATTACAGTTTCACATGTAATCCATTTATACAGCTGGATATTTACTGAGGCAATTCAGGGTTAAGTACTTTGCCCGAAGATACACTAGCAGTGCCTTGGCAGGGAATCAACCCTGTGGCCTTTCGGTTACGAGCCCTGCTTCTTACCACTAGGCTACACTGCTGCCCGTTTGACCTGATTAGCGGAGGAGTCTTTTTAGGGGAAGGTTGGTCCCCTTTCTCTCTCACGCCCCTGTCTCTCACCGGGCGCTCTCTGTTGAGGAGCAGACCCCGGGGGGGGCCGCGGGCAGGTAGGCAGGTCACACCTGAGCACAGCGTGTGGACTTTTACCCATGAGTTCTCTGTCATCTGCAGGAAGCCAGGCAGCAAGAAGCAGAAGCAGAAGCAGATGGAGGCAGACAGAGGGAGGTATACAGAGGCAGACAGAGGGAGGTATACAGAGGCAGTCAGAGGCAGACAGAGGGAGGTATATAGAGGCAGACAGAGGCGGTCAGAGGCAGACAGAGGGAGGCAGTCAGAGGAAAGCAGCTGGAGGCGGGCAGTCGGAGTCGAGCAGTCGGAGGCAGGCAGCCAGAGGAAGGCAGCTGGCTCTACAGGCCTTCACACTGCTCTCAGGCTGGAGGGAAGGCAGGCAGAGAGGAAGACTAATCTCCACCGCCCAGTGTCTGCACCACACGGCATCTGCACCACACCGCATCTGTGGTGATTCATGATTCATGCTAGACATTTATTTTTCAGCTCCAGTGCAGGTTTTGATGTATTCCAGACCAGCCAGTTAACCGCACCCCTTATACCCTACTTCAGTATCATATGGAACACCTTTATTCAGCCGATCAAAAGCACACATACGTCAAAAAATGAATTATAAGATGAATATCAATCTGTCTGAGCTGTGTGTTTTACTGTTGCACGGCCAGAGAGAAAAAGCGAGTCTTTTTGCTCGTATATTCGCTTGTCTCTCTCAGTAACAGATGCCTTCCTGAGAGTGCCAGGCTCCGGATCGCTTCTGTGCCCTCGCTTTGAGACGCGAACGCAGGGAAGCGCGCTGGGTCTCGGTGCCCTGGCCGTGCCCTCGGTGTCAGTGCGGTCGCTGCCAGGGTCAGACCGGGACCGCTCGCGGTCGGGGGCGGTCCCCTCGCGTGACCGAGGGGCAGGGGGCACCAGGAGCTGGCCGGGGCGGTGGAGCAGGTGGTGCAGGGGGAGAGAGCTCAGAGGCAGCCCCATCTGCCAGGAGAGGGAAGCGCGCCGTGCATGTCAGACACTCCCCGCGCTGTTTCTCCTCCTCTCATTAAGGCTCTGCACAGAGGAGGCGGTGCAGCATAACGGTCCGGAGCAGGACTCGTAACCAGAAGGTTGCTGGTTCGATTCCCCACTGCTGCTGTACCTATGGGCAAGGTACTTAACCCACAATTGCCTCAGTAAATATCCAGCTATATGAATGGATAACATGTAAAAACTGTAACTTGTGTAATTTGCTCTGGATAAGAGCGTCTGCTAAATGACAATGTAATGCAAAGCCCAGTATTACCAGCGTCTTAGCACAAAACAAGCCGCAGTTTTATAACGTTCGGGAACTTTTTATCGGAAATTCTGTCAAACTGGCTCGCGATATCGATCCTCTGTTCCCCTCAGTGCCAGGCGATCCGCCTCCCTGTTTCACCCACCTACAAACCCAACACCGGCGGAACAAAGAGCGGACTGAAACAGTGCAGTTTTTCACATTCATTTCCAGCGGTGTTTTCCTGCACGGTGCCTGCGCGCCGTCCCTGCTTAGTGAACAGCCGTGGCCCTGAGAGAGAGGGGGGCGCAGCAGATGCCGGAGACTAGGGGCGAGGTCAGGGAAAGATCACGCAGGTGCCAGCGGAGCTGAGGCCAGCTGAAGCCCTCTGTGGGCTGCTGCTGCTGATCCGGAGCCTTCCGTCGCAGCGCTGCTGTCGTCTTGTCCTTCCCTTTCCCCTTCTCTCCCTCCCACGCGCGCACGTACACCCACGCGCCGGAGACGAGCTATTGTACCGTACGCCCCCGCGCTCGCCGATCTCGGCCAAATGAAAACGTTGAAAGCCCTGGTGAATGTCTTTGAGTGTAGAAATTGTTTCATTTTTCAATGTCTCTGTCCCTCCCCCTCCCTCTCTTGCTGTCTCTCTGTTGATTTCTCTCTCCCTCCCTCTCTGTCTCCCTTTGTCAGTGTTTCAATCTCTTTCTCTCTCTCTCCCCCCTGCTCTGTGTTTGTTTCTTTCCCTCCCTCTCTCTCTTTCACCCTGTCTCCCTCCATCTCTCTGTCTCTCAGTCTCTCTCTCTCGCTCTCTGTCTCTCTCCCTCCCTCCCTCTCTCGGTCTCTCTCCCTCCCTCTCTCGGTCTCTCTCCCTCTCTCAGTCTCTCTCCCTCCCTCTCTTGGTCTCTCTCTCACTCTTCTCCTCTCTGGTTGTCAGTGCAGTTAATGGCCTAGCGGGCTGATGATCATAGATCAGCGTGAGGCGCTGTCTCTCAGCACCTCCAGGCCGTTTCAGGGCAGGATCTCTCTGGCTCTCAGCACTCACTCTGAGTTTGACTGCTCCTAATAGCTTCCTGTCTGTTTGTGGCTGTCCGCGTCTTCCTTCCCCTTCCCCTGCCCCCGGCTGGGGGCTCTTATTCTCAGCCGGTCCACAGGCCAACTCAGGGTCCCTTTGGGGCCGCCACTCGCCCGCTCTTACCCACAGTACCTTGCTTCGTGTGACCACGCCCCATCACGGGTCCATCTGCACTGTGAGGCTCTCCTGGGTCTCTGGCCCAGTTAACACGGGCAGAACCGGAACCAAGGGGTGGGTCCTGAGCTGGATTAACCGTGGGACTCCACGCCTACTCCCTCTACCCCGGAGAGTCAGCAGGCCGCGGGGCTCATTCAGACTGAATCAAACGAATCGAATAACGACACGCGGCTCTCTCAAGCCTCTGTTTCAGTGTGTTCCGTCTGCATCCAGCTTCACTCGTCAGGGCTCCGTTATCTCCTCACGGCCCAGACACACACAAGCTGTGCACTGCTTCCTGAGGGAATCCAAGAAGCGAAGAAGGGAAAATGCCTGTTTCAGACTGAAGGGGGGGAAAAAATGAAAAATGCAAAAGGTGTTTGCAGTAAACTTCTGTAAATATAGGGAAAATGTATTGTCACATACAGGGCTCATAACCAAAAGGTTGCTGGTTCGATTCACTGCTGGGGCACTGCTGCTGTACTCTTGGGAAAGGTACTTAACCCTGCATTGCCCCAGTAAATATCCAGCTGTATAAATGGATAACGATGTTAAATGATGTTAAAATTGTAACCAGTGTAACTCGCTCTGGATAAGAGTGTCTGCTAAATGCCAATAGTGTAACGTAATGTAATGTGATGTAATGTGATGGGCCTCTCAGCTGTGTGGAACGGCCCGTGGAGCCGTTTTGGAGGGCGTTTGAGATGTGAGAGCGGTGGAGCGGACGGGAGCCCGGGAGGAGCTGATTAGGCTGAAGGTCCACAGTGAGTGCAGCCTTATCAGCCGGAGTGCTGACATTCCTCCCAGCGGCGGAGACGACCTTGAGCCGCACCGCAAACAGTAGCAGAGGAACGCTGCTCCGCGTTTGCTCACGCCGCCATGGGAAAGTGCGCCCCCTAGGGGAGGGGAGGCGGAACAGGCGGTGTAAGCCCCACCCATAGCCGTGGTTCACACAGAGTGGATTTTTTTTTTTAATTTCTGTGCATGTCGGTGCTTCCCGGGTTGAATGGGCCGAGGGAGGTGAAGATAAGCTTGCTGTGGAGGGGAGACTGCGTGGCTCGTTGAGCTGACTCTGGTGGAGCCGGTACCTCCGAGTACCATCCTCTCAGCTATGGATTCCTGGCTGCTTGCAGTGCGTTGATTAAAGCTAACGCAGCGAAGGCTAAGGCTGCGAAGATGATGATGATTATGGTGATGATGATAATGATGGAGATGGTTGTGACGGTGATAATGGTGATGATGATGAGGAAGGTGGTGATTATTGTGTTGATGGTGATGAGGGTGATGTTGATGATGCATGATTGGAATGCCTAACATGATTGGAAAGACTAATATCCTGGCTCTCACATACCTCATGAATGACATACCTCATGAACGACCCCATGAGTGCTGTGAAGCTCTCTGTTCATTTAGCCTTCTGTTCTGTAGACACTCTGCTGCTCACCCCTAGCCCTTCTCTGGCCTGTGCTTTCCTCTTCTCTGGCCCGTGTTTGGCCCGTGCCAGGCCTGTGTTTTCCTCTTCTCTGGCCCTTGTTTGGCCCGTGCCAGGCCTGTGCTTTCCTCTTCCCTGGCCCTTGTTTGGCCTGTGCCTGGCCCATGTTTTCCTCTTCCCTGGCCCTTGTTTGGCCCGTGCCTGGCCGCTGCCGGTGGGGAAGGCCTGTGTATTTTGTTGTGAGGAGGGTGTGGCGGTTCTGAATGGGGTCTGTTTTCCTGTTTTTTGATTAGCCTGTTTGCAGCACTCACAGCCCGCAGAGGGAGCAGAGGGAGGCTGGAGTCCCCCGGCCTCGCTGCTGCGGCCTGCTGCGGCCAGCTGCCTGCATTTTACTCCCAAATTACAGGAAACCATCAGGGCTAATGGACCCGGCTCTGACACAACAGCACAGACCGAATACACACACGCACACTCACGCACACACAGACAGCAGCAGCACACACGCAAACAGCCAGGAACACGCTCTCTCTCTCTCACACACACACACACACACACACACACACACACACACACACACACACACACACACACACGCAAACAGCCAGGAACACGCTCTCTCTCACACACACACACACACACACACACACACACAGAAACAGCCAGGAACATGCTCTCTCTCCCTCTCTCTCTCACACACACACAAACAGCCAGGAACACGCTCTCTCTCTCACACTCACACACACACACACACACACACAGTGGCCAGCATGAAATGGCTGACCTGTGAGTGTCGCTCTGTGTCTGTTTCTCTCCCTCTCTCTCTCTCTGTCCCTCTCTCATGTGCCTTTCCCACGCGCTCTTGACGCTCTCACACTCGCGTGTGACTTATCTCTGATATTCCGCCGCGTCTCTGATTGTGATTGCCGCCGGCTGTAATTGCGTAAAGGTGCAGAGGTGATACTGGGCGTGGGAATACGCTTAGCCCTGCTGAAATAAGCATGAGCCGCGCTCGGGCTGCGTTCCGGCCGCGGCGGCAGGGAGAGATGGAGGCAGGCGCGCCAGTCATGAGTCAGCTGGAGGGCTGCCACGGGCAGGGAGTCACACCGGGGAGCAGGCTCTGTGCTCCGCTGCTGAGCTCCGAGCAGGAGCTGGAGCTGAGCGTTCACTCAGGGGGCCGCTCAGAACGGAGAACGCTGCTGAAGCACTCAGTACATCATAGAGTGAGCATGGTTGTGTGTGTGTGTGCGCGCATGTGCTGGCCATGTGCGAAAGAGTGTATTGGTGTGTCTGTAGCTGTATGTATGTGCGTATGCATATGGATGTCATTTTTGATATTGTGTTATGTGGCCATGCCTGTGTGCGTGAGTGTAATGGAACGTATTTGGGTGTGTGGGTGTATGCCTGTACTCTCTGCCTGTGATGCAAGGGCTTGCATTTGGGTGTGTGGGAGTGCATGTGGGTGTCTTCCTGTGTGTTGCTGTGGAGAGAGGGAGTGTGTGGTGTGTGTGTGTGTGTGTGTCTGTGTGTGTGTTGCTGTTGAATGTGTGTGTGTGCCTCTGTGCAGGTATGTGTGTGTGCTTGCAGGTGTGATGGAGGAGGCCCTTTCCGGGCACTCTAAGCAGAGCAGCAGTGGAGCCCCTCTTCAGACTCTTCTCTCCTGTAGAGACGCTCACACAGCCTTCCCCCGGGCCTGCCCGGGCCCCGCTACCTTGCCCCGTCCCATCGGCTCCGCGCTGAGGGTACGGGAGCGAGGTCGCAGGGGAACAAAGGCCGCCTCCACCGGCTCTGACAAACGGCCCTCACGGTGGTTCTGTGCCGCCATTTGCATGACAGAGAGGAGGAGGGAGGGAGGGAGAGAGGGGGCCGGCCTAATCCCGCCAGCCGGGGCCAGCTGTCTGAGAGATTGCCATCGTCTGACTTCTGAGGCAGACACTTCACCCCCTTTGTATGGAAATGGGGGGGGCTCTTTGAACCCCAGCGCTGTGATCTTATCGCCGCTAATGTGCTTTTGATATGGCTGCTCCTTTCGTTTTCACGTCCCAATGAAACGGTCTGCTGGGCGCGGCTACACTGTAGGAGAGAGAGCGCTCTCGGCTCCGGAGCTCGGGGGTGTTCCAGCACATGGCCAGCCAGGTGGGGGGGGAACTGAGACAGGAAGTGGGGTTTCCAAAATGGAGGGAGACTGAGACAGGAAGTAGGATTTCCAAAATGGAGGGAGACTGAGACAGGAAGTTGGATTTCCAAAATGGAGGGAGACTGAGACAGGAAGTAGGGAGGGTAAAATTCCCTTCAGAAGCACATCTCCTCTGCAATATGTCAGCATTACAGCTCCCTCTGTACATCTGTATCTCCAGAGGTCTTCTGCGAAGAATTCCTTGCTCTCCTTGTACTCGGAGATGACTGTGCCTTCCTCCCTGCCAGCCTCCTCCTGCCTCTCCTTTTAGGCAGCAGATAAAATGATGTGGAAGTGATGTGTTCAGTGGAATAAACACTAAACCAGTCTCCTGGAAAGTGTGTGTGTGTGTGTGTGTGTGTGAGAGATAGAGAGAGAGAGAGTGTGTGTTTGTGTGTGAGAGTGCGAGGAGTCAAATGGTTTTAATTTGGCATAAAGTCTGTGAAATGTATTTAATGTCTGCAGCTAAAAGATTAGCATATCTGCTGAAAATGATGGCTGGTTGGATGATTGAGGAGGGAGGGTGTATTTGTGAGTGTGTGTGTTTGTTTGTGTGTGTGCATGTGTCTGGGGAATCAAAAGGCCAGTGAATGTTTTTGCAGGGCTGCAGTTTTCCATTTGTTACCTCTGACTGACTGAGCTTCTGGCCCCACCACTATCCCATAATTCCCAAGTGTTCTCCACTGTGCCCCTTTCTCCAGCTTGGCAGCCAGGTCCAGCCATGTGAAGTGGTGCTCTCAGAGCACAAGCGTGGGAGGAGGGGGAAGTGTGGGGGTGGAGAGGTGTGAAGCAGACACAGTAATAAAACGGGAGTGAGACGACTGTGTGTGTGTGTGTGTGTGTGTGTGTGTGTGTGTGTGTGTGTGTGTGTGTGTGTGAGAGAGATAAGAAAAGACTACAGGTGCTGTAATTTCTGAGTATGTATGTGTTACAGAGAGAGAGACTAAAGGCACTGGAGTGTGTGTGTGTGTGTTAGAGACTAAAAACGCATTGTTGTGTGTGTATGGTAGAGAGACTAAAGGCAGTGTGGTGTGTGTTAGAAACTAAAGTGTGTGTGTGTGCGCGTGTGCGTGTGTACATGTGCAAAGTTTTCTTCTCTGGACGGGAATCAACTGAGGCCTGCTTCTGTACCAGCTACTGGCCTCAGCTCCTTAAGGAGATCTATGCTGTTCCTTTTTTAAAGTGAAACACACATGTCCCGGCTGTACTTCAGCATTGTAGCACAGCAGTGATGGCGGGAATTAGAGGAGGCTGAGAGCGGGCTCATTCTGCAGCTGGAGCAGTAAGCAGCAGCCCTAATGAGGGGACAGGCCTGAGTCACCGCACCGGGCCCCGGAAGAGGAGGTCTGCTCAGGGCCTGCGTAGCAAAACTAATAATGATGACAATAATAATAAGAGATGTGCACTTAGCTCAGGGTGATGGCTCACTTTGCAGCCCACTGAAAACTGAGGCAGAGTGTGTGTGTGTGTGTGTGTGTGTGTGTGTGTGTGTGTGTGTGTGTGTGTGTGTGTGCATGTATGTGTGTGCGTGAGTTTCTCACAGGGCAGGATGTTGGTATAGCGGTTCTTGACTTGGTTGGGTACATGCGTGCATTTTTTTGCTGTGTATTTGTGTGTTTGCCTGGCGTGTAAATGTGTGTGCGTGTATACTTGCTGTCACACTGACCCCCCGCTCTCTCCCCCCAGCGGCGCAGAGTGAGGAGCGGGAGTGCGCCTTCAATGACCAGCAGCAGCAGTTTGACGAGCAGCACGTTGGCGGGGAGGGACGGGTGTCCCGGGAGAACACCACCGTGCGCTGCAGCAAGGGCAGCCGCTGCTACGGCCTGTGGGAGAAGACCCGCGACGGGGACATCCGGCTGGTCAAGCAGGGTGCGCTGTCACACGCGCGTACGCACACACTCACACACACACTCACACACACACTCACACACACACACACGCACACACACACACACACACATACACACACACACCTGTACTGTCAACATGCACAAAAACACGCTCACTCACACTCTCACGCACACACACTCTCACGCACACACACTCTCACGCACACACACTCACACACACACACACACCTGTACATTATATTCCACTTCCACACCTGAACATATACTACCCCACCTGGGCGGGAAAGAAAAAAACCTATCATGACACCACACCCACTCACACATCTGTACACCCTCCACATGCTCTCACACACAAACACACACACACACACGTTGTCCCCCGTACCCTGTGCCTGCAGTGTGTGTGACTCCCTCCTCTTCCTCCCCCTCCGTCCGCAGGCTGCTGGACTCACATCGGGGATCAGCAGGACTGCCACGACGACCGCTGTGTGGTGACCACCACCCCCTCCCTCATCCAGAACGGCACCTACCGCTTCTGCTGCTGCAGCACCGACATGTGCAACGTCAACTTCACCGAGGACTTCCCCCCGCCCACGCCCACCAGCGCCCAGCCACTCTGTGAGTCCGGGGGGAGGGGCATTCATGAAGGGGGAGGGGCTTCAGTGGGAGGGATGGAGTTCACAGCTGTACCAAGCCACTCTCTGAGTCCGGGGGGAGGGGCATTCGTAAAAGGGGAGGGGCTTCTCTGGGGGTCGAGTTCACAGCTGCCCCCAGCCACTCTGTGAGTCCGGGGAGGGGCATTAGTAAAAGGGAAGGGGCTTCTGTGGGGGGGCTTGAGTTCACAGCTGCCCTGGGAGGCGGGGCTTCATTTTTCTTTTTCTCTGGCTGAATTGCGTTGTGTGTCTGTTGCTCTAGCAAGATTTTTTTATCCAGTTTTTGTGCTGTTGCGTATTGTTGCTCTTTAAATCTGTACCAGGGAAGGTAGTTCAGTTCTTTTCAGAGAGACGGGACTGTTTAGTTCCTTTTCACGCTTCAGCTCTGATACCGCGAGTATTGTGGAAATTTTGTATTGAGCCCAGAACCGCACATTTAATTCTGAACATCAGCGTTCGCATTTCCCCGGCTGTATCTTTCATGGCAATGCTCCGTCCCCTGGAGTGTTGGGTGTTTGTTGACCTCAACACCGAGAGCCTAATCGTGTGGAGAAAACCATGTTTTCATCAGTCTGGGCCGTGACTCTGCCGCACGCTCAGTTGGGCTGTCGAGTTTGCTCTGGAAACGGTTCTGGAAGCTGAAACGGACTCCCTCATAACACGCAAGCCTGGAGGCTGTGCCTCCTCTCCCTGAGAAAAGGCTTTAAATATGTCTCCCGTCTCGCGGTGAAAAGGTTTTGCGCTGTGTTTCAGTAGTCGGGGGTCAACGTGGTGTGCGTGAGACACTGCAGCAGAGGGAGGGGAGGGAGGGAGGGCAAGAGAGAAACGGGACCCCAAGCGAGGATGGCGGCTCTCTCGCCGTCACCGCGGCCACAATCCGTCTCTCGCCATGAACTCTTTCAGCGCTGGCAGCCACCGGGGCTCCACGATACTCCAATTCATCTCCTCCTTCAAAAGGAGAGAGAAAAGCAGAAATAAAGAGAGAGAGAGGGAGGGTAGAGCCGGGAGCCGTGCGCTCGTCCCCGAAACAAAGCCGTCTCCCTTGCTTTTCACTCTCCTCTCTCTGCCTCTCTCTTTCTCTCTCTCTCTCTCTCTCTCTCTGGCTCGGGCGAGCGGGGCCCATAGAAACGCCCAGCTCCGGCTAAATCCGAGGCGGAACAATGCGCAGAGAAATGTAAAAGATAAGAAATCAATGGCCGGGCCTCGTCCTGCCTTTCAGAGCGGGGCCCGCAGCCTTGAAACTTCCTCCGCCCGCGCGCCCAAGAAAAGGCCTCAACTCAGGCCGTCACATATTGATCTGCAGAAAAATGAAAAATTTAGAGCGTTGGGGGGGGTGACACAATGCACAATTCAGCTCCTGTTCCGCTAGCTGTTTCGCGCAGGTCTGCTTTAAATGCAGATGGCTTGCTGCAATCACAATTAATCTTTTTTTTGGGAGAGAAATGAGTGCGTTTTTATTCATGTGCTCGTGTTTGGTAGTTCCCCTGTTGGCTGTGAGCCAGGTATAATTAGGGATTATGCGAAATGGAAGGACGTTCTGTTTTCTGTTCTGTTTAAAGGTTTTCCCGTTTGTTTTTTGTTTTTGTTTTTTTTTTTAATGATGATTTTGTTTTTTTTTCCATTTTAATTCTTTGTGGTGATTGTTTTTTGAATGTAAAAGCAGGGGAGGAGAGCGTTTTTATATTAGGGGCTATTAGGCCTTCCAGAGAAGCTGTTACCAGGCAGAAAGGCCTCGGCCTCAGAACTGGCCCCTCTCCCTCACACACACACACACACACACACACACACACACACACACACACACACACACACACACACACACACGAGAACACGCACACACACATACAGAGATGCTCGCAGGGGCACACACATTCACACAGCCACACACACACACACGGATGCACAGACATATGCCCATGTACATGCACACACAGACACGCTAATAACACATCTCCCACACAGGCAAAAAGCCGTGACCCGCTGTGATAAAATAAAGCTAACAGGAGCGTGTGGGGAGGGAGAGATGGCGCTGATATGTGCACCGGCAGATAGGGTGGCTCCTGCATGTCTCCGCACTGCACGGGTTTACTGTCTGTCTGATTGTACCGTCTGATCTTAATGCGTTTATATCATACACATTCACACACGCACACGCACACGCACACACACACACATGCACACACACATATGCACACAAACTGCACGTACACGCACACACACACACACGCGCACACATGCACACGAACCGCACGCACGCGCACACACACACACACAGATTACCGCACGCGCACACACACGCGCTGCACACACACATGCGGACAGAGCCGCTGGTCCTGCCCGTCAGTGCTGGCATGAGTCCTGAGCAGCTGTAGTGTAAACAGAGGCCGGTTGTGCACAACACAAGGCAGAGCGGAGGGAGGGGGGGCAGGCGGGGGATTAGAATCGGCTTTCCAGCGCCCCCATCCCACCCCGCCCTGCCCCACACGCTGAGCCGCGAGTCCGCAAAGGGACCCTGAGGGCACGCGGTCTCACTCCGGCACCGCGAAAGCAGGAAACGGTCACCTGCCAGGACCAGCATAATCCGGATGCTCCGGCTAACACTGGCAGCGTGGCGTCACTCTGAGCCTCTTACCGTGGAGTTTATTTATTATTTACGCTGTCTGCTGCAGCTAACCGGCCACCTCGGTGAGCAGGCCCGGTGTTGCTAGGCAAAAGCAACAAGTGACATCAGCCTAGATTTGAATCAGAAGCCGTCCGGGTCTCTGATTAGCATTGCGGGCAAGACTCGCTGGTGAGGCGTAGCATGTGCTGAATCGGACCGGCTCCTCCCGGTAACCGCTGACCCCGTGCAGCTTACTGCCCTCAGTGCGGCGGACCTGAGCCCCGCCGCGGTGCCACACAAACCCCCCCGCTCTCATCCCACTGTGGGTCCCGAGGAGCTGGCTCCGCCCTCGTCTGCCCCGAGCGAATCCGATTGGAGGAGAGCTGAGCGCATTTGCATGTGTTCTGCATGCTGCTGCCTCTCTCTGCAGTGGGGCCCGGGCGCACAGAGGCGTTTGGGGGAGAGGGATTCGCTCTGTGGGTGGCAGGGAGGGGAATGGAATATCTTCAATATTTTGGGTAGGGGTGATTTACAGGCACTATCTGCTGGAGGGGTAATCCGGCGTGACCCAGCTGCTGCAGATGGGGGTGTGTGTGTGTGTGTGTGTGTGTGTGTGTGTGTGTGTGTGTGTGTGTGTGTGTGTGTGTGTGTGTGTGTGTGTTTGTCACTGGGGAGTGGAGTGCAGTACAGTGAACTGAAGAGCCCTCTCTCAGACCCTGTGTTGCCCTGTCCCTTACATTCCTGCTGCCTTCATCTTTAATGAGAGTGGGGAGGATTAAAGGCAAATGCATGTGCATTGTGGGTATGCCTGGGACAGCAGTGTAGCATAGTGGTAAGGAACAGGGCTTGTAACTAGAAGGTTGCTGGTTTGATTCCCTACTAGGGTGCTGCTGTTGCACCCTTGGGCAAAGTACTTAATCCAGAACTGCCTCAGTAAATATCCAGCTGTATGATTGAATACCATGTAAAAATTGAAACCTATGTAAGTCACTCTGCTAAATGACAGTAATGTAATGTGTTATAGCCTCGTGTTCTGTTGTAGTGTAGTACCTGCTCAGGCTGATGGTGGCGCTGGTGAGCTGTGCGGCCGCTCGAGGGTCGGGTGCAGGTGTGACCCGTGTCCTGGCGGGGCTCCTCTCAGAGGGAGGCACAGAGGAGTAAAAGCCTCCTCATTCACCTGTGCCATCAGATGACTCCTTCTCTTGTTTTATATTGATTTTCCGCTGCGGTCGCAGGGGGAGCGGTTTCCGTGTAAGGTGATATTAAATAAGTAAATGCGCTTCGCGTCAGTTAGAAAGGCACACCAGGAAGAGAGCTAGCGTTACAGCAGGCCCCGCCCGACCTCACATCCACACATTCCAGTTTGTTTTCTTAATGCCTGTGTGTGTGTGTGTCTGTGTGCGCTGCGTGTTTGTGTGTGTCTGTGTGCGCTGCGTGTTTGTGTGTGTGTGTGTCTGTGTGCGCTGCGTGTGTGTGTGTGTGTGTATGTGTGGCTGTGTGTGTGTGTGCGCTGCGTGTGTGTGTGTGTCTGTGTGCGCTGCGTGTGTCTGTGTGCGCTGCGTGTGTGTGTGTCTGTGTGCACTGCGTGTGTGTGTGTGTGTGTGTGTGTGCGCTGTGTGTGTGTGTGTGTGTGTGTGTGCGCTGCGTGTGTGTGTGTGTATGTGTGTGTTTGTGTGTGTGTCTGTGGGTGTGTGTGTGTGCACTCTGTGCGTGCGTGTGTGTGGGTGGGTGTGTGTGTGTGTGTGCGCGCGCTGTGTGTGTGTGGGTGTGTGTGTGTGTGTGGGTGTGTGTGTGTGTGTGTCTGTGCGTGTGTGTGTGTGTGTGTGTCTGTGTCTGTGTCTCAGTGTGCTTGTGCTGGCATGTGGGCGGCTCTCAGACGGAGTGGAGTCTAGCCCAGCATCACGTGTGGCCCCGCGGGCATGCCAGCGCCTGGCTGCACAGCACACGGAGAGCGCCCGAAAATACTGATCCCTGGTCAGCTAATCTGCTCCTCCTGCTCCAGCAATTACCATCATGAAAGCAATGGCAGAACTGATCTGGGCCCAGCGCTTATGGGTATCTACCCACGGAGAGCCAGACTGCTTTCTGTTGGCGGAGTGCCACGGGACATGTCGCAGAGGGGCTTATGGGACCTGAAGTCCAGAGCTCATTCAAAGGCACTTCAAAATGTCAAGCTGGAGACTTCACCTCCCAGCATGCTCAGTGCCTGCTGAAGCCCAGGTCTGCATGGGTGGGGGCAGCCTCTGCAGGATGGGATGTCATTCAGATGAAAGGCAGCCTTGGCGCCACACAGATCTGTCTGCCAGATCCGTCATTTTGATTTAGTGTGTGTGTGAATGTGTGTGTGCACACACGCACGTTCCTGTTTGTGTGTGTGTGTGAATGTGTGTGTGTGGGAGAGGGGGGTTGACTTTACAATGTGTGAAGTTACAGATGGGAGATACACGATCCAGTACAAGGAATAGTTTATGTGTTTATATAACAGTTGTGCAGTAATTGCCAGTGAAAAGAAGGAGCCCTCGTTCTCGCTGTGTGACTCTCTGAAGGTTGAGCTGTGAGCTCGGTGTTTGGCTGTTTGTTTTCTTTGTCTTGTGTTGTTCCTCTCTGGCTCGGAGCTGTCTCTCCCCGCATTAACTCCTGTCTCGCTGACGCAGGATCGTGGGAGGGCGGTTGCGTTTGCTCAGCGCAGACCTTCAGAGCTGCGCCTGAATCGCACGGCGCTCTGTTTGATGGCGAAGGTCGCGCAGACAAAAAGTTGAGTTGCGGCGCTTCGGTAAACACGGCCTGTGCCTCTGTCCCTGCCTGGGGTGGGTGCAGTCCTGAACGGGGGTGGGTATTGATCCATCCAGACGGGACAGGGTCACCCTCTGTCTGTGTGTCCCCAGTGTCACATAGTGGAAGCACAGTGCTGCAGTCTCACAGACAGGCATAAGGAGGAGTAGCACACAGAGAGCTGTCCTTCTCTGGCTGCAGTAGCATTTAGTGGCAGTGTGGTGTAGCGGAAAGGAGCAGCACGCGTAACCAAAAGGTTGCTGGTTCGATTCCCTGCTGGGGCACTGCTTTTGTACCTTTGGGCAGGGTACTTGAACCAAAATTGCCTCAGTAAATATCCGGCTGTGTGAATGGATAAAATTATAGCCCGTGTAAGTCGTTCTGGATAAGAGCGTCTGTTAAATGACAGTAATATCATGAGTAAAGGGACAGTACTTGCATCGTTTGGTTTGATAGTAGAGGCTGCGTCCCAGCAAGCGAGAGAATGAGCGAGTGAGATGTCGCATCAGAATCATAATGCCAATAATGTTAACCTTGCATTAAACAAATCTGACGGGGGGTTTTAACACTAACACGTAATTGTGTCCTGTTCCGCGCTGATCTTTGTCACTATTTACAAGCACTGTTAGGAGACTGAGTTCACACAGAAGTTAAATCAGTCTACAAGAGGTAACGTTAGATGCCGAGTGTCCAGTTTATTCACACTGTAAAAGTAAGTAAAAATCTGAGATTGGGTTGGGAGGGAGCTGGTTAAGAGGTCAGGTTATTGTGTCATTTAACAGACCCTGGATGGGAACACCCTGCACCTCCTGCGGCCTCTCTCAGGAACAGGGTACCTTAAAACGCACCTGTGCACCAGGCTGGGAAGGGGACACCTCAGAGGTGCCAGAACCGTCAGAGTGACAGGAAGAACTGTTGCTCACTCAATTTGAAAGGATACGCTGCTGTTCTTTTGTCTCTCTGGATAAGCATGTCTGCTGAATGAATGTAATGTAAATGAGTGTAACCCTTTTCTCGGATGCAAGTCTTTCCTCCGTTGCGGCCCTGGAGGAGAGGGAGGTGGAGAGCTTGCCGCTCAGGTGCGTGCGGGCGGGCAGGTGGGCGGGGCCCGTCTCGACTCTGAAAGGCGATAAGGGTGAAGTGCCGGCGTGGCCGCCGGCTGATGGGAAGATTCCAGAACACCAGCCGGGCGTGACCGAGACGGCGTGGAGGACCGTCTGGCGCAGACCGCGGGAACGCCAACACCAGACCTCACTTCCTGCTCTGCGCCGCCTCGCTCGCTCTACCAATCAGGCAGCAGCGTGTTGCAGTGGTAAAGAGCAGGACTTGTACCCAGTCCTGCTCTTTGCTTCCCTGCTGGGGCACAGCTGTTGCACGCTTGGGCAAAGTACTTAACCCGCAATTGCCTCAGTAAAGACCCAGCTGTACAAGTGTATAAAATTGTAACCTATGTAAGTCGCTCTGGATAAAAGCATGTGGGTGGTAGTGTAGCGTAGTGGTAAGGAGCAGGGCTTGTAACTGAAAGATTCCCTGTTGGGGCGCTGCAGCTGTACACTTAGGCAAGGTATTTATACCAGAATTGCCTCAGTAAATATCCAGCTGTATAAATGGTTAACATTCACAAATGGGAGCCTGTGTAAATTGCTCTGGATAAGAGCGTCTGCTAAATGACAATAATGTCATGTAATGTTGGCAGTCAACATGTTGTTTGTGTGTGCATATCTCTTCTCTACTCAAATGCTATATGGAGCTTGAAGATCCAGCTCATGGATAATGAATTAAAAGTGCTTTGCAGAAATTATTAATCTTTGCTGCAGTCCCATAATGCCATATGTCAGCTTTGTCCACTTGGGGGTTTCTTGACAGAAATTAATATATTAGAAGAAAATACGAAAGTGGAAAGAAATTTATTAATTAATGTTGACATAATTAAATGTTGAAGGAAATGGAAAAAGACATGTCTTTATTTATTCATTTATTTGCAATTTTGAAATTTGGCAGATTTTGTCCTCGAATGTCCCAAAGCAGCTCTGTCACTCTTGCAGAGTGAGCTATTATGATACAGATCTTGCATGATAACTGGTAAGCCAGTGGAGTGTTTGTCTTGCTGCTTCTGAAGGCTGTGCTCTCTGGTGGTGCTGTAAACAGGAATTCCAGCGTGAGTATGCCTTCATGGGCGGCGGCGTAGCATAGCGGTTAAGGAGCAAGACTCGTAACATAAAGCTTGCTGTTTCGATTCCCCACGGGGGGCCTGCTGCTGTACCTTTGGGCAGGGTACTCAACCCAGAACTGCCTCAGTAAATATCCAGCTGTATGAATGGAAAACATTGTGAAAACCTGTAAGTGATGCAAGTCGCTCTTTGTAAGAGCATCTGCTAAATGCCAGTAATGTAGTGTAACATGCAGGTGCAGTGCAGGCAGGGAGGGTGTGGGGTTGCAGGCTCAGTGACCTGTGACGGAGGGCAGCGGTCAGTGTTGCAGTGTGTATGCAGGCTGTTGCGTTCTGAGGTCAGGGTTTGTAGTGTCACTCTATACGGTGCGATTCAGAGAGATGCAGGGCTCTGTGACATACTTCTGTCACAAGCAGCCGTTACTCTGTGTGTGTGTGTGTGTGTGTGTGTGTGTGTGTGTGTGTGTGTGTGTGTGTGTGTGTGTGTGTGTGTGTGTGAGAGAGAGAGAGAGAGATCTGAGAGCAACCAAGGCTGTGGGAAAACATACATGAGAGAGCGTGGGAGAGTAGGTGTGTATGTGCGTGCGTGGGTAACAGATAAGTATGTGTCGGAGAGCAGGTGTGTCTGTGTCTGTGTGCGTGTGCCTGTGCGTGTGTGTGTGTGTGTGTGTGTCTGCGTGCATGCGTGTGTGTGTGTCTGCGTGCGTGTGTGATCTCCCCTGTCCCTCCTCCGGCTCAGTGAGCTGGTGCAGGTAGAGTCCTCCTCCTGTTTGTCTCTGTGCTGTATGCGGCCTGTCTGTCCCTGCTTGGTGAGGCTGCTCTGTGATTCCCGCTGATAAGAGCCGCGATTGTCGGCGAGCCAGAGACCAGGAGCAGGTGGGGATGACGGCTCCGCTGTCCGGGTCACCTGGGGCCGCGCTCGCTCCATTGTGTCTGCCTGCCTATCTTTGCTCCGTTATTTCTGTCTGCTTATCTGCTCCGGAGTCTGCTGCTCTCCCACGGTTAGGGGAAGTGTAAACATGGCCGTGATTTACTCATTAGCATCACCTTGTTTGCCCTTAACCTTTCAGCAGAAAACACACTTACTCAAGGTACACAAACACAATTAGTAGGAATTTCTGGGAGGGGATGACGTTGTGTGTGTGTGTGTGTGTCTGTGTGTGTGTGTTCATGCCTGTGCACTCATGCATGAGTGTGTGTGTCCATGTATTTGTGTGGGTGGGTGTATGTGTCCGTGTGTCTGTGTGTGTGTGTGAGAGAGAGAGACACACACACACACACACACACACACACACACAGGGCCACAGAGGCAGTTGGTGCAACATGAGCAGGAGGGAAATTTCCATGCAGTGAGCGCATCAGCAGATTGGCTCTGAATCACTGTGGCCTTGGGAAATGTGCATCGATTCTCTCTGTGTACCTTCCCCTGAATCAGGTGAGCCGGAGCTGTGAAACATTTACTCAACTTCGGAGATTCAGAGAGTGTGTTTTCTGTTTGGACATGGGGCAGCAGCCTCCCTCAGTCTCCTGTGAGGGTCGTGTGTGTGGAATATGAAGAGGTCTGTGGAGTGTTACCCCTGCCGTATGCCACTGTTTCATCTATGCCCCCATTGTAACCTAACCCCGCTTTGGCAAGACTGTACATCGCTGTTGTGCCAATAAAGCACCATCTCAATTTGAATTTGAATTGGCCGCAGTGAGACCCGCCCCTACCCCATCTGTTCCCTCCGATGGTTCTGTCCTCACCGCACGAATTGGGCCCCTCTTCTTTCTCTCCACTCTGTCGTTCCCTCTCTCTCTGTCTCTCTCTCTCTCTGTCTCTGTCTGTCTCTCTCTCTCTCTCTGTCTCTCTCCCCCAGAACCGGGGATTCCCACTCAGGCAAAACCTCCTGTGTTCACCCTGTAGCCGCAGGCGCGTGAGTGCGTGTGTGGTGGTGACTGGGACTGCGTGACTGAGGGAAGAGACAGCGTTCTCTGTGAGGGGTGGGGGGGAGGGCACAGACGTTCGTTCCCATGCCGACGGCGGCTGGCAGGGCTCACCCAGATGCTTGGTGACTTTAAGTTTGTAGACTGTCGTCCAGAAAGGGGCGAAAGTCAGGATGGCTCTCCAGTGTCGTCCATGTAGACCTCCGCTTGCCCGTATTTTGTCTCAGACATATTCTGAGAGGGCAGCAGTGTGGCATAGTGGTAAGGAGCGGGGCTCATAACGGAAAGGTTGCTGGTTCGATTCCCCCTCTGGGGCACTGCTGCGGTACTCTTGGGCAAGGCACTGAACCCACAGCTGCCTCAGTGAATGTTCATCTGTATGTGCAAAACTGTAACCTATGCAAGTCGCTCTGGGTAAGAACGTCTGCTGATGTAATTCTGTCTGCATAAGGGCGTGGCTTCTTCCTGCCTCTGAGGTCAGGAGCAAGTGTCACTGGGACGGGGGGGGGGCTGTGGTCAGACATTATCAAGAATCCATGTGTCCAGTGTAAAAGCAGGAGAGAGGCTCTGGTGGTTCTGGGGCCTTCCTTTGAGCTGAGGAGTGAATGGGAGGAGAGAGAGAGAGAGAATGGTAGGGAGGCATGAATGAAGGTGTAGGAGCACACAGAGAAGGAGCCGGAAAACAAAGAAAGGCTTGAATGAAAGGAGCGAGGGGATGGTGGACGCAGTGGAGGAGGAGTCAGAGAGAGGGAGGGAGGGAGGGAGGGGGGAGTGGTGTAGACAGTCAGCCTCCAGGCGACATGAGTCTGGCTCCAGGACATGTAAACACTGGAACAGCAGTGTTTGTGCGTGCGTGTGCACGCGTCTGTGTGTGTGTATGTATGTGTGTGTGCCTGATTGTGGCCTCCGTGGCCCTCTCTCTGGAGAAGGGGGGGAGCGCTTTCAAGGGAAGTAAATGCCACCAGTCACGTACTGCTTGGGCAGAAGTAACATTTTTGTCTAATTGCAGCGGAAAAACCTGCGCATGTTTTTCTCAGCAGCTGGTGAATGAGCTCTGGCATTCAGCTGCGCAGTCATGAGGTCAAAAGCCCTGTCTTTCCTGCGTCGTTCTGCGCTGCTCTTTGAGATTAGCAAGTACACTGTAAGTAAAATGCACCATTATCGTGCTGACTCTGGTAGCATGCGCATACTGGTCACCCCGCTGGGAGAGCTCCGGTCTCCGTGGTGACGGTGTTGTTTGAGGATTCTGCATTCTGGGTACACTACTGCTCCGCTGATGGCCATGAAGGGAATGTAGCGCAGGCGGCTCAAAGGTGAAATTCAGGACGTTTCATGGAGAGATTTTAACATTCTGGAACTGCGTGTGAGCCTCAGAGATCTGCGTTATTTTACCGTACATTACTGTCACTTAGCAGACCCTCCTATCCAGAGCGGCTTACATCCGTTACAATTGTATCCATTTATGCAGCTGGATATTTTACTGAGGCAGCTGTGGGTTATGGGTGCCCGAGGGTACAGCAGCAGCGCCCCAGTGGGGGGTTAAACCAGCAACCTTTGGGTTATGAGCCCTGCTCCTTACCACTGCGCCACACAGCTGCCTTTACCCTGTAATGCGAATCCCACTCAAAGGCTGGGCTGCGACTGCTTCGTTGTGCTACCCCAGAACCGCGTAGCGTAGCACGCAGTAGCGCTCATCGTTTCGGGACGGGTGGCGGGAGGGAAACGGGGCCGGGCCGAGCGGTGGCGCAGACGGGGAGGGGTCCCGTGAGAGAGGGGGACGTGCGGAGGTCACCGGACTGTAACTGAGTGTGACAGTGTTTCTCTGAAGGCCGTACAGACGGTCTGTCTGTGTGGAGGGCGTGCCTGCGGGTGGTTAGATTCAGTCCCACACACACAGCCTCCTGCAGAGACTGTAAACCCAGGCCTCACCTGGCTCCGTGTCCCTGGTGGAGCTGGCACTCTGTCAGCGAAAGGGCACAGAAAGTGACAGACCAGAGACGGTATAGCTTTACGCTCAGTGTTAGCCACCATATGAATCAAACTGTATTGTACTGCTGGTATTATACTGTTACTAATGCTAATAATGTTGCAACTGGGGGCAGCAGCAGTGTAGCATAGTGGTTGAGGAGCAGGGCTTGTAACCAAAAGGTTGCTGGTTTGATTCCCCAGTAGGGCACTGCTGTTGTACCCTTGGGTTGGGTACCTAACCCACAATTGCCTCAGTAGAGATCCCTCTGTATGAATGGATTGAACTGTAGCATATGTAAGTCACTCTGGGTAAGAGCGTTTGCTAGATGACAATAATGCAGCATCGTCCTGTGCCTCACCCTGCCCCTCTTCCTGTCCTCAGACCCGCGGCCGCTGTACCGGGAGGAGACCATCGTCATCGCCCTGGCGTCCGTCTCCATAGTAGCCATCCTCATCGTCGCGCT
>CM032886.1:7892500-7925000 GCA_019176425.1 Megalops atlanticus
CCCTGCCCCTGGGAGGATGGGAGGAGGATGATCCCTCTCTCCCTGGGAGGAGGATGATGGGGGAGGCCCTCTCTCTCTCCCTCCTCTCTCTCCAGCTCTGTCTCTCTCCCTCTCAGCCTCTCTCTGCCCCTCTCTCTCTGTCTCATGATCAAATCTGTGTGATTGCCCCTCTCTCTCCCCATCTCTCTCTCTCCTCTCTCTCCCTCTCCCCTCCCTCTCTCTCTCTCCCCTCTCTCTCTCCTCCCTTTCCCTCTCCTCCCCCTCTCTCTCCCTCTCCTCCCTTTCCCTCTTCTCCCTCTCTCTCTCTCTCCCTCTCTCCCTCTCCTCCCTCTCTCTCTCTCTCTCTCTCTCCCCCCTGCCCCTCTCTCTCTCCCTCTCTCTCTCTCTCTCTCTCTCTCTCTCTCTCTCTCTCTCCCTCTCTCTCTCTCCCTCTCTCTCCCTCCTGCCCCTCTCAGGCGGTGCGGTCCCTGAAGGAGACGATGGAGGACTGCTGGGATCAGGACGCGGAGGCGCGGCTGACGGCGCAGTGTGCGGAGGAGCGCATGGCGGAGCTGCTGCTCATCTGGGACAGGAACAAGTCCGTCAGCCCCACCGTCAACCCCATGAGCACGGCGCTGCAGAACGAGAGGTACGAGCGCGGGACCCGCGATCAACGCCCAAATAACCCCCCTCACCCTCTCCTCTCCCTCACCCTTGCCCTAACCCTAACCCACCGTCAACCCCATGAGCACTGCGCTGCAGAACAAGGAGGTGAGGTACTGTCGTACTGCTAACCCTGAGGACTGACCCCCCTCTCTGTCCCCCACCTGCAGGAACTTGTCCCACAACCGCCGGGTGCCGAAGATGGGGCCCTACCCGGACTACTCCTCCTCCTCCTACATCGAGGATCACGAGGGCGTGGTCAAGAACCTGCCCGGTGACATCTCCACCTCGGGGACGTCCTCGGTGGGCGGGGTCGGCGCGTGGGCGTCGGGGGCGGGGGCACGTCGGGGGAGGGGAGAAGAACCGCAACTCCATCAACTACGAGCGGCAGCAGGCCCAGGCCCAAGCGCAGGCCCGGCTGCCCAGCCCGGAGACCAGCGGAACCAGCCTGTCCGCCACCACCACCACCACCGGCCTCACCCCCAGCACCGTCATGACCACCATCTCCGAGTCGGGCTACCCCGAGGAGGGGCCCGCGGGGGGGGCCGGCGTGCCCGTCTGCCTGCAGCTCACCGAGGAGGACCTGGAGACCACCAAGCTGGACCCCAAGGAGGTGGACAAGAACCTGAAGGAGAGCTCGGACGAGAACCTGATGGAGCACTCCCAGAAGCAGTTCAGCGCGCCCGACCCGCTGAGCTCCGGCAGCTCCAGCCTGCTCTACCCCCTCATCAAGCTGGCGGCCGAGGTGACGGGGGGCGGGGTCGGGGGGGGCGCGGGCGGGGCGGGGCAGGCCGAGTTCGGCGCCGGGGCGGGCGACGGGCCCGCCGCCGTCTTCCCCCTGCCCAAGCAGCAGAACCTGCCCAAGCGGCCCACCAGCCTGCCCCTCGGCGCCAAGACGGCGGCGAAGGAGTCCTCCTCCCGCCTCAAGTTCGGCAAGCACAGCAAGTCCAACCTGAAGCAGGTGGAGACGGGCGTGGCCAAGATGAACACCGTCCCGGGCGCCGAGCCGCACCTGGTGACCGTCACCAACAACGGGAGGGCCGGGGTGGGCGCGGCGCCGGTGGTGGTCAACGGCTACGGGGGCGGGGCCTCGTCCGGCGGCGGCGGGCAGTACGGGAACAGCAACCCGGCGGGGCCCCAGGGCGAGGGCCCGGCGGCCCTGCTGCAGAGCCAGCTCAGCGGGGAGGACAGCCGCATCAACATCAACTCCAGCCCCGATGAGCACGAGCCGCTGCTGCGCAGGGAGCAGCCGGCCGCCCGCGACCTCCTGCACCACCACCACACGGGACGCTCCAACTCCAACAACAACAACAACAGCGCCGCCGGCCCCCTCGCCGAGTGCCCCGCCCCGGTCCCCGCCCCCGCCCTCGCGCCCCCCGAACCCCAGCAGGAGGCCCCGCTGCGGCAGCCCAAACCCAGGAGGGCGGAGCGGCCCACCTCCCTGGACCTGTCTGCCACCACTCTGCTGGGTGAGTGCGCTCTCTCTGCGCGGGGCTCTGTGCCTCTGTCCCTGTGTCCCTCTGTCTCTGTCTCTCTGTCCCTGTCTCTGTGTCCCTCTGTCTCTGTCTCCTGTCTGTCCCTGTCACCTGCCTCCCTCTGTCTCTCTGTCCCTGTCTGTCCCTTTGCTTCCCTCTGTCTCTGTCTCTGTCTGTCCCTGTCTCTCTCTGCCTCCCTCTGTCTCTGTCTCTGTCTCTGTCTGTCCCTGTCTCTCTCTGCCTCCCTCTGTCTCTGTCTCTGTCTGTCCCTGTCTCTCTCTGCCTCCCTCTGTCTCTGTCTGTCCCTGTCTCCCTGTCTCTCTTTGCTTCCCTCTGTCTCTGTCTCTGTCTGTCCCTGTCTCCCTGTCTCTCTTTGCTTCCCTCTGTCTCTGTCTCTGTCTGTCTCCCTGTCTCCCTGTCTCTCTTTGCTTCCCTCTGTCTCTGTCTGTCCCTGTCTCCCTGTCTCTCTTTGCTTCCCTCTGTCTCTGTCTGTCTCCCTGTCTCCCTGTCTCTCTTTGCCTCCCTCTGTCTCTGTCTGTCCCTGTCTCCGTCCATCTCTTATTTGTGTGCAGCAGCATGTGGATAAATCTGTGTGGACTTTTAAAGAATGAAACCCGTCTGTATGGGGGGATAAGGAGACAGGAGCTCATTTTTCTGCCTGTTCTGTTGAATTTTGTGTTGGTTTTAAACATCAGGCTAACCCACCGTTGGACCATTGCTTTGAGTATCTCAATTCTGAGTGCATTTTGAGCTTCCATGGTTACCACTTCAGGGCACAAGCTGATTTCGTAACCACTACATGTTTTACTTTAAAAATAATGTACAATCCACAAAGATTCAATGGTATACCATGTTAGTACGTGCTGCAGTTCTGTATAGCTACCTCAAGCAGCTTATCCAGCCAATTTAGAGGAACACCTGAGGCTTTCAAGGCAATGCTTATGGGAGTGAGAACATGCAGTTTCCCAAGGTCTGCATGATGGGAAAAGAGCTATGAGGCTGGACAGAGTGGAATCATGTACGTGACTTTGGTTTCATATCTTTTAAACCACTGCATATTTGTTGATTGAGATGTCGCTTTGGATAAAAGCGTCTGCCAAATGAGTAAATGTAAATGAGAATTAGCATGGCAGATCTTACAAAAAATAAGTAAAATAAAAGTAAGGGAGCTACTTGAGATAAAACGCGTTACTGATGGCACAGAGGCAGCTGATTTGCACTGGCAGTGCTCTCAGTGTAACCCCCCCAGCCTGCTGGGTGTGTGAGCGAGGGTGTCCACGCGTGCCCCTAATTAAAGGGAAGAGCTGTGTGAAGCAGCGGCTCTGTGAAGCAGCGGCTCTGTGACGCTGTGCTCAGTGACTGAGCGCCTGGAGCAGAGACAGCGCCGAAGGCCGCATCGGCCTGTTACCGCCATTCCCGCGGCGACGCTGACGGTGCCGCCCGCGGAACAGCCAGCCTCCGCTGTTTGAAAGGGGAAGGAAATTCCAGAGCGCTGATAAGAATCCGCGGAACATTCCGGCTCGCTCGGAGCCTGCGATAAAGAGGGAGCTGATGGGGAGATCGGGCACGCTCTGCGCGGAGTGTTCCGACGAGTCAGAAAACGGCTCGGCGATCAGGAAAACAAGCGAATCGGGAGGTCGCGTTTGCGCCGAAGGCACGGCCTTTGGCAGAGACGGGAACAATAAAGATCTGTGTTTCATTTCCCAGCCGTCCACAGTCCTTTATCCGGAGACAAATGTGTTTGGATTGTAAAGGTCAGGCGGAGACACAGTGTGTTGAAATGGTCTGTTTATGGAGACTGCTGTTGACAGGGACCAAGGGCTTTCCTGTCCTGAACTGACCGCTGCGCTTGCTGGCCGATGGTCACTCAGAGCACGGCCTCTGCTCCCCGCCTCCCACTCTGAAGGCCTGTTTTGATCTAACATTCTAACTAAAATGTGGTGCATTATGGGAAAGGTACCACGCTCTTTTACCAACAATGCCTGCAGTTACACAACTGAACCACCAGAGGGCTCTCTGAGCTCAGTTTAATAAACGAGGTGTACTGTGCTGGACATAGGAGGCTTGCGTGAAGCGTAGTCTCTGAAATGAGCTGCAGAATAGGTGCAGAGCCACAGACACCATTCGTCAGGTGCCCCTCAGATCCTGTATCTGATTCCCGTCCCTCTGCTTTCTCTCCTTCCAGGTGAGGGGACGTCGCAGGACGGGAAAGGGGGATCGGGCGACAAGATCAAGAAGCGCGTGAAGACGCCGTACTCCCTGAAGCGCTGGCGGCCCTCCACCTGGGTCATCTCCACGGACGCCGTGGATGGCGAGGTCAACAACAACGGCCACACCCTCCACGGCCAGAACCAGGCCCAGCCCGGCGCCAGCCGGTCCAAATCCAGCACCGCTGTGTTCTTGGTCGGAGGCGGAACGGCCACTGCCACCTTGACCTCTGACCCCCCTGGCATGACCTGCCTGTAAACTGTGACCCCGAGGCCAGCTCGGAAGGAGGGGAGGGGGGGCGAAGTGTGTGACAGCATTTTGTTGTGTTCCCAGCAGTCTTTTTTTCCCAAAATCTGATTCAAATTTAGTAAAAAAAAAAAAAAAAAAAAAAAGAAAAAAAGATTATTGGAAAGAAGAAAAGACTATCGAGAGAAAATATCAAGCGCTTACTTTCGTAGGTCACCTCCTGTACTTCAACTTTCTTCGAAGAAATTGCTTTAAACAGAACCCAGCTATGCAGCAACGTCAGCTCAAAATACTTCCATTATATGTGTCTTTCCTCCATTTTAATTTTAGCGTATCTGTGTATGTGTGTCTATTTGAAGTGTTTCTTGTTTTATCGTTGCACTTTTAAATAAGTAATCTTAATCGCACAGTCTGTCTCCTGTGACCACGCAAAAAAAAAGTGGTCTTAAAAATTAGAAGAGGGAAAACCGTGATAATGTATTGATTTCACAATCAAAAGTTAGACTGCTCATATAGACTTATGTCAATCAGTATGCATATGTCCATATGTAAAATGGTCCGTAATCGAAAAGCTGTGGTCTTTAAGACAGGGTTGACTGCAATGACATTGTTTCTCCATTTTTTTTTTACTTTATGCAAAGTAGCCTCACATGTTTATGTATTTGTTTTGTGTAATATCTGTGTATCCCTTATTTTGTATCATATTTTGAAATGTGCAATAGGCTTTAGCTTTGAGGTGCTTTTTTTTTTTTTTTTGAAAAAAAGAAAACGTTTTTAATTTTTTTGTTGCAGATTTCGTTTTTGATATTGTAAGCAGTGCACTTACAGTATGGCAATCCTGTGTTTCCGGCAACAGCTCCGTTTGTCTGAGAGAAACGCCTCACAGATGACAATCCTTCCCTTTCTCACCCGTCTGATCAGAATCTGAGGGAGAAAGGAGGAACGAATCGCCAGATTAACTGTGGGGGCGCTGTGGCGTCTCTTCCTGCACCAGGCATAGTGGGACGCACACGCTCGGAGACGAAGCGGACAAAAAAAAGGAGAAAAAAAAAAAGAAACAACGCTATCTGCAAGACTGCGAGGAGCAGGGTTTCAGAATTCTGTTCCGGAAAAAAAGACCACAACGGTTTCACTTCACAACCTGTTCCCCGGGGCTGTCGGTCTGTCGTTTGCGAAAGACTTGATCCTGCAAGCTAAACTCGATCCTCTGAGCAGCTGCGCCGCGGCTGAAGGCTTCTGTTTGTGTCCCCTCGTTCTATGCAATGTGGGCTCGCCCTCGTGTTCGAAGCGGAGTGCACGCGTGTGCGTAGGCGCGCGTGTGTCTGTGCGCGTGCATGTCTGTACACGCAGGTGTGTGTTTGGGGTTATGTTTAACAGTGCAGCACACCTCTTTGTTCTCCTTACCTGCACAGTGGCTCATTTCAGACCACCAGAATGTCATCCTGGAAACAAGAATGCTACTGGAGGATTGGGCAGGAATCTTAAGGACAATTTAGAAGGGGGCACAGTTGTTAGGGGGTCCCCACCCACACCATCAGAGCCCTGAACAGTGCACATACTGCAGATGTGTGCAGTATTCAGTTATACATGTTCATATGTGTCCACAAATGCTGTATGTATATACAAACAATACAACAAGCTGAGAGAAGCTTAAAAACTGGTTTTCGCCTGTGCGTGTGTAATCCTCTGAAGTCTCTGGGACAGGTTTAAGGAGCTCTTCCTGTTTGTCTTTGCTGTCTGCCCCCCCTGTTGTCTCGTGTTCTCTTCCTCTGAGTGATACCTGCGAGGGGGCGGGGTCAGCCCAGGGCCAAACCAGGGTCACACCTGCTGTTAGATGGATCTTTTTTTTTTTTTTTTTAATTATTATTGTCAAATTTTTGATTGATTTTTGGTTTGGTTTTGTCAGCACTGTCAGTGCAGAAGTCCAAGAGAAGGTATGAAATGTTTCTCATGCTGAGTTACGTCATTTATAAGCTCTAAGCTGTGTCTGTTACAGTGTAAATGTTTGTTTTGTTTTTTTTGCTGCGTCTTTCTTTTTTTTGTTGGAAGTTCATTATTGCAATGCATTGGACTTTGGCAATTTTGGGATTCCATTGTAATCTCTCCAGCAGATCGGTTGTCCTTGTCCTACATTTTGACACTAAAAATCATACCATTGTCTCATTTAATGAAGCTATGTAAAATTCATGCTGGTGTAAACATACGTGGTGATGTACCTAACCCATCTAGAGAAGTCAGTATTTTTCAGTGTAACTCATGATCATGTGTTTAATATAAGCTTTGCGGCTCTTACAACTGATATGGTGATAGACAATCTTTGCAGTCAGTTAGCAGTGGTTGTCAGTGAAGGAACATCACAGATGTTCGGAGTACAGTTCCACTACATCCAGGATCTGGGTAAGGGGTGTTCGGCTGGACAAGTGTTCCTTTTCTTTTTAAAAATTAATATTAATTGTTGAAGCTGCAAGTGTTTGCTAATGGAGCCTAACAGTGGTACGTGTGTTGGCGTTGCTGTGGTGTGTCGTGAACACTGGCGCTAACAGGCTGAGAGAAGGTGAACACGCTGTTTGTGGGAATGCAAAGGAGATAGTTTAATTGCTGTCGTCTTAAGACGGCAGTCTGATCCACCCATTTGCCTAGTTCAAAGCACTTGACAGAAATCCAGTCCGGGTCTGGAACACTGCGTCATCGTTGAGCACTCGAGAACAGCACATAAACACTACATAACGATGTAACGTTGTTGTAACTGGCACATCAGACATACCTGTAAACTCACACATGAATCTTAAGTTTTATTTTTTATAGTATTTACACCTAAGCATTGTATCAAAGATTTACGCAGTCAAAACCGACCAGCATACACTAAGCCTGAAAGACCTAAACGTGTCAGCAGACTTGTTTGAGTCTCAGACCTGAATTCATATTTGTGTGTTAACCCCCTGCCGAGCCCAGCTCTCCAATTTGTGTTCTGGTCCTAGCTGGACAGTGAAACAAGCAGCATATTTGTATGTATGTAACATAGTTTCACCCCCTTGGTGTAAATACGTTTGTATATAATGCAGCTGCCCTCATATATGCATATATATAACATTGATATCCAGCATCTTTGTGCTTTTTTTTTTATATATATAGCTAATACCCAACTGTTGCTATGGGACCAGTATCTACAACAGTACTGTGATATTTATCTTGTGAAAAATAGTGCAGTTCTGCTGGGAAAATCTGATCTGTAAAATTTCTGTTCTTTGAAAGCATGTGCAAAAAACAGGTTAATTATATACAAATGGTAAAAATGATCTGAACGGAACTGAAGACAGAACTGAACAGAAGGGACGAGATGAGCGGGCAAGTGACCTAAGCTGAAAGTTTGAGTTCCGCGGCAGGATTTGGGCTCAAACAGATACCGATTAGTATGTCCCCTAGCAGAAGTTGAGTCAGGACAGTCGAGAGTCAATATCGCAGAAACTCTTTGACCAGCAGAGTCTGCCTGCTCCCGTGTCAAAATCTTTGGATGCATTTCTACCGGATACGGACATCTTTTGATGACCCACTGCTCTGTAGCCAGTGGTAGTGAAAGGCCTTAAGCTACTAACCAAGCCTCTTAAAAAAAAAAAAAAAAAAAAAAGATAGGAAATCCAGTAATAAATGTCAGAGACCTACTTTTTTTGAAATGTGTTAGCCTGTTGAGTTGTGTTCCCAAAAGCACATGGTGGAAACAAAAGACTGGTGTGATGTACTGTAGATGTTTACATCACACACACACACATTATAATGGATCAATCTGATCCAAGAACCCTGGAGTTGAGTCATAGCTGGGACATTTCCTGTGAAAATGGGGCACCTCGAACTTGGACTCAATACATTACGTTTCCCTATGCCAGGGTCCATCAGCACTGTGTGTGCTACTCTTTCTTCATACTACTCAGTCCAGATAAACAATTCATCAACATTTCACCTCTAACCTAGAGAAACTGCCATATCTTGTCAAACTTGAGAAGGGCGACATGCTGCTCCCAGAGTCCAACTGAGCTGGATTTCATTTCTTTCTCATGTCTTGAAATGTCCGAATGAAACAGTGGGTGACAAGATTGTTTTAAATTTTTTTTTTTTTGTAAAAAGTGTGTTTTACACAGTTTATTTTACAAAAAAGAGAGAATGCAATGTCCTGACTAATTTTCTTTTTGTATTAATGAAGGGTTCGAGAAGCTGGGATGCTGTTTCCCTGAAATTGTCGTTGAAACTGGAGGTTCACTTGTGACTTGTGATCCTGCATAAACTGTTGCTCAATACAAATAAAAAAGCCACTGAAATGTTTTCTATTAAAGCTTGTAAAATAAGCGCTTCGAGGAAAGGATGGACAAATGAAAAACACGCTTTTCGTCTGTTGAGATAAATACATGCTTATAATGGCATTTAGAGGTAAAAGCTTGCTGTAAAACCATGCATTACTCCATTGATTAAAGATTATATTAATGAAAAAGCGACTGAGTCTCGGCCTGAATTTCTTACTGATTAGAGTTTTTTTCCACTGGTTTTAATCACGTCAACGGCTCGGCAATTCACGCGAGATGAGATTAGACCCTTCTCATTGCTGTTTGAGGCCAGTAAAACGATGGCATTACATGGACATGTTGGAGCGAGAAGGTATCCGAGGTCTGATGCAAAAGTGTGCTCTTGTGGGAAAAAATGGTCAAAAAATACGCACAGTATGCAGAATGTGAATACAGTTTGAATTCATTTTGAAGTGAGTCGCACGAATAATTAGCTGTATGACCACAGGGGGGTGACATTTCCAAAAACATTACAGATCGTAACATCAGATAACACGCTTTGAATATAATATGAATCATATGATACATATGACAGATCTTGAAATTGAATTGAATATGCTGAAATCTTCCTGTGTGGATTTAAAGTGTTGTTTGGGCACATCAAACAATAAAAAATAACTATAGCATACCTATACGTGTTAAACTATATATCGGATCGGATAGATTGACATTTTCAGGCATTAAAAAATATTACACTTGCCAACATAAATGTGTTAAACTTGTGTTCTAAAAACATTGCAACCAGAGGCAATACATAAATAAAAGCGAGAGAAAATGACATTTTATTCTTGCACAGTCCAATGTAACAGCACATAATTGTTCCAATTACGAACAGCACATTTTAGAATTATGGACGAAGTACGTGGCATTAAGCTTCCGTTACGACTGCAATGTATGGGTTACATAGGATGCGTCATAAACGTCGGGTATATTTGTTTTTAGGGGTAATTAATGACACACCCCTCAAGAGGGTGGTATATTCATTCATTATTTTAAGAAGATATTTAATTCATTCGCTCGCTCATTCATTGGCCAGGTGCGCAAATGCAGGGGCGATGTACAGAGTTGGAGAAGGTACAGAACACGTTTAACTTGCTAGTTTTGAAACAGAAAAAAACTATGTCTTAAAGTTGAAACAAATAACGGAATACGGCACCTAACGTGTGCCTCCCTGTTGTTTTTCTTCACTTCCCTTTTCGTTTCACGCAGCTGGCTAGCTAATTATTTTCAGATATTAAAAGGATTTATGTATCTTTAAGACAGCGGGAAAGGCTGGACTTCGTGAAAACGTCCAATGAGAAGTTGCCATAGGGCCGGAGGTGGCCAATGGGAAGCGGGGAGGCCGAGTCGGCCAGGGGCTGGCAGAGACACAGGGTGCGTGGCTAGTAAAGTGGTGTTAGTGAAGTAGAGCGCTATACGGGCGAACTGCGTGGGGCTCGGCGGAGGAAACACCAGCACGGTAAATGGACACTAAAGCACAGGACACAAGATAGCGAGGTGCCTTCTAGTACAAAAACAACTTTTTCCCACCGAGTATAGTCTAATAAAGGGGTTTGTTTTCGTTTCATTCACTAAAAGGGCGTTGCTGGACAAAAAAATAAGATTAAAATGTCTCAAAGAGTTCGAAGAAACGCGTCGCCGACAACCATCGGTGCCGCCGCCGGCGCAACCGGTGGAGGAAGTGGGAACGGAAGCCCCGGAGGCTCGGCGGCCGGTGCGGGGATCGGGTCTTTTTGTCGCCTGCTGCCCATGAAGGCTACCGTTCCGTTTCAGCTGAAAATCCAGCAGCCGCAGCAGCCCCCCCTGCAGACGAGGTCGCCGCATGGTACCGGCGGCGGAGGCGGCAGCCCCACGCGCGGCGGCGGCAGCAAAGGCAGCGCCAGCGGATGCGAAGCCGCCGGCACGCGCACGTCGACGTCAGGCGCTCGGAGTCCCACTCACGCGGTCTCCGCCGCCGTCTCCCCGGCGGCCGTCTCGCCGGTCGCTCCCTCCTGCTCCGCTCCTCCTTTCTCCTCCTCCTCCTTGCACTCCGGCCCCACAGCGGCGGCGGGCACGCGGACCGTCACGGCGCTGGCGCCGCCGTCCTCGAGGGGCAGCCCCACCGTCACGACCCACGTTTGCACGTCGGGCGGCGCGAGCAGACCCCCCCAGGCGCAGCCGCCGCTGCACCAGCAGCACCTCGCCGTGTCACCGTCACACGGCGGCGTGCACAATAACGGCCACGGCGGCGTCACTCACAGTCTCTCCGCACCCCCGTTCTCAGTCTCCGGGAGCTCCCCCTGTTCGTCACCCACCCAGCACTTGCTCCTGCTCTCCGACTGCACGCTGCCCGTGGCCTCCCTTCAGCAGCTGCATTTTTCGGCTTCACCATCCTCCTCCTCTTCCTCCTCCTCCTCTTCGTCATCCTCAGGTGGCAACCGGGAAAGACTGCAGCCCCCGCCCCAGCTCTCGTCCCTGGACACCGGTGGCCAGTCCCCCGAGAGGAGAAGTCCTCCCTCGCCCGTCTGCAAAGGTATGTATGAGCCGCAAAAAAACAATAGACGTGGCTTGCAGAGAATAAAGATGGAGCGCGAGCACCTTACTGATATAGCTGTGAGGTAACTGCAGAGAAGAGAATGAGTCTGAAATGCATGGTTTTGCACACATTGGAATGAATGCAAATATGCAGCCTTTTCTGCACCTGACTCAAATTCACCGTTTAAGCCCCTGGCCCTGGTGCGGGCGCCTTGAACGGGCACTGTTGACATAAACAAGTGACTGAATGACACCAATCAAGGAGGCATCTTTGCAAAATATTTTTGCTTTGTTCTCAGTTCCTCTTCTGTCAGGTGCACAGGGATTTGCATTTATATGTGTGTGTGTGTATTTTGCTATAGATTGTATCTCAGTGCATTGCAGATAGTTAAGCACCAGCTGCCTCTGTTGTGGCTGCAGTAAAAATCTATTGAAATCTCACACTGTTTGTCGTAGCAGACGCCAGTACTGGCACCAGGTGGGTCCTTTTGTGAAATCCTGCCTGTTTATTTCCGCTCATGTTCTGCAGCTTGTCCTGCAAACCCGAACGACTGAACTAGATTAGCATCGTCCTTATTGTGAGTGTGCTGTCAGTCTCATCTGTATCATCGCCCCTCTCCCCATAATGGGAGCCGCGCCACACACAAAGCGCATTAGCGGCACAGAGCTGAAAAATGTCCATCTGCTACAGTACAGTAGCGCTCTCTCTCCGCCGTGGGGGGGAGGGGGGACGGGGGAGCGCACCACAAAAAAAACAACAACAACAAGGAGAGGAGAGAACCATGGGTACTACTGGAGGGGAACCTCGTCTCATTCACAAAAACGGGATGGTTCGCCTCTCGAAGTGGAGCTGGGGGCGATGGGGTGGGTTCATGGCCGTGCGGACGGCGCTCTCCACAGGTCGCAGGGTTCACCAGGGGACGGGGGCTCAAGTGCTCAAGCACGCAGTCATTGTTGTGGAGGCAGAATTCACAGGCAAGGATTTTCCCTGGGTGGTGGTGGTGCATGATGTGTGATGTGCTCCTGGCCGTCTAGGCTTGAAGACGGGACAGAAGGGGCGCGGGCTGGGGCACCCTGTACCCCCTGGCTTTTAGGGGGCTACCTTGTGTCAGCTCTCAATGTCTGATGAGGCCACACAGCTGTCCTGTGTGTCGCCAAATACTGCCCCTGTCAGATCAGTGTTAACACTGTGGCTCCGTGTGCTTGGCGGGCCTGTTTTAAGCACCTCCAGTGCTCTCCGTCTGTTTGTGCTCAGAGTAAAATGGGGTACCTCCTTCCAGCTGCCGTTTGCGAGAATCTGCATGCCTGTGGGCTTTACTTGCAATCATTTTAATCAAGGCGTTTTGATTGCTTCAGTCAAGCAGGGAAGAGAACGCAAATGTTTTCAGTTCTTTACGAGGGATGAAGTCTCCAGTAAAAACTTGCTCTTCAGTAGATCTTCCACAGTTAAGAATGAAAGTAGAAGTGCTATTTGCATTTGGGTTTTTCCATATACCAATATTATATTTTTCTTCTAAAAATGTACGGTATGTAGGTGTGGGTTTTGTTCAGTTAGAAATACACAACATTACATCACGGAAGACAAATTGTTTTTAGCTCTAACTGGAATATACCATCTATAAGCAGTCATTGTTTCATCTGTTTGGTATTTTCATCCACTCATTATTATATACCAGCTTAGCAGACATGGTTACCCAAGACGACTTACATAGCTTACATTTTTTTCCCCACATACATGCAATTTACCAAAGCACTCCTGGTTTAGGTAGCTTGCTCAAGGTTACAAGGGCAGGGTTCCGCTTTGGAATCAGGGCTGCGATCCTGAAGTGCAGACCCAGTTCCTGAGCCTTCAGCCATCTATCACTGATCCTGTAGCCGTGTCCCAACTGTGTGCCAGGCCTGTTATCACATCTGATGCCAACCGTACTCTACACAGAGATAAGGTATGCACACAGACAGGCCAATCAGAAACGGTGGATCGTTCATACGGCCAGTCAGCTTACAGTAGGCGTTTCTAACTACATGAGGGATGAACAGGCAATGTGCAGCTCTGCTCCCTGCAGTTGGGAAGGTCTCTGCATACTTATCTCACCAGGCTGTAAGGCTGGCTGAGTACTGCAGGCTCAACACATGCCTGTTATGCAAGGCCAGGCAGGTGAGAGCAGACTCAGAGCTCAGTCTTATGACCCTGACATTTCTGTGCGAGTGTGTGTGTGTGTGTGTTTTCCTTAGAGTATGGTCCTTTGAAATTTGCTACCTCTGCTGCAATACATCGATGTCAATGTTGATTTTGTGGCGATATTTAGATTTGCAGCAGTGTTGCCATATCGTATTCAGGAGAATGTTAACAAATGTTAACACTGGCCAGATTCAACTTGCGTCGGTGACATGCTTCCATGAGTTCAGAAACATGAAGTCAGCGCCATGTCAACAAACCGTAGAACAACAGTAGGTTTATATTTAATGATTACTGAGCGTGTTCCTTCAGTGCCGGCCTTTGTCGGAGTGTCTGGTAATCTGGTTGTTATGAACAGAGCTGTAAGCAGACATGATCAGTCATGAGGCAGTTTGAGCCTTGGGAGAAGACATCTGCCCTATCTGTGCCAGGGCACTTAGCGTCGAGGACAAGAGAAACAGAGAGAATTTCATCACACCTTACCCCTGCCAGTGCAAGTGCCCGGGTCATTCGTATCCCGTGTCTGTAGGTGTGGTGTTATCAGGGAATTCATGAGCAAGAACATGTTTAAAAAAGGAAAAACAAATAATATAACAATCTACTCTAATGGCCAAGTTCAGACATGTTACCTATCGCTGTTTTCTCTGCCCTCACCCTTTCCAACGCTGTCAGAGGTGTCATTCATGTGCCTGGAAAGTTCTGTAATTTTCCAGGACTGCAAACATGAGAGCGAGAAGAACAGGAGGAGGAAAGGTAGAGGAGAAAAACAGAAGATTGAAAGCGAGAAACAGAAAGAGGAAAGAGAGAGCGAGAGAGAAACAGAAAGAGGAAAGAGAGCGAGAGAGAGAAAGAAACGCAGAGGAAGAGGAAAGGGGGAGATTAAGAAAGAGGACATATCAGCATTGTGTGAACACTAGTGTAAAGTTAACACAGCACCACAGACAGAACTACAGACACTCAGACAAGCGGAAACAGTTGCATGCTTTAAGGTGTGTTCATTGTAAGTTTTGCTAATAACCTCAGATTCTAAATGTGTCATCATGGAAGGAATTTAGTGTGCTGTTATTGATCGCGGTCAGTATTATGCCTGGTGCGGTCTCCCTACGTTGGAGCCGGAGTCACAGTGACCTCCTTCTCGGGGGGGATGGGGTCACTCCCAGCACAGGAGGTGGAGCCCAGCATTTCAATGGAAAACCACCATTTTAATGTGGCGGGACTCTCCACCTCTCTCCAAAGCAAGCTGCATCACAATGCTCCTGTGAGTCACAAAGGCAGTTTCTCTGGAAAGCGTTCTGTTTCTCATGAGAGTCTGTGTATTGTTTGTATATTGTGTTCACCTACCACCTGCGAAGGCCTTGTGGTCAGTGCCACATCCATGCCGCAGTGACTTTGGAGGAAGCGTGTGAAGCAAAAGGCTCTCCCTCCGGTTCTAAGTACAGGGGGATGACAAGGACCGGCTGGCCGTCACTTTCTGCCATCGAGAAAATGAAGATCTGACTGCTATGGGAGAGGCGACAGTACTTGATTTCCGTTTTGCGTTTAGTTTCTCTGCCACATCCAAAGCTTGCTTGTCCACTTTCTCCATCTGCACTGCAGTATTTCCCGTAGCATGTTGGCTAGACCACAGGGTTGTTATGATTACAGAGTCAGGGCTGAAGCAAGGGGAGTTTTCGTGTGTTGTTAACACCCACCCACAAACCTGTTTCATTTTGCTGATATCTCCTTCTGAAGTCTAAAGTGATTGCAACATGTCCTTTTGTTCTTAACTGGGCATTTCACCATAAATGAGCTGGTGAGTTATTTGTTGTCATCAAAGTTTAAGCCATAAGTCGTGTCATTTTAGATGTGTATTATACAAATTCGTTTTACAACAAATATGAAACATTATATAAGGTCCAGTATAATAGGCATAAAATTATACAACTTGAAGATAAAGAGTGCTGAGAAGCACCGTGATAAGAACGGAGATAAAGAGATCCATTCATTCCTCTCCAAGTGTTAAATTTGACTGTTGAGACATAAACCTGTGACACTGGCAAGAGGCAGATTTGCAGGACCTTGTCTAGGCCCAGCTGTGTAGACCTACATGAAATCCTGCATCTAAGTGCCACAAACTCTGAGAGGAAATTGCTCAGGTGCACGTGAATATGGCCAGTTAAAATGTGCCATAATTACCTTGCTCTGAGATCAGCAGGGCCAGGCTGTCTGTGGTAGCGTCTGTAGGCTTTTGGCAGTGTGTGTGTGTGTTTCTGTGTGCATGTGTGTATTTGTCATAAAGCACAAACAGTAATGAAATACCCCGTGCCCTATCTTCTGAAAGGCTTTGGCATTCTTTGAAATGCTGCCCATTTCTCTCCCTTTGTATGTGCAAGATTACTGTCTGTCACCGGCAATCACTGCCCTTTCAAACGTCCGACAGCCTCTGAGAGCCTCAGCAAAGCTATTGCATCTGGGAAGTGG
Organism: Megalops atlanticus; assembly: GCA_019176425.1. Classification (NCBI taxonomy): domain Eukaryota; kingdom Metazoa; phylum Chordata; class Actinopteri; order Elopiformes; family Megalopidae; genus Megalops; species Megalops atlanticus. The sequence goes on from CM032886.1 coordinate 7,908,553, forward strand.
AAAAAGTCTTTCTCCACCTGAGACAGCGGCCGAGCAAACACCAGCGCTCCCTGCATTTTTAAAATAGGAAACGGAGACTCCAGAAAAGCTGTAATTTAAAAAGAAAAACATCTGAGTCTTGTTTGCTATGTTAATGGCTGTAAAATTGGCAACTGAGAAGCAGGGAGACCTTGACATGCAGGCTAGCAGAGAGATTAACGAGAGTGAGCTGGAGAGTGCCGAAGCTTTCAGGTGGAGAATTCCTCAGAGGTCTCAGTGTCACCTTATCTCCTGCCTTAGATGGGATAGCGGCGGACATTTTTTATGGAGGAGATGGTGATAGACAAAACAAGCCATCCTTCATACTCCTATGGTAAAGCCGATAAGAACTTATTCTTTTCTGCCGGATCACTCTGTGAGGCTTTATCTGTCTGGATAGACTCCTTCAGTACGTTCAGACAGGGCTTTTTGTGTGTGTGTTTGTGTGAGGTGTGTGTGCGTGTGTGTTTGTGTGCGTGTGTGTTTGTGTGTGTGTGTGCGTGTGTGTGTGTGTGCGCGTGCATGTCAAGCCCCATAGATCTGTCATGTTTGAGATCTCCTTAGCAAAATCTTCTCAAAATACCATGCAGAATTGCCATTCATCTCATTCACAATGATCTTGTGGTCTTTCCCTCCCTGAAATGCTGGAATGTGGGAGGACCTAGAGAGTGAGAGAGGCTCTTTCAGGGCATCTTGCGGCACAGATTATGCACAGATTAGTTGGTCTGTATAACATGTGGATGGGCCGATAAAGTGGGTGAAACGAATGGGAAAAGACAGCAAATGATTTAAAGATCATGCTGTGCAGAAGCTGCACTGATTTACTGATCTCCTGATATCTAATACAGGACCAAAGTCTACAGAGAAACTTTGTTGTTTGATAGTTTGACTGGCCCTTAGAACAAAAGCACATATCCTGACCTTTTCCTTGAGATAGATGTGAAGGTAGACCAATATCCCCCATCGTAGTCATTGATGTGAACAGTGAACAGTGGAAGGATGAAAGACTCCCAAGTGGCACCACAAAGGTTACTGTACTACATACTGCATATGACAAACTCACCATGGAGGGTAGATCCAAAACACACACACACACACACACAAACACACACACGGACCTAAAAAAACATACACACAGTCCCTTTTCAGACCAAAGACAGCAGATGGTCACAGCACTGAGGTGACTCCTGTTGTAGGGTGGCCAAACACATACCCACAGACTTACACACACACACATCTTGCAACAGTATCAGATATGGGGCTGTGGGTGGCTAGCACTTGCGCTGTGTGCGGTGCATCTGCAGACTGCAGCAGCTCCTGCTAATGGGCCGGTGTGTGCGCACGGTGTACCAGTACACGCATTACTGCTCAGTCTCACACAGAGGAAGGAGTGTTTGCAAGCATTCCCCACGGGACACTCCCCCTATAAACCTGTCTGATGCAGAAAAGCATGATTAACTCACCTAGATTACCGTGTTTACATCCAGTCAAAGTAGATTCCTCTTAGCCTCACACACATTCTGCTAAAGCTCGTTAATTCGGCTTTCTTTGTTACTCCCTGTCTCTCCTTTTTTCCCCCCACATGAATTGGAAGCAGCTCAAAATAATCAACAGCAAAGCAGCTGACAGAAGGATCTTCGCCATTGAGTGCAGGCGTATTTGAACCTCAAGGCCATGTTTGTTCTTTTAGCTTTCGTGCCAAACCTGCCAAATCTTCATCTGGAATCAAACCGGACACAACACATCAGGACACATTTTATAGAGGATGACCAATGACAGAACAAGTTCAGACTTCTTTAACCCCAAATGACTAACAGAAGAAATCACTTCCATGAATCTTCCACTGATCTGAGAATGAGACTGGCCAGTGATCTCATGGCAAAGCACAGTGTTGTTTATTGTGTACAAAGAGCATTCTGGGACACAAGAGCTTTACATCTGAGACAATAGGTTGCTGCTGAACCTCCTTAAAAACTTGGGTCACCCCAACAGATACAAGTCTTCAGGATCTGACCATCATATGACCAAACCAGCAGATAAATTGTTAGCTGGTGTGTCTTTTAAGTAACATTCACATATTAAAAAATCAACAATGAACAACTTGCCACACATTAGAATGAACTGCACAACGTTCAGATGCTGCGCATCTCAGTAAATTGAGCATAAGTAGTTTGAATAATAAATAGTAGTAAAATTTTAATGAACACAAAAACAGATGACAACAGTAAGTGCAAACACTCTAAAGGGGAGTGAGACGCCAAGAGACAGGCAAAGTAGCAGGTGTTTGTTCTATTTTTCTGTCTCTGATTTTTTTTTCCAACCATGTGCTCCTCTGTGAGAGAGAGAGAGAGAGAGAGAGAGAGAGAGAGAGAGAGAGAGAGGGGGCCTGCTGGAAGTTCCAGTCTTGGAGGAAGAGAAAAGAGAAGGAATGAGGGAGGCCAGGAGGAAGAGGGGAGGGAGGAGGAGGAGGAGGGGGCGTAATTATTTGTGGCGTCTCCGAAAATGTAGGTCAAGACAATCAGGCTGCCTCCTGGAAGACGGAGGCAGCCCCCGCCACAGACGGCCGATCGCTCGCTAATCAGCTTTAAATTCATTAAAGATGGCTGCCAGTCACGGCCTGCCTGCCAGGGGCGTCACATCCCGCCTGTCTGTCTCAATCTGCCGCTTCTCTGGCCCAGGCGCCAAGAAGCCCGGCTAACGGCAGCTCCGAGCCCAGCCCAAGTCAACAGGGGAATATGGAGAATGGCTCTGTGTGCACGTGTGTGTGTGTGTGTGTGTGTGTCCGTGTGTGTGCGTGCACGTGCACTCGTGCGTGTATATCTGTATCTGTGTGTACGTGTGTGTGTGTGTGTGTGTGTGTGTGTCCGCGTGTGTGTGCGTGCACGTGCACTCGTGCATGTATATCTGTATCTGTGTGTGTGTGTGTTTGTGTGTGTGTGTGTGTGCGCGTGCCTCTCTATGTGTCTCTGTGTGTGTGTGTGTGTGTGTGTGTGTGTGTGTGTGTGTGTGTGTGCGTGCCTCTCTGTGTCTCTGTATGTGTGTGTGTGTGTGTGTGTGTGTGTGTGTGTGTGTGTGTGTGTGTGTGTGTGTGTGTGTCTGTGTCTGTCTGCATGTGCATTCAGCAGGACCATTTGAGAGAACTGCACATGGGGAGTTGCAGGCTTTCAGGAACAGCATTGTGAGAAGCAGAAGCATGGGCAACCTGCAGTGGGGGGTAGTTTGGGTGGGGGTTGCACTTTGTTCTCCTCCCTGACCAGGGGGGTCCTGTTTCTGCCCTTCAGTTTCACTTGTCAGAAGTCGTTTGAAGCGCTAAAGGTTCATTTGTTTGGAGATTTTGTTTCTATATCAATAGCTATAGCCAGGAGCAGCCATATTTTTCTGTGGTGTGGTTTGCAGACTGCTGTTTGCTGCCAAGCGCATGCTATGGACAGCTTGCCATTTTCCTTACTATAATAACTCCTGCATGTTTGTGCAGCCTGCAGAAACTTACCATAACACTGTAGCTTCCAGATGTACACTGGAAAACGTAATTGTTCTGAGGTCATTTGAATTCATCAAATGTAAAGACGGGTGTAGCATGTATATGAGGATATTTGCAAGAGGGAGAGAGTTGCCTAAATTCACGCTCCTGCACTGTCATATAAAATTGCTTCAGACTTCGGTCGGAATTTATTACTTTATATTAGGCAGTTTTATAAACATTATCTCACTTTGCACTGGAGCTTTTTGCTGCATGTTGCTTCACAAAAACGTGTGTTATCTGATACTGGTCAGTGAGGCTTGTTCATTTTGTCACTGGAGAGTGAGTGTGCAGTTGATCCTGTCTCACAGAGGCACACGGCTTCAGCTGCTATAGCACTTCACTCTGCTACAAATGCTTGCTGGTGTGTGATTGGTCAGCTGGTAGCCAATAATGATGTCTGTGATCTCAAAGATATGAGCAAAACCTGTTTGATGCGAGGCATTTTTGGAGAGAACAGGCCTCTTTTTGTGTGATATATAAGATGGAACTTAATTGTTTTTGATATTTATGTTTTTAATTTGTGCAATATAACTGGAACTAATGAATGAGTGACATGGCTGAGTGCCATTACTGTATTGTTTTGGGAGGACCCTTTGTGTGTCCACATTATACAGTCTGTTATAAATCCGCTCTCTGTCTTTTTATCCATCTCTTTCTTACCCTTTCCCCCCTCCCTCTTTTTTCCTCCCTTTCTTTCTCTCTCTCCTCCTACTTTCCTGCCTCCCTCTTTCTGTCCTTCCTTCCTGTCTTCTCTTTCCATCTCTCTCTCTCTCTCTCTCCCTCTCTCTCTTTCTCTTTTTCTCTCTCTTCTTCTTTTCCCCCTCTCCCTCTCCCATTCCCTCTCTCTCTCTCTCTCTCTCTCTCTCCCTCCTTCTCTATCTCCCTCTCTCTCTCTCTCTCTCTCCCCCTCCATGCAGAGAGACCCAGGCAGCTTCCAGTCATTCCTTCCTCCAGCTCCAGCAGCAGCAGCTTCCATACCTCCTCCCTGGACTCCCTCACTGGGCCCTACCTGTCGGGACACTGGCCTCGGGACGGCAGCCACGCCCAGTGCGCGCCCTGCATGAGGGACAAGGCCACTCAGGTGAGCCGGGCCCCGCCCACCTCACTCCACCCCACCCATGTGACCCTGTTTTTACAGGAGGATGGAGCCATCGCATTGGCTCATTCATGCATGCTTTGCTTCCACCTGCCCCTCAGTGTGTGTTACACTGACACACAAAAGGCAAATTCCTCACACACTGAGTCAATAAGGCAAGAGATACACCCTGCAAATGTCAATTTACATCGCAGATATCAAAATGAAGGCAGGCTACACTAAGCTATTTGGGTGACATTATCCCACACAAACTGGACAAGCACTGTTAAAACCAACACAATGTTTCCTAAATTATTTGTGCTGTATAGCTTAGTTTTTTTGTCTTACCATTCAAAGAGAATGGGGACTTTCTGGGGGATGGGGGAGTTACATGGTGAGAAACACAAATATGGAACCTAGAACATATTGATAATATGTTTAAGAGGGTTAAGACTGGGAAGAAAATGAGGAAGAGGGTAAAAAAGTCCAAATTTGGGCATTTATTGTGTGACCATATGAGATTGTGTCAATATTTGTTTTGTTTAAATGAGGTAAGATGGCACAGAGGTAAATGTTTGTAATGAGTCAGACCTCATTACAGAAACCCCCAAAAAACCCCGGCTCTCAGAGTCGCACAGGCATGAGGTGTGTGCCACTAACGAGGTAGATGGCATACCTGTCATTCCAATAAAACCTGCCTACTGCACTTACACGTCTGAATGCCGCAAGCACAGCCTACGTCTGTTCTGGTGTGAGGAAAAACCGCAACACCCACAGAATGCAGAATTTAGTTGGAAAAATAACATGGTTCAAGTAAAAGAATCAAGGTTCAAGGTAAATAAACACCCCTGAAGTTAATAAATCTTCTGTTCGACCTTTACTTTACCGGTTCTGCCCAGCTGAACACATTGTGTGGTTATGTGGTGCAGTTGCCACAAAGACTAAATGCAAGTGTTTGTGTTCCACAATACCCCATATAAAGGTATATGCTAAAGGTAAGAGCGTGGGAATGTGTGTTGGTGTGCTACAGACAACATTACAGCAACATTAAAAGAACCTGAACAATCCTGCAAAAGACTCAGAGGAATGATGCAGACAGATACAGAGAAAGAAAATGATTGTAGAGGAAAAGAATGGTAAACAGATGGAAAAAAAGAGCAAGAGAGAGAGATGGAGAGGAAGAGAGAAGGAAGAGGCCGCTCCCTGGCTGTTTGAGAGATGAGGGGAAACTGAGACATATTTCTGGGGAGGTCAGGCGTCAGCCAGCCAGACCACCATCTTCTGCTGTGTCCTTCCCTAAACCTTCGCCCTTTTTCAAAAAGAAAAGATTACTCATTGCATCCTTGAATGTTTGGGCAGATTTTCTGTGCCACCCCTCTCTCTCTGTCCCTGTCGTTTGAGGCGGGGCTCTGTGTTTGGTTGTTTTTTTTCTTGCGTTTCTTCCTGGCTCGGAGGTTTCTCCCCAGTCTTACTTCTGCCTTGCTGCTCCTTTTGTGACTCTTTGTTTCACAGCCTTCTTTCTCTTCCTCCTGTGATGTTCATCCTTCATTTTTTCATTATTCTTGGGTTCCTTTTTTGCCTAAATATGTTTGTAAATCTATGCAAGCATGTCTGTCCCTCTGTCTGTCTGTCTGACTGACTGACTGACCGAGCCTTTGTGTGCTGGTTGGTTATATGGAGGTTCTCTCCAGAGAGGTGCCAGGGTCCGGAATATGGAGGAGGTTTTTAGCATAAGGACTGAAGTCGGTCCACCTCAGTGTGGCTGCGTGTCTGTGGGAAGCTGTTGAGGGGACAGTGTTGCTGTTATCATCATGCCGTTGGACACAGTGAGTGAAAGATTCCTCTGCCTGCTTCAAAACTCCACCCACCCCCTGCCCCCAGTGGCCCGTCTCACAATGAGTGCAAAGAACACAGGAACTGGGAATGTGGAATTTGGAAGACGTATACAGAGTTCCAATCCCAGCAGCTCCCTGCCAAAAGAACTAGATCAGTATGACATGCGTTACCATAGAGCTGCGTTCAGGCCTGGAGACCAAAAAACAAGGATAAAACAGATGCGCACACACACACAGACAGAGAGACATATGCGCGCGCGCATACACACACGCGCACACACACACACACACACACATTCAGACACACAGATGCACATACATGATGAATTACTCAGAGACATAGAGGCACCTCCATGGTCTCATATTTTAAAAATCAGGCAGAGAACATTTTAGGGAAAACAATTTGTTGATTGTTGTAGTGGAAATAGATTGACAGTGATTAGCCTGATAGTCATTCAGTGGATAGTAGGGCATTCCGTTTCATGAAACGGATCTATGCCTTTCTCTACTTGTCACTGTCTCCCCTCCTGGGCAAGTGTTCAGTGGGTAAGATGAAAATTTGGCTATTGAAACAAAATTTGCAATCAAAAATGATCCTTCTGCTGTTCCAGAAACAAAGCCAGTCCCACATGCTCTGAAGTGCGCTGAACGTGTATGTGGCAGGTCTTATTTGCATACCCAGCTTCCCCAGAATTTCTGGGATGACTGGAGCAGCGTATAACCATGCGTGCTGGGTTTGTGGAGAGCTCATAATGCCTGTGGTGCTGGGAGCACAGGGGTGTGTTCAGCGACTCCGCTCGCAGCCTGAACCCCGAGCTCATCACCAGAGCTGTCTCCCCAGACCGGCCCAGCTGCAGGAGACCCAGTGCCTGACACCCTGATACGATACGCTCGCTAGATCGTCAAGCAGGGAGTGGAAACTCCTGTCAGGGTGGCAGGATTTACTGTTTCACAGATGAGGCTCCCTGTGTAGGATACTCTCACCTCTGCTGAGCTGCTGTTTATTTTGGAAAGCAGCTGTCTGTATGGTGTGGGTGAAGGTTTGGACAGAGAGGGCTGTCAAGCCACTGCGTTCTCACAGACCGGTGTGCATTTTAACATGTGGGGCGGGGGTGGAGGTGGGGGATGGTGTTATTGGGGGGTTCTATAGAGATGAAGAATTGAGGATTATAGGACAGTTTGTGCAAGACAGAAAAGATTGATTTATAATGGCCCGGTGAAGCCTGGTGAACTTGATGTCTTGAATAGCTCGTACCCTGCAGGTCTGCGTTGCGTTTGCAGCTGCATCAATAAGGAAGAGTGAATGTTTTTTTTTTTTTTGTCCTGTTAATCCCACTCGGTGACTAACGAGCAGAAATTTGTGTGATTTTTTTTTTTTTTTACACTTGTGTGTGTATAAGTCTAAGGTGAATTTGCGGTTGCCAGGCAGCGGCTAGGAACTGGCTTTTGTGGTTATTGTCCGCAGTGCCGTCAGAGTTGGATAGTGGTTGCAGTTAGGAAGGGTGGCCTGCGGTCTTCTGAAGAATGAAATGCAGGAAAGTGTGTGTGTGTGTGTGTGTGTGTGTGTGTGTGTGTGTGTGTGTGTGTGTGTGTGTGTGTGTGCGCGTGCACGCACACATGCAGGTGGGGGGTTAGATTTTAAAGGGAAGATTGTGCATATTGCGCAAGGTGTACATAAACACTGTAGTCCTTAAATTCACTTCATCTGCTATAGAAAGATGGCAAAAGTCTTGTTTAGGTGATCAAACTTATATTTTTACTACAGTAATAGGTTTTCTCTTGCAAGGAGTCATGACATATAAATATGCTGTAAATATTACTGCGTATGTTTCATTACGATTTCATATTCATTTGACTGATGCTCTAGGAGTTGGCCTTGTGTGGTTCTCTCTGTCGAGCTGGAGTTGAGGTAAGGTACCTTGCCCAGTTGTGGGCCCTCAAAGCCCCACCCAGGACCCTTCCATAAGCCAATCCCCTTCCAGAGAGGGAGACTGAGGCTTTCTGGCTAATACTGTCTCAGTTGAAAGAGTAGCGCACCTTCTCCCAGCAAAGGTAGCCTTGAGTGTCCTGTCTTTGCGCCCGAGGGACGGCCGGTGATAACTGGTGCGATAGCAGGCCGGCCTTTATCTGCCGTAGCAGCTGTGTCCTGTTTCTCCAGCACACACTCGAACATGGTCACACTGAAAAGCTGTCGTCGGCAGGGCGTATGCCTCGCTGATCTTCCCTCAGAGACGGCCTGTGAAATGTCTGCCGTTCACCCTTAAGATGTCACACAATTCATTTATCTTGCCCCTTAAATATTAGCCGATCAAGGCATGTTTGTATAAAGTTTTCCTTCAGTTCGATGTAGATGTCATGAAGAACATATCATGAAGATGTCATGAATATCTTAGCACTGGTCACAGTTAAAGGGTGTGTTTGTTTTAAACTTCATACGCACCATTTCTGTCAGAAGTCCACAAAGATTTAAAGTGGCCTCAAAAATCGCAGGCAAAGCAAGACATCCTTTGTTCCATGAAAGGGTTTGGTTACAGTGTGGCATAATCATTAAGGATCTATCCTTGCCACCAGAAGGCTACTGTTTCCCAGGTGGGACACCGCTCCTATAACCTTGGGCTTGTTCCCGATACTGCACTGTTTCGGTGAATATCCAGCTGTAAAATGCTGGCTTATGTAAGTTGCCCCTGGTTAAGGGCCTCTGCTAAGCACAGGCAACAGTGATAACGGTGATGGCTCTCCTCGGGACGTCCTCATGGCAGGCAGTGGGTCACGGCACGAGGCCGCTACCCACGACTCCCTCTTCAAAGAGGGGCGAAACCCCAGCGCCCGTCTCCATATAAAGACCCCTTTGTCTCCACCCTAATCCGCTCTCACCGCAGTGCCTACCGTATGTGCGGTACTGGGCTCGGTCCGGCGCTTGCAGCGTGGTAAAAGGATCGACGCCCGCCTTCACCTCGTTTTTATAAGCGCCGGGCAGACCTGTGGGTACGTTTCCGCGTGAATGAGCCGCTGGAATGAACACCCGCGGGACTGTGAATGAAGACGCGCTGGCTTACGATGCCGTGCTGGTGTCTGGGGGAAGTGCACTAGGCCCCAAACGCCCGACAGCGTGTGCCTCGCTCTCTGCGTCGTCGGTGTGAAGTCCCCCTCCCGGCCCCCCCTCTGTCGCCGCGGTCCCCACAGCTGTGACACGGAGCCGCACAGCCCAGCTGGGACCCACTGTCTGCACGGAGGGAGGGGGGACTCCATCCAGGGTGGCCATTGGTCAGCTTCTGCACCACACTGTCAGGGGTTCACCTGGGTCTCCCCTTTGCTCATGCAGAGGCGGTTTATACATGCTGACGCTCAAACCATGATCAAAAACACTAATTGATTTTGGCCCATCTGCAGCACAGAGCATTAGCTAGATGGAGCTTTACTCTCTTATTACTTGTATGTTATTCAGAAAGTGTTTTTCAAAATGACATGAATATATTTGAAACTCAACAGATAGCATGATCAGCGTGTTTTGTTATTGTTGGGGGGTTAGTTCAAGGTATCTGCCATTTCTGTCTTCAGATTTCCGAGTGATCTGATGAGCCTTTGAACCTCTTCTGGAGTCTGCAGCATGCAGTAACACTGGCATCTCGCCGAAACCGAGAAGAAAGCTATGTTTGTTGCTTCTGTTCTTTTTAATTACACTTGACTCACTCTAACAGCACGTGTATGTGCCTGCGATGGTTTGAAGATCAGTGTGGAACTGGGTCATACGCCGCTAGGTGTGACTCTCTCTCCCTCTCTACCTCTCTCTCTCTCTCTCTCTCTCTCTCTCTCTCTCCCTCTCTCTCTCCCTCTCTCTCTCTGTCTCTCTCTCTCTCTCTGTCTCTCTCTCCTTCTCTCTGTCTCTCTCCCTCTCTCTCTCCCTCTCTCTCTCTCTCCCTCTCTCTCTCTCTCTCTCTGTCCCTCTCTCTCTCTCTCTCTGTCCCTCTCTCTCCCTCTCCCTCTCTCTCTCTCTCTCCCTCTCCCTCTCTCTCCTTCTCTCTCTCTCTCTTCCTCTCTCTCTCTCTCTCTCTCTCTCTCTCTCTCTCTCTCTCTCTCTCTTCCTCTCTCTCCCTCTCCCTCTCTCTCTCTTCCTCTCTCTCTCCCTCTCTCTCTCTCTCTCTCTCTTCTCTCTCTCTCTCTCTTTCCCTCCCCGTGCTCGCTGCCGGGATCCGCAGTGCCGCTTGTGAAATGTGTACCGTGGGTGTGAAGGCCGAGCCTGACTGTATCCTTGTGTAAACAGGCCTGAGCTCCACTTGGCCCGGGCAGGCAGAGGCACAGCTGTTCCCAGGGACAGAGACAGGGAGGAAATAGCTGGAATAGAGGCAGGGTGGGGGAGAGGGGAACGGGGGCAGGCCAAACCGGGGGTCACTCCGACTGTGGGCTCTGGGAGCCTCTGCCTTCAGTCCAACCGAACCTGCAAGTTTCTGCGGGGAGCCAGAGGAACCAAAACTGATAAAATACAAGAAAAACTTTTACTCTGGAATCTTGTCCTTCCCAGTTTCATTATTTATGATAAATCGCAGGAAGGAGTAGTAGGTAATGACTGTGTGAAGCTTGATTATATGGGATAATCATTACATTATATTTCACACATTACAGTAATATAATGTACTGTAATCAAAATATATAGGAAAGCATCTGTAGAAGTCAAAATGTGGCAGGTGTGACACCCACCAGTTGGCTTGCTTACTGAATGCGTGGCCTGTTTGTGGCTGTACTCTGTGCTGTAAAGTGAACTGTAGACTCATTTCACCGCTCCTGCACCCCCCCCGGATTTTTGACAGCTTAGTTACTGCGCTTTTGTGCACGCAGACAGGAGAAGTGACGTGTAACAGTGCCGTTTCACTCCAGGGCACGTCTGGAAACCGCTCGCTCACATCGCTGGTGAAATACAAGTTTCTGCAGTTACCCACAATGCACCGCTCCTGCCAAAGATTCATTGCCCAGACAGACAGACAGAAGGGAGCTGGATATAAAACTGTGCTCCGTGTAGACTGAAGGAAATTAAAGTCTCTGTGTGTTTACAGGCACGTACAGGAAGAGAGAGGGAAAAAAAAGACAGGAAGGGGATGACAGATCCCAGCATATGGATGGATGTGTATGAAATACATTGGGATGATTAGAAAGAGCCAAGCAGATGGAGCAAAATAGCTGCATCCTTCTCTGCCATTCGCTGCTGCCCAACTGGGCTCTGGGAACGGTGTGGATTAGACTGTGCTTTAACAGTTACTTCCTGACTCTTCTCCCAGCAGTGTTTAATGGTGCTGGAAGCCTGTAGCCAGCGCTGTATGTTTTTATGATTATGACTCTCCCTCTAGCTGACCTTCAGCTCCCGGCTCACAGATACGGTGTCAGGGAAAGAAATAAGCGAGGCCAACAACAACAGCAACAAAGTTTGTCAACCCCACAATTAAGAGGGAGTGTTCCACCGAACAACCCTACGGGATTATGAGCGCAAGAGAGATGGTGTTTACAAACCAGTGTCTCCCCCCCACGAGACAAATTAGTGCCGGGAGCCTGTGGAAGTGAATGGGCTTCTCTCTGTGGAAAATTGCTCCCTACTCCTCTAACAATCCTGTTGGCTTGAATCGGAAGCTTGCTGAATGATGTTGTTTATGGAGCTAACCAGCGTTACTTGGGTATCAAGAATTTAAGTCAAAGTAACGTAAGCATGCACCTATCTGCTAAACTAGAAAGCTGCTGTCACCTTGCCAGCCTTTCGCTTAAAAGGAAGCAGCTGGCTAATCTCTTGTTTGTATTAATGCGCGTTTGTAAGTCTGCTGATAAAAAGGGGGCTTCATGGGAAAAGGAGAGTTTTATTCAGGCTGTTTTGATGTTGAGGCCCTCTCGGTTCTGCGCGGTCGCTGCCGTCACTCTGAAGAGTGACTCTGTGTTTCCACCCGGCCTCCAGCCACTTTCTCTCAGCTGCCTTTCCTGCGCCTCTTTTCATCCAAATCTGTCTGCCTCTGGGTTCCGGCAGCTGCTCGTCCCTCCCTGAAGACACAGTGTTTTTTTTTCCCTGCTGCCGGTGCATTGGTGCAGGTCTGATATTTAACCCAGGAGGTGGTTAGCAGGGAGAGGTGTGTGTGTGTGTGTGTGTGTGTGTGTGTGTGTGTGTGTGTGTGTGTGTGTGTGTAGTAATCAGATCTATGCAGTGCATCTGCTTTGTGCAGTGTTGGGGGGGTATACAGTGTAAATCTGTGGTGCAGTGATGTGGGAGAGTATAGATGTGATTGATGCAGAGTTGCAGGGGGAGGGTATGGATGTGATTAGTGCAGCGTTGCAGGGGGAGGGTATGGATGTGATTAGTGCAGTGTTGCAGGGGAGGGTATGGATGTGATTAGTGCAGTGTTGCAGGGGGAGGGTATGGATGTGATTAGTGCAGCGTTGCAGGGGGAGGGTATGGATGTGATTAGTGCAGCGTTGCAGGGGAGGGTATGGATGTGATTAGTGCATTGCAGGGGGGAGGGTATGGATGTGATTAGTGCAGTGTTGCAGGGGAGGGTGTGATTAGGATGTTGATGGATGTGATTAGTGCAGTGTTGCAGGGGAGGGTATGGATGTGATTAGTGCAGCGTTGCAGGGGGAGGGTATGGATGTGATTAGTGCAGTGTTGCAGGGGGAGGGTATGGATGTGATTGATGCAGAGATGAAGGGGGAGGGCACGGATGTGATGTGCACAGAGGCTGGGTAGGTGCCTTGTTTTGCAGGGCCATGGCTTGGCCGTGTCTCAGGCAGGCTGCTGGCTCGGCTGTGTGCAGTCAGGAAGAGAGGCACACAGAGGAAATTTCCAAATGCACACAGAGCCCTGTGCTTTGTTCACAGGCCTCCTCAGCAGTAATTACCCTTTTTATGAGCGGGACGATTTGGAAAACAGTTCCTGTCAAGCAAGGCAGGGGAATAATGACAAAAGGATGTTGGTATCTGGCTGGGTGGAGAATGTATTTGTTACTTTAGCCTTTCGCCTGTTGGTGTTAATGCGTGAGTTTGTGTGTGTGTGTGTGTGTGTGTGTGTGTGTGTGTGTGTGTGTGTGTGTGTGTGTGTGTGTGTGTGTGTGTGTGTGTGCATGCTGGCGTGTGTGTGTGTGTGTGTGTGTGTGTGTGTGTGTGTGTGCTTGTGCATGTGTGTACGTGTGTGTGTGTTTGTGTGAGAGAGACACATTTTCAGAACCCTTTGTTAGGAACCACTGTTTTGAAATGCCCATGGTTTAAATTGAGACATTTGCTTGTACTGTCCATAGTTTCAGCGACGGAGAACCACTCATTACATTGTTTTGCTTAAACACTCGTTACGTTATACAGCAGGTCAGTGACAGAAACAGAGGCAAACACTAACCCCTTTTTAGCTGCGTTTTCTCACATCTCTTTGGGCCGCAGCCGGTAACGTCCCCTCCTTGAGTTTCCCTTTGTGCTCGTTCTGTGATTATCGCTCTTCTCCCGGCCTATAAATACCTTGGGGAAGTGAGCTAAGGCAGGCAGCAGCAGCAGCAGCAGCAGGGTGTGCCTGTTGCACCATGGACCGCGTGAGAGGCCCCGGCGCCAGAGTGCTGCTAAATCTCGCCATCGGCGGCTTGCGCTGATCTCTGCATCCAGCCGCTAACGCGTGGCCTCCGGGGGCCTCGTCCCAGCGCCCCGCGGCCCGCCCCCCTGCTCCCCGCCTGACGGCTGAGGATAAGCAGGCCTCTGCCGCCTCGCTGCTGGGATGGGAGGCTGGAGGCTGGAAGCTGGAAGCGGTGTCGCTGGACCGTTGTGTGGCAGGCTTCCATCTGGATCGAGCGAAACGCCCCTCCCCCCGGCGCGGTGACGTCAGACAGCGTCCCGACGGTGACGCCGAGTTTCGGGTGAAACGTTAGACAGAGGTCCCGACTCACCGCGCTCGTTAAAGGTGCCGCAATATAGCGTATATCCTACCAAGGATCTTTACAGCGTAAATATATTCTCCAGCTGTATCTCCAAAACTGTTGATGTCTGTGTTCAATTGTTCATTTTATTTAGGTAGGATAGTGGTTAAGGAGCAGGAGTCATAACTGAAAGGTTGCCGGTTCGATTCCCCCACTGGGGCACTGCCGTTGTAACCTTGGGCAAGGTACTTAACCCACAACTGCCAGTAAATATCCAGCTGTATGAATGGATAATATGTAAAAACTATAACCTATGTAAGTTGCTTTGGATTCGACTGTTAAATGCCAATAATGTAATAGTGTAAAGATTCAGGGGCCTTTTCAGCAGAGATCAGGCGGTTTTCCCGCCGGCTGGGGGGGCTTCCTGACACCTGACGACCCCCCGGTCCCTCCGGCGGCCGTGCTCGGCCGTCCCCTCTGGAGGTGTGGCGGGGTCAGCGGCGTGAGGGCCTCGCTCCGTCTCCACGGCAGCGACAGAGAGCCGATTACCTCCTCTCCAGATGTGAGAGAGGCCGTTCATCCTGACGGGCCGCCGGGATGGAAATAGCCGCTGTCTCCAAGCGCCCGGCAGATGCGCGCAGATGGGGGAGGGAGGGGGTTGCATTGTGTTGCATCACCACCCTGAGGCTATCTCCCAAGCCCCTCATCAGCGCAGCTCTGTCTGTGCGCCCAGGGGACTCCTGCACAATGCCGCGCTTATTCTCCTCTGATTATACCCTCATGAATATGCCTGCAGTCCTGATGCCACTGTCACTGGGATCGTTCTCACTGCTGCTGAAGAATAAAAATCTCTGGGCCTTTTCTGCACACAAAGCCTGGGCCTTTTGGTGCACAAATGGTGTGCAGAAACAAACTTGCTCTGCATCCACCATCACCCATATAAGCCGAGCCCAGAAGTCCCAGAGATGCAGCTGGCTGTGCAGTGTCTGCTGTAATAGATATCTGTCAGAGGCGCTCAGAATAGGATGATTTATGGGGAGATGAGGTAGGGAGAATCAGCACACTCACTGCACTGCAGATGTGTGTTACTGTAGGTGTGGCGTTCGGGACAGCGGTTTTGCTAAAATTACACCGATCCGCCACATAAGAAACATGATATTTAGAAGTGCCACCGCCATCACCTCCCAGCAATTTCTGCTGTGCTCAGTTTAGCCCGGTGCCTGAAAAGCACAGTTTGGGGTTTGGTGGGACAGTCCCTCGGAGTTTACTCTTCACCTGTGCCTCTGTCCTGCCCCCACAACGCCCCCCCCTTGCTGGGATCAGCGGTGTGTGTGAGTTTGTTGAGGGGGGGCCTCGCTCTCCCTCAGGGCTGCTGGGAGATTTAAGGAGGGTGATGGCTTTGTGAGTCTGCTAAGAATGAGGTGAGGAATGTTTGCAGGCCAATCCATTAATAAGGTCATAAATCAGAGAGGAAAGTTGTATATGTGACTGCTGTGTTGGCACTGCTGCATCCCTACAGACCTCCCTCTGAACTCTGGGAGCGGTGGGGTGGGGGTGGGGGTGATGCCTGTCTCTGCTCAGGCCCTTATGTGACAAAGCATGCACTCAAAGTTTAGCGTGAAGACATGCGGACCCACTCTTGCCTGTGTCAGGTTAGGTATACTAATCCACACGTATCCTCAAACACAACTCACTGCCAAGTGTAACATAAGACAGAGTCACGGTGTGCCAGTTGATGATGAAGAAATCCTTCTCTCCCTCTGTCTCTCTCTATCTCTTCCTCTTTCTCTTTCCCTCATTCTCAACCTCTTACTCTTCCCTCACTCTCTCTCCCACTCTCCCTCTCCCTTCCCCTCTCACCCTGTCTCAATCTCTCTCCTTCTCTGTTGCTCCCTCACTTTCTCTTTCTCATTCTCTCTCTCCCTCCCTCTGTCACTCCCTCTCCTATTCCTGCTCTCTCTCCCTCTCACTTATTCCCATTCCCCTGCTCTCCTTTTCCTTCACTTTCTTGCTCTTCCTGTCTCTCTCCCTCCCTCTCTCCCCCTCTCTCCCTTTGTCCTCCTCACTCTTCCACTCTGTCTCCCTTATTCCCCCTCTCCTTCTCTCCCTCTCTCTCCCTCTTTCCCTTTCTCCCT
>CM032886.1:7930000-7932500 GCA_019176425.1 Megalops atlanticus
TGTGCGTCTGAGGTGTGTGTGTTGTAGACTCCTGCCTTGAGGAGCTGAAACACGGAGGATATTTCCAGCACAGGATTCCTCTGTGTTGTGCTGAGAGGAGTGAGGAATGAGGAGAGATGTGAACGCTAGAGGGCCTGGCGGTGGCTGGCAGAGGGGGGGAATGTTTTCTTCCTGGCTGCAGTGCTCTGGTCAGGCTGTCTCCCTGCCCGCATTTATTTATGCAGACTGCAGATGTGGGAAATGATGGATTTCTCTGAGCAGAGCTCTGAGTGTGTGATCCCCTCCTACATAGTGCTTTCACACACACCTGTAAGTATGGAAACATTACAAACAATGCAAGCATTCCTGCATGCGCGCACGCACACACACACAGACACACACACACACCCACACACACACACCTGTAAGCATGGAAACATTACCAACAATGCAAGCATTCCAGCACGCATACACACACACACACACACACACACACACACATTAAATGCATTTAGCAGAAACACACACACACACACACACACACACACACACACCTGCGAGCATGGAAAGATCACTAACAATGCAGTCATTCCTGCATGTGCGTGCACACACACATATACACACACCCACTTGTACTGGGCTATCAGAAGATGAGTCAGTTTTACCAGTGCTGGTTATTGATTGACTGGCTGATGTTCTCTGTGTGTATTTGTGTGCATGCGGTTGCCCAGACTCCTGCTGCTCTCCCAGCAGCTGGAAGCAGGGGAGTTTTATTTTCCTTCCCTGGGTATTTCCCCCTTTCTCTGATCACTCTCTGCTTCAGATTAACTCTAATAGGAAGCAGCTGAGGCAGAGAGAGGCCAGCGCAGCCTCGGATACCCGGCACTGTTAATCACAAGAGCGCTCACTTTATTTGGATGGGGTGAAGGGGGCATGTTAGCGCCCCTTCCCATTGGGGTGTGTTTATATTCAGTCAGAGGAGAGGGGCACAGCCTCCCAGAAATCACACACTGGAGTGTGTGTAACTAAACAGCTCAGCCCCACAGAAATCACACACTGGTGTGTGTGTGTGTGTGTGTGTATGTGTAACTAAACAAGACAACCTTGCAGAAATCACACTTGTGTGCATGTGCGTGTAATGTGCACGTCCGTGCGTGTGTGCGTGTATGTGTATGCATATACGTGTGTGGTGTGTGTAAGTGGTATATGTGAGGCTGTGTGTGTGTGTGTGTGTGTGTGTGTGTGTGTGTGTGTGTGTGTGTGTGTGTGTGTGTGTGTGTGTGTATGAGGGCATGTGTGTAAGGGCATGCATATGCATTTGTGTGTGTATGCACGTGTGTGTGCACGTGTGAGGCTGTGTGTGTGAGTATGTGCATGTGTGTGTGTGCTTTGTGTGTGTCAGTGCCACCTCTCTGTGCCAGCATCAAAAACGTGCTGTTACTCAGTTACACGAAGACGCAGCCTGAAGCAAGCAAAAGGAAACAAAGAAAACAAAGAAAAATAAGATAATGAAGTGTCCTTTAATAACCCCTCTCAGTGATACATTTCCAGCTTCCCCAGAGCTTCAGCCAGCCATACAGTAATAGCAATAACAATTAATTATGATAGCCTCATGCATATGGCAGGAGCATTCACATGGAAAATAGTACAGTAACAGTACAGTAAAAGCAAGGATTGTTTTCCCTTAAAGGGTCAGGTGGTAGTCACTGTGTGTCACATCTGGTCACATGTCTCCATCTGCATGCTAGGTTTTACAACTTGATGTTTTGGAACAGACTGCGGTAGAGAAAATTTCACATACATCTTTGGCAGCTCCTCGTGCTTTGTGAGGTCATGCTTGCACAGTCTACAAGCTAAACACAATAACCCCTCCTGCCCACTCACAGGGGAAAAATCAACCGCAGAAGTGTGTGTGCGGTTGTTTTTCTTCAGATGAAGGCTGCTCTTCTTTAAGGGGGAAACAGCCCCCACTGCTGGCAGAATAGAGACACTGAAACTGGAGCCATACACTCCACTCAAAATGCATGTGAGGTTTTCTCTTTGTTACAGAAGGTATACTTTGCAGCACTGAATGACCAGTTCACTCCATTGTCGCCCAAGCTTAAAACAGTGACATTTCTTAAATAAAATTATAATAAAAACAGTCTTGCCAGTGCTGTGATGTATAGTACTGTGTGTTCTTGGCTTCCCTTAGTTTCTAGGCTGTCTAGTCAGGTTGTGCCAGTTAACTTCTGGTAAGTGCTTGAATGGTGTTATGCTCACACTCACTGGTCTGAGAGTGATGTTAGCCTGGTCTGACACTGTTGCCCATTCAGCTTGAATGGATACACCTCTGTTCTATTGTGCTGGAAGTCGCTCTGGATAAGAGCGTCTGTGAAATGAATGTAATGTAACATAATGCTTTGGGAATTATTAGCCAAGGATTTTGCTCCAGTTTAGTAATGATGGCTCCTCCTTCCAGTGTTTAGCAATGTCTGGATGTTGCCATAGATATAAAAGGATCTCAGTGCTGAGATTTCAG
>CM032886.1:7935000-8102500 GCA_019176425.1 Megalops atlanticus
CCTTGCTTTTTAAGCAGGGTTTTATGGATAGCTGTGTGCGTGTGGAGCTGGGATGCTGGGGTATCGGTGCGTCTCAGTGTAGTGGTTCTGGGCAACAGCGTATCACAGGGAAGCAGTGTTACATAAGCCACTGAGCCGCAGACAGGATCCCACACTTCACACCTCCTGCTGTGTGTATGTCTAGGTGTGTGTGTAGGTGTGTAAGTGTGTGTGGAAGGGGTCTGGATAAGTCGATCAGTGTGTATGTGTGAATGGTGAGGTTAAAGTGATTGCATACATGCAAGTGTGTGTGTGTGCGCGTGTGTGTGTGCGCGTTTGTGTGTGTATGTGCATGTGTGTGTGTGTGTGTGTCTGCATACCCCTGTGTGCTTGCATGTGTTTTCCTGTTTGTGTATTTGTGCTTGTTTACAGCATCATTACCACAAGGTGTGTGTGTGTGTGTGTGTGTGTGTGTGTGTGTGTGTGTGTGTGGCAGCAGTAGGAAGGTCACTGTGTTGCTTGTGCAGGGCTGTTCTGATGGTCTGTGTTGTACCCTGTTCTGCTGTTTGGCATGTCGCAGCTGTGAGGTTTGTTCTTGGTGCAGCGGTGGTATGTGACCTCTTTTCTCTGACATTTTTATTAAACGTGCACCACCTCTACTCACTGAAAATGTGTCAGCCTTAGCACTTTACAGGGTGAGCCTTAACCTCACTGTGGCGCCAGCCGTCTCTGTTACTGTGTCTCGTCCAGTTCTCTCATATTCTCTATCGCCTTCCCTGTCTGTGATCTGTATCCCCCATCACCTTCCCTGTCTGTGATCTGTATCCCCCATAACCTTCCCTGTCTGTGATCTGTATCCCCCATCACCTTCCTTGTCTGTGATTTGTATCCCCCATCGCCTTCCCTGTCTGTGATCTGTATCCTCCATCACCTTCCCTGTCTGTGATCTCTTCCCTCTCCCCTCTTTCTCAGGATCCTGCTGTTTGGTGTTAAGTCCTGCTGTCTGTACACAGACTCTCACAGAAGAAGCGCAGCCCACAGCCAAAGACTTACTCTAATGGCTGCTTCTCTCTCTCTCTCTCTCTCCGCGTCTCTGTGTCTCTCTCAGGCTCCGATCCCCAAGAGCGTTCTGATTCCGATCCCCATGTGCAAGCCGACGGCGTCGCGCTTCCGGAACAGCGTGGAGGGGCTGAACCAGGAGATCGAGCGCATCATCGTGCGGGAGACGGGGGAGCGCGACGAGCAGCTCATCGTGAGTGCAGCCAAAATGGCCGAGCGGCGGGCTCTCAGCGAGTGGTGTGGCGTAGTGGCTGAGAGGCTGTCAGCTCTGTTCACAGGGCAGGTGTTGTACCCAGGAGAAGCACACTTCTTCAATACTAATGCACAGAAAACACTGAACTATACAACTGCAAATGTAAAATAAAAATGGGCGAACTCTGGGTAATTATGACACATTCAGATTCACATTCAGGTGTATTTCCCTAAATAATTATCATTACATTGTCATTTAGCAGACGCTCTTATCCAGAGCGACTTACATAAGTTACAATTTTTACACATTATCCATTTATACAGCTGGATATTTACTGAGGCAATTCTGGGTTAAGTACCTTGCCCAAGGGTACAGCAGCAGTGCCCCAGTGGGGAATCAAACCAGCAACCTCTTGGTTACAAGCCCTGCTCCTTACCACCATGCTACACCGCCGCCCCATCATATGGAATAACTGTTGAATGTCTTTGGCTGTGGCTGCCCATGTAGTGTTTTTACACTGTCCTGACTGCTGCGGGATCTGTAATGTCTAACCCTAACCCTAACCCTGTCCCCTCTCTCCCCCCGTCCAGCCCCAGGACGTCCCGGACGGGCACCGCGCCCCCCCTCCCCTCCCCCAGCGCAGCAGCAGCACCCGCAGCATCGACACGCAGACCCCCTCGGGCGGGGGCGGGCGGGGCAGTAACCACAGCAACAGCAGCAGCCGCTCTCAGTCGGTGTCCCCCACCTTCCTGAGCGTCACCAACGACACGGGGCCGGGGAGCCCCTACCCCTACGAGGACCTGCTGAGCGATGGCCGGAGCAAAGGTCTGCGCCTCTTTACGCGTCTGTCTTTACTTCACACATCACACTCCATCATTCTCATTTAGCAGACGCTCCTATCCAGAGCGACTATGTCGGTTAAAATTTTTGCATATTATCCATTCATACAGCTGGATATTTACTGAGGCAATTCTGGGTTGAGTACCTTGCCCAAGGGTACAACAGCAGCACCCCAGCAGGGAATTGAACCAACGGGAATTAACAAGGGACCAAGGGAATTAACAACCTTATGGTTACAAGCCCTGCTCCTTACGACTATGCCACACTGCCGCTCATTAGCCTTTATTTAACCAGGTAGCATCAGCTGAGAAACAGTTCTGTTTTACAGTGGTTGAAATCAGTTGTGGAGGGAGTTATTTAGTCAGTTTAATTGGGGGGGGATTCTAAGATGATTAGGTTGAGCCTGATTGGCTAACACAAATGTAGCCTATGTAGGTCACTCTGGATGAGAGCATCTGCTAAATGACAATAATGTCATGTAATGTAATGATCGGGGACATCCTCTACTCTTTGTGGTAAGTGACGTGATCTTTAATGGCTAGAGTCAGTACTTCTGTTTAACGTCTCATCCGAAAGGCTGATAGAGATAAGAGGCCTGGCTGCAAATGCTGGCACCTGTGCATTAGCAGCCTCTAACAGACGTTCTCCTGTGTCTCCAGACCTGGGCTCCAGCTCCCCTCTCCCCAAGTACGCCTCGTCCCCGAAGCCCAACAACAGCTACATGTTTAAGCGCGAGCCACCGGAGGGCTGCGAGAGGGTGAAGGTCTTCGAGGAAGCCCCGTTAGTGCTCTTCTTTCCTCATGTTCTTTGTACAGTCTGTGGCAGCCATTTTTGCTTTTCTCTGATCATAGCTGCAGCATTGTGAGGTCTTCATTCAGAAAGTAGCTAAAAGCCTGGCCCTCTCTTTTCTGTGATCTGTTTTACTGTATGATCAGCTAAAAATGATGGAGAATAAGTGTTTTGGACTGTGATGTATGTGAGTGTCTCACTCTTTTGTGTCCCCCTCCTCTCCCTCATCACCAGGCCCAGGCCTTTGCACGAGATCCCGCAGTTCCTGTGTCCTGACAGAAACAAGGTCAACTTCATCCCCAAGAGCGGTTCCGCCTTCTGCCTGGTCAGCATCCTCAAGCCCCTGCTGCCGACACAGGAGCGCCCCCTCAAGGGCTCGGGCGGGATGGGGGTGCGCAGCCTCTCTCCCTCCATGGGACCCCCCCTCGCCGTGGAGCAGGACCAGAGGGTGACCCGTGGCACCAGCACCACCAACCAGCAGCCCTGCCTCCCCAGGCACCTGGAGGAGCCTGAGAGCTAGAGCTCCGCGGCGCCGCCCTGATGGACAAACCAGGAAACTGCGTCTTTCAGAAACAGAACGTTTTTTAAAACCAAACCAAGCGCCCGTTCAAATTTCAAAACTACTCTCTTTCTTTCTTTTTTTTCCACAATTTGAAAGGACTGTTTTATAAACCGCCTTCTCTTAATTCTCTACCTGAAAAACAAGCAAACAAAATAAGAAAACCTGATTACGCTTTTGCTATGCAGCTTTTTAGTTTGTCTAAAAACAGCAAGCAGACATGGGTGGGGGTGTGGCCCCCCTGCTGTAGAGGTGTGTACATTAGCAGCCCTTACTGTAGTGTAGTAACCGCAGCTGTGCTGTGATACGCACACTGGCCAGGCTCCACCCCGCTTGGTCACAGACCCCGCCCAGCCCAGCCATAGGCTCCGCCTTATTCGGCCACAGGCCCCGCCCAGCTCAGCCACAGTCCCCGCCCTTTTTAGTCACAGGCTCAGCACATAGCTAGAGTGGTGACCTGTGCGTCTGATGAAAGGACAGATCCCAATGCCCTTTGTAACAGTTTACCGTGGAGCCTTTTCACAGAAATGTGCTTTTTTTAAAAAGTGTCAAAGACGGGTTTACGTTGCAAGGATGTGATTTGGAGGCGCTCTCTGCAAGACCAAGAAACCTGGGTTTGAGACATGCCCAGGTTAGTGACGGTCCGCAAGCTTCTGTACGGAGTCAAACCCAGGGCCTTCAGGTTCCTTCCTCTGATTGGCGGGTTACCGCTGGTAGCCCCTCCCAGGTCCTGGGTCCAACCACTGAGATGAGAGGCAAGGGAATACTCACGTGCCTGATGTCAGAAACCGGCCTGGTTCTCCATGTGTCCGCAGTCTGTAACCGTTTCATTTCCCTGCTTTGTGTGTGCAAAGAGAAGGATAGAGTTGTGAAAACACTTAGAAAAAAAGGAAGAAGAAAATGTGTCTACTTTGCTGTGTGTGACACACACAACCAGTGTCATTGTTGCGGAGTGGCATTTAACAGCAGGGCTAGGTGCCCTGTGTAGGAAAGTCTTATTCCGTTGGCTCATTTGAAATGCAGTTTGGTCCAAGTTGAATTTTCAGTGCCAGAGGGAGAAGGGAGAGCATTTGACAAGGCCTTGGTCACCGGAAGTGTGAGATGTTCTTCAGTGTCCCGAGTTAATGGAGAACGTGGGAAGGGCGTTCCAGCAGAAGGCACTGTGACATTCAGAAGGGCAGGGTTTGTGTGGGGCGAGACTTTCATATCCATTTACTCCATTTCTCTCTGTCCTTTTACTCTACATCAAGAGGGAAGTCTGCACAATGCCTTTAAGGAAAATTACAACTGGTCATATAAGAAACGGTGCAAATTAAACTGGGCTGAAGTAGTCATTCCCCTCGTTCTGAGGTGAAACATATCTGATGAAATTACTTGAACAGGAGACTTCCTGAACACTGGTTCTGGCCCCAAATCCCAACAAAGCTTGCAGAATCGAGATGCATTGTGCTTTAGAATGCGTTTCCTTCCTTCATCTCTCTTGATGTTTGATACAAAGTGACAGAGGGTAGAATCTTTGGTTTTAGCCAGCACTCATCAGATTCCACTCTCCAGTGGAAAAAAAAAAAAAAACCTTCATAAATGAGGGAAAACCGTTACCTCACTATTAGAACCGCAGTCTGTGATTGTCTGTTCGCTGAAAGGTAAGAAGCGGTCCCACTTAGACCTGTTCCTCACAATGTCACAGTGCTGGAAAACATGAACACTTCCTGACCAAGTGGACCACAATCCATCCCTTAGGCTTTATACTTTTCTCTGTCTTTATCTTTATATTGTCGTTTTATTTATTTGTTTGCTTGCATTGTAATACAGTAGGCTTGTTTTCATACTATTCGCAAACAAAAATTAGATTTTTAAGCCATTATAGAAGTGGTAGCTTGTGTAATAGACAGCGTAAGTGCTTTGACCTACCGCCCATGGAGAAAGCCTCCACAAACTTTGGTTTTGGAGCTATATGCCTTTGGTGTCCTCGCGTTTGGAAACGCGAACGCAAAATTACAGTCTGAAGATAAAATGTGGCCGAACACATTCCAGCAACAGATTGTATGTAAAGGGGTGAGTGAGTGTACTGACTGTTGGGTCCACTGTTAGGCGGCGCTCCTACTGTGTAGAACAGAGGTATCAAGCTCAGCTCCTGGACGGCTTTGTGTTAGCTAAACATGCTTTTAGTTACATAAGCGATCAAGGTTTTAACTGTGCAGTATATGCAAGAGATGTTACACTGCAGCGCATTATGGGAAATGCAAAGAGGCCTGAATATGTAAGACTACTTAGACATTTAGGTCACTTAAGAGCAGGGATATTGGTTCCAGCCCTCCAGGAGTTTGGTACCTCCGGTGTCAAGACACGATTGGCTCCAACTGCAAAGCGGTGTGCTGCAGTCCTGGTGTTAGCAAGGTCAGAGCGCCAGCAGTAACGTTTCACCTTCAGCTGCCAGAGGACCACTCCTTATCGCCTTGACAGCGATGTATTTATGCTCTGGTAGTGCCTGGATGCTCTACAGTTGCACGTAGGGAGTCCCCTGGGTTGCTTTGTTGAAGGACGTATGCATACTGTACCCGGATCAGGTGGCTGTATGCAGGACCACACGGACCACACACACATTCCCTGTCTTAGTGTCATGTGTATAGCCTAGTATTATTTTTATGTGGCTTAGTTTGTGGTTCACAATGCTAGTTTGCATCTTCTTGTTTTTTTATGTTAGCATCATTAGCATTGTTTTTAGTGTTAAGGTATTATGTTGAGCGCTAAGGACTTGGTTTTGTACTTGAATATTCCAGCACTTTCCCCAGCTTTAGACCAGCTCAGGCTTCTGGGGCCTTCTAATAACTCGTCTCTCAAATATTTAAACACAAAATGTCAAATAAGATATTGGAAAAAAAAGTCCTTTTTCTTCTTACAACATATGACTGCTTATGTAGTTCTGTACTCAGGAATGTATAAAAAAACAAAAATAAAAAAAAAAAAACATTTCCAGTGTGTATGTACTATACATAGATTATATCAGCTGCACCTATAGCTACTTTTGAGTATATATATTTATATAGATAAAGTTACTGTATCTTATTCAGGCAGGGTCAGTCTTGAGAAGTTTTGTGACGATAATGTCCTAAGATCTTTTTTTTCTCTCTCTTTACATTTAAATGCTGTCAAATCTGTAGAGTAGACAGAGGCAAGCATAGCACAGTTGTTTATAAAAAAGACTTGTCCCCGACTTTGTGAGACAGAAAAATGTAGCAAAGCATTGATTTTCAGTCAGTGTACATGTAAGGATTTGATTGGATACAAACGTTTGATTACACGACAGCTGGATTAACATTACGCTTTCACTTCTTTAATTTCTGTCATTACTTTATTTTGTATTTAATTTCCTTTTACTTTAACTTCATTTCCTCTCTGGTGTGAGTGAACCAAGGCTGTCTGTACATGAAAAGAATAAAATTGCACTTGCTCCCAAGTGATCCATGTGCTTTTATTTGCAGGGCTCAGGTTTAGTGAGTACTCGGGTCAGTTTATTCAGTTTCTGTTTCATATCATTAGTCTATATTAAATATTTTTTGTAGTTTTTATAGAGTATGTTTTAGGAATTTCTAGTTTTTAATATGGCCAGCAGCCATGCCACCCTGTCACTGCATCCCTACCAAACTGTTCCATGTAAGTGGGGCTTTGCTTGGTTGGCACCTGAACAGGAGACATCTTGGGAAAACAAGGTTGCTGTTGTGGCCAATAGGGGTGGAACTCTTCTCTTCTCTGGATCAATTGAAGTCAAATGGCCCATTTCAGAGATGGGGACACTGTTCAGAAGGAGGCTTCATCTTTGGGATGAGACTCGACTCACTGTGATTATTAAAGATCTTATCAAAAAGGGTAGGATTGGTAGGGCCAGTCTGGGCCAGTCTGGCTGCATTACAATTTACATTTATTTCAAAGGTGCGAACAAATGGAAAAAAATATGCATCCAAAACAAGGGATTTTGGAATTCATCCCCCATAAGAAGGAACAACCTTTTCCCTTCTTGGCAAAACCAAAGCTTTTTCCATCATCCAGTTTAACATCCAGACCAACTCTGTCAAACTCTCAGAGGTCAACTTGTGGTTCAAATTACAAGCCATTTAGCTGTAGATTTGTAAACGCAAGAGGAGAGTTGAGTCCCAAGAACTGAGCTAAAAGACCATGAGAAGTTTATTTCAGGAGTTCACAACTATTAGTAAAACAGAAGTTTCAGCTTCCTGTTTAACAAAGTTTGACATTTGAGCAAACACAACAATAACATTCTTCATAATAAGGAAATAAAAGGCATAGTTGTAAAAAGTTTAAAGCATCTGTGATTGATATACATTCTTTTCAGTATAAGAAAAGCTGTCAGGGCCAAATCTTTCATCCACTTGATAATACACACTGCAATGTGTAAACCACATGGGTAAAAGTCATATGCTTCCATCTGATGCTAACTTGTCATATGTATATGTATGTGTATATATATATATATATGTATACATGTATACATTATATATGTATACATTATATATATATTATATATGAGACTTCTTCAGCATACCAAAAAGAACTGTTGTGTTAACATATTATATTAACATCTTACTCTCACAACTACAATAACAATAATATTTAAACTCCTGATATGAGGAAAAGCATACTTGTGTCACAGCAAAATGTTAATATAAGGGGGAAAAAAAACTTATCAAGCATGCTCCATCAGTAGTGTTGAAAGTTGTACATGAAAATGAGTAAACTGTGCTTTGACCATTTCACAGACAGATATCAGCACTCAATCGGGCAAAAGTTCCCTGCTTCCAGGTCACTAACTTAAAGGACACCCGTGTGCTAACCATGGTGGGTAAACCCCCCCGACAGTATGACTCACTTTAGCAGTACTGCCCTTAGCATTAGCGCTATTTCCTTTTATAAGTATATGATCCTGCTGAACACCTCTGTCCCGCACGGGTTAAAAAGCACCCTTTCCCAGGCGCCCCTCTGCTTAAGCCCCGACTTTGATATGTACTCTGCTTCTCTTGGCAGCCACCACTTCCCCTCCTGACAGCCGCCACCATGTGCTTTCTTCAGTGAGTCAGGCAGTCTTCCATGTTTCCATGTAGCAGTGGGAGTGCAGTTTAAAAGATGCATTTAGACTGCACGTGGTACAGCAGGTAAGACATTTAAACACCCCGACCCCACACCCCTCCCCTCCCCTACCCTCACCCCCTTCCCTTTTTTCCAGTGTCCTTTTGCAGCAGGGATTTTACCCAGATAGACGGAACTATAGACGATTTTGGTGCTTTCTGGGATTATAAGTGCACCTGAATATGAGATGCAGCCTAACAATAATACTTTAATTAATACTATCATTACTGTTTCTATTAGAATCTCTTACTGGAGTTACATATGGTCCACAGCAGTGTATAATAAAAATAGACATTAGCTCTTTATTTTCAACCATACATCTAAATATGTTTGCTTTTTATTCCAAAATAATTCAACACACCCTGCAAAAAAGCCCCTGCTTCAACTGTCATTAAAAATCCTTCTTAATGAGTGACCGAAAGAATGTATTCATTCACTGCAGCGAGAGTCAATGATTAGTGTAACTACATAAACTCCTTTCCTCACATCCCCCCAGACCCTGTGTGTGTGTGTGTGTGTGTGTGTGTGTATACAAGTATGTTCAACCTTGCTTTGCATATTTGACAATCTCTTCCTATTGATTTACTCATAAAATAAGAAAGAAGTACAGCATTTAAAAGGTTATATATATTTTTTCCACTTCACTTTCACACTCACAGCCAGGCACATGCACGATCCAGAGTGATCACATGACTCTAAGCACATTCCAGAACACTCCGTGACACCCAACATTCTGACTTCTTAACCTCAGATCAAGACCACAGCAGCAAACTGCAGGAAAGTGGTGATTACTCAGCAATGGGATACTCAGTACTTGGTTAAATATATATTTTTTTAAGAGAAGCCTCCGATATCCACACAGTCTGACCGATGCTTTCATTTTGTGGTAGTGTTGAACGACATAGCTGCACCCATGAAAAGAGAGAACAAATGAAACCACTTTAAAAGAACCCATCTTCCCTGTAAGAAATAAAGCTATGTTCCAGTCCACCTTTTACAAAAAAAAAAACCCAGCTACTGAGATACAGACAAATAAACACTAAAATAAATACAAAGGATCCGATCAGCTGCCTCACCCAAATGCTCAGTGCGGCCATGACACTGTAGCTTCAGCATCAGGTAGTGTTACACATACATCAGTACACCCCCCACTCCACAAAGTATTTAATGTTGCTAGCAACAAGACACAGCAGTTATCAGTAAGTATATTTCTTTGCAGAGCAACAAGAGCACACCGAAACACCATTTTTCAAGGATTAACTGTAGTTGTTTTTAACAGCAGAAAAGGACCCATCAAACCCCAGCTGATTCCATGTAGCAGTGTTCTGGATTCTTAACATCATTTTCAGAGTTCCTAGAAACATGTAATCACCCTTCCCCAGCCTCTCATAAAGTACGCCCCCAAGCCTGGCTGAGCAGAATCCGAGTGCATGTATGCTTCACTGTGCATTTACTGGAGAAGACAGAGAGAGAGGGAGAGAGAGAAACAGAGGAAGAGAGAGGACACACTCTTTCCCTGCTTCCTCTCTCGCACACGCGCACACGCACGCACACACGCGCCGGCTCCCCTGCCGTCCGGCTCCACGGCGCCCTCCTCAGGCGGTGAGCAGCTCATCGTCGGAGCGGCCGATGGCGTCGGGGTTGGACAGGGGGTCCAGGTCGGCGAACAGGTTGAACCAGGCGGACATGTCACGCGCCGAGCCAGCGCGAGCTGCGGGAGAAACACAGGCTGAGACGCGCTGACACGCACACAAGCACGCACACGCACACGCACGCACACACACAGAAAGACACACGCACGCACACGCACGCACACACACACACACACACACAGAAAGACGCACGCACGCACACACACAGAAAGACGCACGCACGCATACACACACACGCACACACACACGCACGCACGCAGAAAGACGCACGCAGCGCACACACGCACACACACGCGCGCACACACACACGTACAGAAAGACGCACGAACACAGACACACACACACGCACGCACACACACTCACACGTGTGCACGCATGCACGCACACACACGTACAGAAACACGCACACACACACACGCATACACGCGCACACACACGCACAGAAAGACGCACGCACGCACGCACGCATACACACACATGCACACAGAAAGACGCACGCACGCACACACACACACACACAGAAAGACGCACGCACACACACGCACACGCATGCACACACACACACACACGCACGCACACACACAGAAAGACACACGCACGCACACACACAGAAAGACGCAGCGCAGCGCACACACACGCGCGCACACACACACACGTACAGAAAGACGCACGCACGCACACACACTCACACGTGTGCACGCATGCACGCACACGCACACACACGTACAGAAGGACGCACACACACACGCACACACACACACGCACACACACACACACGCACACACACACACACAGAAAGAAGCACGCGCACACATGCACACGCACAGAAAGACGCACGCACGCACGCATACACACACATGCACACACAGAAAGACACACGCACGGGCGTGCGCGCGCACACACACACACACACACACACACACACACACACACACACACACACACTCACACTCACACTCACACTCACACTCACACTCACACACACACACACACACTCACACACACACACACACAGACACAGACACACACACACACACACACACACACACACACACAGCAGGCCGCAGCACACAGGACCGGGCCATCTGTCCACGGAAGCTGCTTCCCCGCAGGCAGCCTCAGGACACGGGTGGGATCTTACTCCACAGCACAAACAGCCCTGCAGCACCTCTCACACATTTACCATGCTCAACATTTATACACAGAGATATAGATCACTACACTGTGAGACCGTGTGTGTGTGTGTGTGTGTGTGTGTGTGTGTGTGTGTGTGTGTGTGTGTGTTTGAACAGAGGAATTCCCGTTTGCCTGATATGTACACAGGCTCTCAGGGATCCAGTTGAGCTGCCAGGACAGTAATCAGGAAAAATACCACCTGAAAGAGCTAACACACCCCACCTAGAGGACAGTCAGTGAAACAGCAGCAGCCACAGGTATCTATCCACAGCTCCACTTTTCAGTGGCTTACAGGCCAAGATGACCAAGGACACCATTACATTACATTACACTGTCGCTGGGCATTTTCATCTGAGAGACCGGTGTTGTGCAAAGTTTGATCAAGCCAAGACACACTGGAGCAGGCCTGAAAAGGATTACCTCTCTATAAACACCGCCCTGTTACACCAGCTTTATTATCTTAACATACAGACTCAAGCAACACTGAGCTCTTCTTGTTTTTCAGGGCGTCGGTCAACAAGCAGTGACGCAACCGCCACTTGGAGCAGAACAAGTGACGCCACAGTTTGCAGAACATTAGATCCCAGGCTGAGAGAACCGACTTTTTCCTCAATGAACGTCAACACAGACAGACAGCGGCGCGAAGGGAGAGCTTTAGAGGGGGTGATTTTATTAAAGAGGGGCCCTGCGTATGAGCCGGGGGTGTGAAAGGCATCTGAGACTATCGGTGCAGTCATGCACACTGTCCAGTCGAGCCCGTTAGAAAAGCAGGCAAGGGCCGTTCACACGGCAGACGGCGCGGGGGTTCTTGTCCAAACATGGGCATTTTTCCCCAGAGACTCCCGGCCCCGGCGGCCAGCGCTCGTCTGATCGGCATGGAAACGGCCCCGGCTCTTCAAAAAGCGCCCAGTCATCACAGTTTACAATCCCCGGCACTCGGGAACCTGCCCGGTCACCACGGAAACAATCACAAAGCTCACAGTGCCCGGTCATCACAGACACCGCGTCCGTGCCACGAAAAATGCACTGTCACCACTGTAGCTCAGCTGAGATGACACAGTAGCTTTAGGTCCCTACTCTACACTGCCAGTGGTCAATAGATTCACTGGTGTTTATAATAACGAAGGATTTAACTGAAATTAGCTGTATGCATTTCAGAAATTGAGTACTTCTGCTAATAAATCCAAAACCACAAGCACAAGAACAGCTTGGGTCTGCTGCATCTAGGAAGCAGATAGGGATGAATCTGCAAGGATGCAATCTTTATGGGACCTTTGCCATATCCTTATTCCCTGTCTGCTGATGTCCTTACTTTTCTGCAACCACAAGCACCCTGCAGGGCTGCAACCCTTCCGAAGGCCAAAGGAATCAGAATTCACCCAGGAACATCTGCTCTGAGAATAAACAGGTTTTTGGACGATGACTCATTGAAATAAGGTGTTTTAAAGGCCTGTCTTAACATGTGGTAGGACAGATGTCCGTGATACCTTAATAGTGCTTTGGATCCTGTCTAAACAAAAATAAACACTTGGACATCATCTGATCTAATCATAATATATGGTGTTTTTCACACAGTCTTTGGCAGTTATGGCCCCTTGATGATTAATTACAAACCTAACTGCATATCACTTATACAAATTGTAAATTTAAAGAGCTCTCACCATTGGCTGTCATCTTGGGAGCACTTTGAGTGGGCGGAGCCTGGTCAGTAGGCTGTGGGGGCTGAAGGGGAGGGGCCTGGAACATGGGCGGGGTTGCCCAGCCTGCGGAAAGTGAGAAAGGTAAATCAGTACAAAGGACCAGTTCTGACATCTAAACATCATCCAAAAGAGATGTCCTGCCAGCAGACTATGTGAATAGAGTAGATCTAATTACCACTACAATGATGTACCAATCACAGCTCAACAAGCACAACATCTACATGAAGACAACTGTGTCAGGCGCTCCTGCACAACACAGTTAGAAGCAGACAGCTCCTCCAAACCTCTAGGGGGCATTGCAGGAAAGACGGCTGACCTGTGGAGCTCAGGCTCTGGTCCAGGAGCTGCGAGGGCAGGAAGCCGGAAGGGCTGGAGAGGTGAGAGGGGGAGAGGGCGGGGGCGCCCGTGGCGGGGGCGGCCGGAGCGGGGCCGGGGGCGAGGGCAGGCGGAGACTCGAAGCAGCCGAAGGCGTCCTGCCACTCGCGGGTGAACTCGTTGCTCCCCGCGAGGCCTGGGCTCAGGATCTCCTGCAGGAAGGACAGGTCTGCCCTCTCTCCATCCTCTTCTTCCTCCTGCCGCTGCTGCTGCTCAGGCTGCTGCTGTGGGATATCCAGGAGCAGGTCTCTGCCCACTGAGAGAGGGAGAGAGAAGACCCAGTGAGAGGGAGAAAGGGAGAGAAACAGAGAGACAGAGAGATAGAGAGAGAGGAGAAGAGAGAAGGGGAGGAACAACAGCAGAGAGAGAGAGAAAGAAAGACAGGGAGGAATAACAGCAGAAACAGAGACAGAGAGATAGAGAGCGTGGAAGAGAGAAGGGGAGGAAGAAAGGCAGAGAGAGAGAGACAGAGAGAGAGATAGAAAAGAGAGAGAGAGAGAGAGAAAGAGGAGAGAGTCGAGGGTTTGAGTACAGGCCCTGAGACACAATAAAAATGTACAGAGAACAAATCTGACTGGAAACCCACACTGGAAACAATGTAGGAAACCCATTCACCAAAAGCAGGCAAAGAAAGCTAAGAGCAGGAAAAAAAGAGAGGGATAGATACTGCTGCACATTCCAGTGGACAGAATGCAGAAATAGGCCTGCACTAGTGAGGCTGAGGAGGGCAGCTCCAGGAGACAGGTGCTGGAGTCCAGGGAAAAGCACATGCCAGAGGCACAGAAACACTCAGTTCTGCACACCAGCTCAGAAGGCATTCCCTGGCTCTGGCTAAAGGACTGCAGGGGTTAGATAAGGTGCATCAGCTGCTGGAGTTGAAAAAGAGCTGAGAAAGCTGGCCACTGCTGGTACAGTGTAGAGAGAGGCCTCCACCTCTATACAGTACAGAAAGAGGTGACTCAGGTCGGTTTTTACCCTGCCCAGAGGATGTAGTGGGGATGGGCTCGAGGGCTCCCCCTGGTGGGGAGTGGATGAAGCCCATGCCGGCAGCAGGGGGCGCTGTGGGCCGGGGGAGGTGAGGTGCTGGGAGCAGGGGTGGGTCTGGCGTCATGAGCAGGAGGTCATCGTCAGTGTCAGGGGCACTGAGGGGGCCGGTGAGCTCACACAGGGCTGGGTCACACACGGGATTCACGTTAGCACGCACGCTTATACACTCACACACACGCTTATATACTCATACACACACACGCGCTTACATACTCACACACACATGCTTATACACTCACACACACACACGCTTACATACTCACACACACACACGCTTATATACTCACACAGGAGTGCATATACACACGCACGCACGCACACACACACACACACACACACACACACACACACACACACACACACACACACACACACACACAAATAAGCTTACACATCCAATTACACTTGCAAAAAGCAGACCAATGCCTACACACACTTTTGGGCAGTGGATAACATCAGTCATGTGTCATTTTTGTCAAATGAATACCATGCTCCATAACTTAGTGAAGTGCTCACCAGAGTCCAGACTGGCACACAGGGAGCTGTCACTGTCCCGGCTCTGTCCGTCAGTACTGTGGGCGGAGACTGCCAAGGAGACCACACCCACATCAGAGCAGGGCAGTTTTACCGCACACTAATGCCACAGATACTTTACATCTATACATTAGAGAGTACTATCTCATCCAACGCTGAAGCTGTAAGTGTTCTGATGTGCCGGCACTAAAATAGAACCAAAGCTAAAAAAAACAACAAAATCCATAGCTACCACCACAGCAATGCTGACAGCACCAGAAGCTCCTGTTACCAACTGGAACCTCACAGGAAAGGAGATTTACAGGGCGGAACGAACACTGGAGCCAAATATCTGCTCATCATATAGAATATCTGAGCTAACACAGTACATTAAGATCTGCCAAACCCAAAGAGGGGTCACCTGACCACCTACTGAAATTTCTGGGTGTTCTTATTGAATGGGTGCCAGAGAAAATGGGTCAACAAAGGGATTACGAACCCAGTAAGGAGGGTCTCCGGTAAGGAATTACAACATGTGATCGAACTCACGGCTTTTTAAAGAGCACGAGACGTTTGCATTATAATCCGCCACCTTAAGAGTCCATACGTACCGGCGTCTGCGGCGGAGCTGGCTGCCTTCTCCTCTTCCAGCGATATCAATCTGAGGGAAACGAAGAGCCGCTTGTTAAAACACTGAAAGGCAGTTTGTGTCTGGTGCCTTTACTGCTGTCAGAGACTGCCAGAACGGTGCAGGAGAGGGAGAATCAGTGTGTACTGGACATTTGGCTCTGAAAGAAAAGCCAGCATCCCCCTTTGAGATCCCAGAACTGTTAAATACTGGAATGCGGGTCTGGAAACCATTGTACCTTTCAGCAAAGTACTTCACACTTTTAAACAAATGTCCAGCTGTATAAATGGATATGAAATGCATATGTAAATACATAAGCTATATATGTTACACTGGATACTGGCGTCTGCCGAGCCCATAAATAATGTACACGGAGTTGTAATGTATGTGAGACACCTTGTTAGGGGTTCACTTGTCAGTGTGTCTCTGCATTAATCATGTGTGGGTCCGTGTGTTGAGTGTGCGTTTGTCTGCAGATTTATTGTGTGTGGTCTGCACGATGAGTTTGTGTTGGCCTGTGTTGGTTCATATTTTTGGTGTGTGGGTCTTTGTGCATTTTGTTTGAGTGCGGCTATGGCTGTTGAGTGTGTGTAGGTCAGTGTGTTCTGCATGTGTCTGTGTGTTGAGTGTGAGTAGGTCAGTGTGTTGAGAGTGTGTAGGTCAGTGCGTTGAGTGTGAGCAGGTCAGTGTGTTGTGTGAGTAGGTCAGTGTAAGAGTAATAGGCTCACTTGTCAGTGTGCTTCTGAGCAGTGCCCTCTGCACTCTTCTCTTGTTTTTCTCCTTCTGTCAGATTCTCCAGTGGGTCCCGCAGGTCCTGACAGAGAGACCACATTCAAACAAATGAGACAGTTTTGTTTCTAAGCATCTTACAATGTACCCTTGCAAATGCACTGTCAACAATACCATACTGAGAAACTGATCAGAGTCCCAACACACAAAGCCAAACATAAGGACACAAACACACACACACAAGCACACATTCACACATGCACACACATACACCCGCATGCATGCACACGCATGCACGCACGCACACACACACACGCACGCACGCACGCACGCACGCACACACTCAGGGGCAGATCGCCCCGTGCTGGCACCTTCAGTGTGGTGAACTGATACGGCACGTAGCCCCTGAAGGTCTCGTGGATGCTGGCCATCATGGGAGCGGTCTTCTCCCAGAAATGCAGGAGGGTGGTCTGTGCAGAGGGGCACACAAGCGCATTCAGTCACCTGCTTCCTCAGGGACAC
The DNA here is from genome assembly GCA_019176425.1 of Megalops atlanticus. Classification (NCBI taxonomy): domain Eukaryota; kingdom Metazoa; phylum Chordata; class Actinopteri; order Elopiformes; family Megalopidae; genus Megalops; species Megalops atlanticus. Next base: position 7,951,901 of record CM032886.1, read on the forward strand.
AGTGTTCATCACACAACAGCGCTGACACAGCGTCGCAGCTTTTCCACACCCACAGACAGGGGACAAGACTGCACACGTCTTTAAGGGTCTCCCTACATTTCTACTGGACCTGGGTCCACTACACCCAATACACACTGGCTTTTTACATTTAATATCCGAGTTGACTTATCCATTCAACTGCACTGAGATAAATGTGATGATTTTATATACCGTTTATATAATTCTTTGTTTAGTCCACAAAAAAACTGAAGAGAAGTAGGCAGGTGGTGAGGGAGTGGGAGAGACTGTAGAGAGAGACCTGGTAGGTGGTGAGGGAGTGAGAGAGACTGTAGAGAGAGACTGAGAGAGAGACTGGAGAGAGAGAGACTGGAGAGAGAGAGAGAGAGAGAGAGAGAGAGACCTGGTAGGTGGCGAGGGAGTGGGAGAGACTGTAGAGAGAGAGAGAGAGAGAGAGAGACCTGGTAGGTGGCGAGGGAGTGGGAGAGACTGTAGAGAGAGAGAGAGAGAGAGACCTGGTAGGTGGTGAGGGAGTGGGAGAGACTGTAGAGAGAGAGAGAGAGACCTGGTAGGTGGTGAGGGAGTGGGACAGCATGTTGCAGCGACTGGCTCCCAACATGTCCACCTTCTGACACACGTCATTCTTCAGTTTCTCAAACTGGCCCTTTGTGCTCCGCACCTGCGCCTGCACCTGTAAGTGTAACAAAGTAACGGCAGCACTTACTTCAATACTTCCTTTTCAAACATGGTGCTCGAAGCATTTTCCAAAAGGAAACAATACATTATAAAAACAACCAACTATAAAACAACTCAACTGTTAAAATGCGATTATGACAAAGGATTGAAAGCAAATTTATGAATACATGTAAATAGAAAAGGGACTTTAAAGTTATGACTGTACAGCTCTGGTGTGGGACGGTAGGTCTTTAGATTCACACATAAAGACATCAGATCTACCTCCTCTGACATGTTATGTAGGATTTACACAGCTGGTATAGCACCACTGAGGGGGCAGTCTTGAAAAAAGTTGTATAGGGGTTAATACCAAATGTGTGGTGAGAATGTAGCATTATCGGTCAACTGACTAACAAATATGTCAATCAACCAGCCAGGAATAAAGTGAGCCTAATTCGATATCAAGCGGCTAAGACATCCTTCACGTCCACAAACTAAGATAAATGAAGCGTGGCTTATTTGCTTTGCAAGGGCAGATTCAGCGCAGTGCTAAGAATTAGCTGCTTCCACACAATCAGACAGGGCCGGTCCAGGACCTCCGTGGCCCTTCCTGTTTTCTCTGGAGGAGCGCCGTGGTAAGAGTGTTTTCACTGAGGGGAGAATAAACATCGCGTGTGCTCTGAGGCACACGGGCCTTGAATGGAAGGATGTTAGGACAGGACGAACGCTTATCAGAAAAACAACGGGTTTCTGTCTCAGGGTTATGCTGAATGAGTCAAACACGTCACCGCCTTGGGAGGCTCAGAGTTAATTCCACTTTCTGTGGTGTGAGTCAGCTCAATGTGCAAGTATGGGCTTCGGTTCATAACTTACTCCAATATATGTTTTTAAATGTTTAGTGCCAAGGAAAGAGGCTACGGGTGCCATCTTACGATTACATTGCACTACATGCCTTTAACAGACGCTCTCATCCAGAGTGACTTCCAGTACAAATAGAACATAAGTGCATCCATTCAAGTTGAATGAGCAGCAGTGTCAGACCACAACAACACCCCCAGACCAGTGAGTGTGAGCATAACACCATTACTAAGTTCTTGGTATGACTGAACCCCCATCTTTACCACATCAGGACAGAAACTAACCACACAGCTACTGAACCAGTGTTATGCTGAAAATACAGATGTCTTCCCTCAACTACACAGTCAACGTACTGTGGTAATACAAGGAAATGGCTCCATCTAGTGGTGACAATCTAAACTGTTTGGCATAATTATATCATTTTGTCTTAATACAAATAATACAGCACTTTTCATAAAACTTAAATTCTAACAAGCCCTTCCTTTGCACTAATCAGGATTTCTCTGTTTATAATGCAGCCAAGCTCCTTTATTTTTGTCTCAGTGTTTTTAATACTTTCCGTCAGGCCAGTGTGCATTTCCCACAATGCACTGCAGTAAAACGTATCTGACCCTGCTTGCAAACACGCAGCCCCGGGCAGCGCTTTAGAGAAGGTCAGACGGAGGACATAATCAGACAAATGTATGCGGGCGAGAACCCAGTTCAGAGCTCAATCTAGCGGTACTCGCACGCTCAGGGCCTTGAGGAGGGTGGAGTGACACCCCCGCTCTATGTGACCGCGCTGTCACCACCCCCCGCTCCTCTTTCACATTCCCTTCCACGACAGATCCATTACAGCCTGACCGTCTCAGCTGCGGCCTGCTCAATGGAGCCCTCTGTCACTGCGCTTTGAAGTATATTGCGTTACGGAAAATTGGGCTGATTGATTCACTTACTGGGCGCCCAGCGTTTTATGACAGGCCTCATTATGACTGTGTGAATGGTGCCCTCTGTGGCTGCTCCGTCCTTGGCTCGCTTTCAGAGGGAGACGACCACCATCTCGGCTCCGGCCCGCAGAGCGCGCGCGTTTGTTACCCAGCCTGCACTGCTCTCCGACCTTCACAGAGAGGCTCTGTTCACCTGGAGGCCAGGTGAGAACTCAATCCCCCCCCGCCCCCCCCCGGATGGCGGAACAGAGGAAACTCCAGGACAGCCACAGCAGGGACGGCCGCTGGTCTCATGTGTCCTCTCGCTTTTACCTAAATCACTGCGCATCTCACCTCAGTCACCACCAAATGAGGTCACACCCAAGGAGGTGATGCACGGCAGCCATTTCGAGCCCCAACGCTCACCACACATTGGCTGAGGTGGAGAGGTGAGGATTTTTTTAGCCAGTGGAAATGGAGGATGATCACATGGTGACAGAGCCAGATTGGGAATTTGGCCAGGACATTGGGGAACACCCCAACACGTTGCTATAAATGGGATCTCACTGGCCACGGCATCTCAGGGCCTCTGAACACTGTCTCACCCAAGCTCACACTCTCCCTTTCCCTACTGTATATGTGCTGGGGGCTCCCCCCATTTCATTACATTACATTATTGTCATTTAGCAGATACTCTTATCTAGAGCAACTTACATTGGTTACAGTTTCTGCATGTTATCCATTTATACAGCTGGATATTTACTGAGGCAATGCTGGGTTAAGCACCTTGCCAAAGAGTACAGCAGCAGTGCCCCAGTGGGGAATCGAACCATCAACCTTCCGGTTGACGAGCCCCGCTCCTCTCCGCTCACCTTGCGGAACTTCTCCAGCTGCTTGTAGGTGTCGGGGTCCAGCTCCTGCGACACGTCCTTCATCCAGAGGAGGGCGCCGCGGTACTCGGTGCGGGCCTTCTCCATGCGGCCCACCGTCAGCAGCGTGTCCGTGATGGCGCGCCGCCGGAACGTCTCCACCTCCTGCTCCATCCGCTGCAGCGGGGCACAGAGCGCCAGCCTGCGGGCGGGCCGGGGCGTTACCCGGGCAACAGAGGGACAGGGCGTGGCCGGCGCACAGGCAGACATGGGTAATGATGTGAGCAGCTACTACTGGAGACACTATACAGCGCAGACAGAGGGAGACTGAGGAGCCAGACATCATCTCCCAAATGTCAGCTCAAGCTAATGAACATTACATTACATTATTGTGATTTAGCAGATGCTCTCATCCAGAGCGACTTACATAGTTATAATTTTTACATGATATCTATTTATAAAGCTGGATATTAACTGAGGCAATTCTGGTTTAAATACCTTGCCCAAGGGTACAGCAACAGTGCCCCAGCAGGGAATTGAACCAGCAACCTCTTGGTTATGAGCCCTGCTCCTCACCACTACACCACACTGCTGCACTGCACATTAACACACTTCACAGCTGTAACTGTGTGCCGCGTTATCTGACGTGAGGAGAGCTCGTCACCTCTGCTTGGCGGAGGTGCACAGGGCCTTGCTGGTGGCATCCATCATGTTTCCCGCCTTGGTGCGGTCGTGCTCGGCCTGGAAGCGCAGGAACAGGCCCAGCTCGTTCTCCTCCTGGGACAGGTCTGTGGGGGGGGCAGTATTTAGGAGAGCACAGTTACCCCACTGTGGTCATCCACACCCAGCTCTCTCAGACTGTGTGAGTGCGTCTGTGGGGGTTACTCACGTGTAATACGCTCCTGGTACTTCTCTATCACCTTCAGCAGCTCCGTACATGTGGCCTGGACTGAGCGGAAGAACTGCGGAGAGAGGAGGGACGTGCATCAAACTCATTCATAAAAATAATACATTTTTAGTTTATACAATATATTATACAATATATTACATTACATTCTTGGCATTTAGCAGATACTCTTATCCACAGCAACTTACAGTGTCATCCATTTATAGAGCTGGATATTTACTGAGGCAATTGTAGGTTAAGTACCTTGCCCAAGGGTACAACAGCAGTGGGGAATGAAACTGGCACCCTTTTTGTTACCAGTCCTGCTCTTTAGCCACAATACTACACTGCCGCCCATATGTATATATGCATATATTATATATATATATATATATATATATATATATATATATATATATATATATACACACACACACACACACACACACACACACACACACACACACACACACACATGTAGAGATAAGTATTAAAGTAGTAAAGTATTAAAGAGAGAGAAGAACACATTAACACATTTGGAGAAACAATTCGACAAAGAATGACTTCTTTAACCCAGAAAGCAAAAAAAAAAAAAAAAAAAAAAAAGTCAATGAACAAAAATACAGATAAAGAGATAGAGACAGAGAGAAGAGGACAGGCTGAGAGGGCAAGAGAGACCTTCAAAGCCCCTTCTTTGGGACTCAGGCCTTTTACAGACACATAAGACTGGTTACCTAGTAGCAGAAACCCATGAAAAGCTCTAAATCATATACAAAGACACAATTGCCCAACTGCTCTGCCACCCTATAAACGCAAATACTTACATATGTACATACATGCACACATAGACCCTAACATTACAACAGGTAACATCTGTAGCCTCCTTCTTCATACACACAGTCAGTCTCCCTAATACACCCCACCTGTCTAAAATGGTCAAGATTATTTAGCAATGTTGAATCAGACTTTATTAGCCAAGTATGCTTTTACACATACAAGGAATTTGACTCCGGTTCCAATGTCTCTCACAGTGCGTTCATACAATGATTGAGTGAAAGCTATAGAGAGAAACAGAGAGGGAGAGAGATCTGTGCAGAGGAAGAGTGGACTGTACTCTTGGCCAGGATTCCATCTCACAAACACCACGCCTACAGCAAACAGGGCTATCTCTGAAGGGAGAGTATGATATTTAGCAAGATAACCACACCTTCATCGCCAAGGCTTTTTAATCTGGACCGGAGTAAGGTCAGACGGCTTGCTCAAGGGGACGAGAGCAACATGCAGGCCAGGATATGAAGCATCAGCAACTTCTCCACACTGTTGCACACTTCCAGAGATTTATTTTAACCCCGCTACCACGGCAACCACATGACAGCAAGCAATCATTGTAAAAGGTAAGAGTAAAAGGTAGGAGCGCAGACACCTGGGTCAACAGGTGAATTTTCTCATTCCTCTCCAAAACAGTAAGAACACAGAGCTGTTCAAACACACTCAATCACTCGCTCTCTCACACACGCACACTCACTCAAGTATGACCTCCTACAGAAAGGTGGCTGCCACTGGTTACTAAGTAACCTGAAACACACACTCAGAAACACACACACAGACACAGACACTCACACACTCAAATTCTGTCTGTGACAGGCGCAAAACACCTCAATCACTGTAGAAAACAGAAGGAAAGCTGTCTGGGTTTGATTAAGGAAGATCTGAGTTGAACTGCATCACCGGCATCCCACTCGAGAGAGAGGAGCGATTTCACAGTTCGGTGGAGTGTGAGGAGTTTCCACTTCCACCAGCTCCACACACACACACACACACACCCCACGCTGCCTCTGCGGGCTTGTTCCAGGAGCTCAACGCAGTTAACTGAGATCAACTGCGTCAAACCACTGCCTTTCTTAATATGTATCATAGTGACAACACCAACCCAGAGGCAAGAATAGACATGCACAAACACACACACACACACAAACACTCTCAAATGCAAACACACAGACTCACACACACACTAACTCACAAACATTCACTCTCACAGACACTTTGGTACACACATATTACCTCATGCACATGCATTTACAGAGTCACACACACACAAACACACACACACACACTAAACAGAGTTTATTTAATCAGTTTTCTTTTTTCATTATTCAGCATCTCCTCTTAGTCATCTCCTCTCAGCTGCACAGCTGAGACCGTCGTCCAGAAAAAAGGGCAGAGACTTTTCAATTCCTATCTATTCATAAGCAAGAACAACAGGACTGTCTGGGTGAGACAATCCTCCAAGTGGAAAAGCAAAGATAAAATGAATCCATCAGACCACCACTCATTATCTGACATGTCAGTAATACGGGGCAGTGGTTTAGCAGTCTAAACTGCTAATGTGAGCAGAGAGACCACTTCTTCTCAGACCTGTCAGATCACTGTACCATTTCAGGTAATCTACTGCGCCTTGGGTACACTCAGCTCCACCTGTATAAAACGCAACTAATGTGAAGAAAGTGGACTTCACTTTGCAAACGTCTAACATACAGAACCCATGAAATGCTTATTTAAAGTCACACAAGTTAGTACGTATTAAAGACACAAGAGGCCTCTGGGTCTAAAATCCCTTTAAATGGACCCTCTGCTATCTCATTCCTCAAGGTTAGAGCTGACAGGGAGAATGTGCACAGAGAGAAACAGGAGTGGCCTTGGAAACAATGAGGAAAAGCAAAAATAGAAAGTAGAAACAAATGGAACAGAGACTGGCTGTGGAGTCTGAAAGCTACCCAGAACCAGCAGCGCTGAGATGAGACACCTCAATGGCTCTGTGACCCAGGCAAAGTGACAGCAGTTTCCGAAAAACCAAAGCACTTTGAGCAGTGATAACACACCGAATAGACACTGCACAGGAAAATATATAATGTCATATTGTATGGGGGCGGGTTCAACCTCTAGACTGGGCGAATCTACGAATGACCAGCTGTACTCATTGGACAGTATGTAAAGCATAGGCTAAGCATGTGGCCTTGGAAAAGAGTGTCTGTTAATCAGATAAAAAATGGAGTTATGGAGCACACAACAGAGCAACGTCTAATTTACATTTCATTTTAACTCATATCTGATATGTGATCCAGAACGGGAACATGAGTATGTCAAAGATGATATGGACAAAGACATAGACACAATATACAGGACAATATACACACAGAGGGGCACAGACACATGCAGAGGGTCAAAGACATACAGAGGGGCACAGACATAGAGAAAGGCACCGACACAAGCATAGCGTCAGACAACACAGAAAGACACAGACACACACAGAAGGGCACAGATGCATGCAGATGGTCAAAGACATACAGAAGGGCGCAGACACACCCAGTCAGACGTGCACACACCTCCAGCTTGGCGTCCAGGTCAGCGTCGGACGCCACCACGTACTCATCCTCCTTCTTGCCCGTGGCCTTTATCAGAACCTGCTTGGTCTTCCAGAACTTCTTCTGCATGCGGGCCATGACAGAGCTGTCCTCCCCGAGCACCGCCCGGCCGCTGAACATGTCACTGGAGAACCTAGTTTGAATAAAGACCGATTGTACGGCGCCTGACATTGGAGAACCTGGGCTCGCCCGGGCGGAGAAAGCGGCGCACTGTCTGTCGCAACCGCGTTTCACTACTTAATATCGGAACACCTACCCGTAACCGCTGTCCATCTTTTGTGCAGCTGTGTTTCAGGTCTGTGAGAGGGACACGACAAATGTGTTCTGATCATGCGCTATGTGAATAAGCATTTTTAAGACATTTTAAATGACTTGTTTTGAAATGTATAAAAGCAAAGTTCAAACTCACCCTTTAAAGAGGCAGTTGCAAGTCGGCTAGCTACAGAACATCCCGCTGTATCTGGGCAGTCATGAACATCGTTATTATCCTTCATACATTCATCTATCGAAGTTATATAATACAGTTTTATTAAAGATTCATGCAGGAAATAACTAGGTCAGAATTTAGCTTGCTGCCGTTACAGGAGATGCTCCGGCAGAACGAGAATGTTTTTAACCACCTAACGGTACAGACATCCATACGACTGCCATCTGTGTCCATTCATGAGGAGGGAGCCAGCCTCTGACTCAGAAATATAATGTTAAGAAGCGGAAAAAGGACAGGGGGCGATGACAGCCGTTTGTCCGACTCATTCATAAGGCAGTCGAATGACCATTAGATTTCTAACAATTTCCTTGAGACGCCGTCATCACAATATAGACAGCTAGCAACACATGCATTTTTAAAATGCACCGATCCCGGAAGACAATGTAACCTAGCTACCACCTCTGAGACAGCCAAGTAGCTGGCAAGGTAACAAGGAAAACCCGGCAACAATTACAAAAAGGCCATTTTCTCCAGGCAATCGCCGTCAGCGCTTAGCCAATTTGCAAGATGTTCACTGAGCAAGCAAGCTAGCGAAGGTCATGATGTTTCTTAAAGAAACAAAACTTACATCACACATCGACAGCCTAACATCTGCGTTTTAACCAACGTAAGCTTGCTACCGATCCACCTGAAACCGACACCAATTTGGGCAGCGGACCTTTGGGTAAAACAGCCGCTCTCCCGACAGAAGAAGTTGAACAGGAAAAGCGACGCTTTCTGACTATCAGTTAGCCTGCTAGCTAGCTGCCTTCCTAGGTTTTAAAATGTTAGCCAGCTAATGATTCTCCGTTATAGATAGAAAAAGGCGTGTATCAGAAGCGGAGTCGTTACGTCTACGTGTAGCTACCTTATTAGATTATATTTCTAAGGCAGCAACACTGAATTCAGACGATTGCAAGGACAGCTGGTTAACGACGTTGAGGTTTAGCTAGTTATACTAACAAGCTACAATGGTGTAAATTCTCCCAGTTGTCCGCCCCGTACGTATGCATTACGGGAAATTCCCTTTAAAAACATGTCACAGCATCCATTATTAAATTCTTGCCAGCAAGCCAGCTACATTACCTTCCCGATCGGACTGTGGTATCCACTGTCGCTTTCATCCCAAGGCTTTATCATTAAAAAAAAAACAGGATGTGAATTTGTTGTTCATCCGCACCACTAGGTGGCGCAAAAGTGGCATCAAATTCAAAAGAGGACAATAGTTTTGAGGAAGCAGGTAATTTGACAGACCACCTGCAGGGAAAAGATGACGTGGCTGACTTTAAGGGTTCTAAGCGGTACGTGAGCACCGTTAAAACAGAAATTTTTCATGTTTTAAACAAGTGCAGGAAAATTCTAAACACAAAAATAGTGTAAAAGTATTTTAATGATGTGTTCTTCACACATTTCACATATTTTTCACGATAGAGCTGTTCAAATTTTCCTCCCGATCCCAGCTGCTATGCAATAATTTAGAGATGGAATTATGGAAACTCTAGAATACGGTCTATTATTCTTGTAAGTGGTATAGCTGCAGTTTAAAATTCAGCAAATGATAGTAATTACAATGAACAAGTCAGTAAGAAATATGAATTCACTTCCAAGCTTTAAAGCTTCTGAGCCTCATTAACGCCATAAAAACTGGATTGACTTACAAAAAAAAATTGAAAGGAAGGAGTGATAAATATTACACATTATACCATATTTATAATGTGTCAATACTGATGGAAAGTGACTCAAGCACATTATGCCCCTATGCTGCACCACATTTAAAGTACTCCAACTGTTCCCTACACAAGTTTATCAAATAACACCTTCCTGATAAGAGGGCATGAGTTTGTATAACTGAAAGGACAAAGGCAGAGAGTGACTGACACTGATTCATTTCAAATTAATCCACTATTAATAGATATGAATCCATGACAACTGTGGTCTTTAAAATTTCTGTCATTAAATCTATAGACAGCCAGGTTTGAGCCTCCTGAGGGATGCAATAGCTTAATTCCTCAATCATATTCACATATACATAATATAGATACACATCTGATTTTATGAACGTTTTTGTACAAACCATGAGATTATCCTGTTGTGAACAATAAGTCACAAAACCAGTGCTTGAAATACAAACTGCTGTGCAAAAGTAACACAGTAATTGTATACCTGATACAATGTAGGGAGACATGTCTAACAATTCCAGATTCTCTTACCAAAACGAATCTTTCACAGTTTAACAATGAAAGATCTTCCAACATCAGCGGTAAGACAACATCTCCAAGAGATATTAAAGAAAAGGGCTATTATAAAAAACTACTTTTCAAAACTATAAAGTGAAATAAAAGACTAACAAAATTATCCACAATTATCTTTGCAGTTTGTCAACGTATCCAAAAAGTCCTTGGTGCAGGTGTAATGTTGTGGCATTGTGTTGCTTTGGTTGCACTGCAGTTAGGCATTCACACAGCATCTTTCGGTCCGGTGCTGGACGAACAGCCAGAGTATCTGTAGGTATACAGCTTGTTGTCTGCCCCTCCACTCAACAGCAGCTGCATCAACAACAACAAATGGCGTTCAGAGGAACAAGGTCCAGGGTGAGACGGTCAAAATACACGTCGTGTCCGTTTCACTAGTGGCCAGGTTTGCAACACACAAAATTTGTGGCCAATCCAATCACTAACAGCTAGCTACATACCTCTGAGTTACCAGTGGCCAGGTACATAGTTATATTACATCGCTAGCTACAAAACAAGCTAATTCATTTACAATACAAAGTGCTGGCTAGCTAAACATTCATGATTGTGTGTAGTATAGTCTGACATGACAGATGTGGATACTGTTACATATATACATAGAGACATTCATTAGAGATTTGGATGCAGCTGAGTGCTGTTATGTAGCTGACTAGTTACACTGTGTCACATGTCACAGTGTCACAACTAGCCAGATAATTTTCTAGCTAACTAGAGGGTAAACATTACCAACATTATCATGCTAGCTCTTGCAAGTGGTCCAGGCGTTAGCAGATCTTACCCCACTGTCCGTCCAGTTGACACACAGCACTTTGTCCTCATGAGCTGCCAGGTCATACAGGGGTGCCTTGCAGCTGTAGAAGACACAAGGGGACCAAAGCAAAGCAATCACTTGGAGATCATGAAACATTTACTGTGGCCAGCGGAAACCAACAGTGTCTCCACATATTGCAATATCAAATACTAACATCATGGGTCACCAACAAAGCCAGGTACCCCACAATACTATCATGGGGATAAATATGATAAAGGTATGCCTCCCGCACCTCCTCGTATCCCATAGCTTGACCACGCAGTCCAAGGAGCCGGAGACCAGCTGCTGCTCGTGCGTAGGGGACCACCGTACTGCTGTCACCCATCCCGTGTGGGACGTCAGAGACAGCAACACCAGCGAGCCGTCTGCGAGGGAGTGCGCAAAAAAAAAAAAAAAAAGGACAACAGAAAACAGTCAGGCCCAGTCAATTTAACGCACAACTGTAACTCACCATGTAACTCATTAAACTCACTCCCATGGTGAGGTTTGGCTAACCTTTGGATCGCGGGTCCCAGAGTCTAATATGCCGATCCGTGCTGCCAGAAGCCAGGCGTCGGCACAGCCGTGAGTATGAAATGCAGTTGAACACCTTGCTGCCCGTCTGCAGGCAAAACACAACAGATTTGTTCATTCGTACAAAGGCAGCCAGAAAGGCATTAATGCAGATGGTGTGCCAGTCCCTGAGCAATGTCACCCACCAGTGTGGACTTCAGGCCCCCCGTTTCCACATCCCACAGCTGCATCGTGTGATCCCAGGATGCACTGCAGACCTCCTCACTATCAGTCCACAGCACGGACGACACCGCCTCGTTGTGTCCAGACAGGGTCATGAGGGGTGTCTGGGGAGAGGCAGGCCTTGGTTACAATGGTGTAGACACTAGTGATGGTGCCCTATGGCTTCATGGACCCCACAATGGATGCGCTGCCAATCACTGAATTATTTGAAGGAATCAAAGGACTTTGCCCTCTTCATCAAAACAAAACAATTATCCCACTATGCTATCCTTAACCACTATGTTACACCGCTAAATGCCAATAATGTAATGTAAATTAGCGAGCCACTGATGATATCACATGATGGCTCCACCCATTTTGAGGGCCATGAAGCCTAACTGTCCATCACTGGCAGACTGCCTTTTCTTCAGTCTCTGTCAGTGTTCAGCTGAATGGCAGGATGACGCATCACCAGTTAAAATAAGCCCATGATTCTCACCCGGGTCAGACCCATCTGTTCAGTCTTCTGTTTCTTCCGTGGTCTGTTTGGCAGATCCTCAACCTCATCCTCTTCATCTGTGGGGACTGTCAGAAAAAAAAGAAAAAAAAAAAACACGAAAATCCTTCCATCATGGTTGTTAACACTATGCATGACTGTACAAGTGTAGCTATATTTCACTCTTCACATTTTTTGCAAGTGTAATTAAGGTTTATAAACATCACCTGCAGACCAAATCTTAAGCATTTTATCCCAGGAGCCACTGCAGAACTGTGAAAAAATGAATAAAAAAAAACAATGATTAAAATCACACATCAAAGATATGTGAAAGAGGGTTCACTCATCAGCAAGACTGCCTGTATGTGAATGGGTCATGGCACAACATTACTAGTACAGTCTAATGAAACTTCATACTTAAGTCCCATCAATCCTCTCTGACTGACTGGGCTCATCATTGGATGACTTGCACTTATTCTTACATAACACAGCTCTGGTACCTTTCCCTCCATGTGACTGAAACGTTTGACCTCTCTGTATAGCTCCCACACCCACCCCCTCTCTGCCTCGCTCCCTCTCTCTCACCTTGGTTTGGGTGGGATCCACCGCTATGGTGTCCACACTCCCGGCGTGGCCACGGCAACAGTGCCGCGCCTTCACCTTATTCCGCTCGGAGTCCCACTCCCACAGCAGTGCGGTCTGGTCCACAGAGGCGGTGAGCAGCAGAGAGGTGAGCCCATCTACAGAGGAGCACAGACCATGGAGCAGCGCACCACAGAGGAGAGCAGCCTGCTTTCACACAACACAGCCTTAACTACACACAACTTTCAAGCTTTTTACACGCACACACATGCGCGCGCACACGCAAAGACACGAACACACACGTGCGCAAACACACACACGCACACAAATGCATGCACACAAACACACAAATTGACAGTAACAAATGAGCTGCCTGTCTTAAGTAATACCATATTTGCTCCATAAAACGGTGATTACAAGCGGTGTGTGAATGTAAGACTGACACAATCTCAATGTCTTCAAAGTCATAGTTGGTACACAAACTGTCCCATCTTTAACTCAGTTAAAACAGCAATTGGAAACCATGGCCAACAAGGACTACCTTCTAATAGGACCTAACAGAGAACTCCATTCTTATCTCTCTCTTCTTCATTTGTGTGTTTACTATATGGTCATAAAGTATGATGGGAGCTACTTAATCATTGCCCTGTTGCAATCCAGTTCATCTTCAGCCTTACCAGGCAGTACTGCCCTGTAAAAACGCAGTTAACATGGGTTAAAAAAAACTAAGCCGCATTAACGAGGCTGTTTGACACCTGCATTGAGCAGGTGTAGCCTAAGCTGAGACAGACTCGGCAGTGCGAGTGGATAAAGCTGTGTAAAGGAGATAAAATGGAGCCAAGGGGACTGAAAGTGCGCCCATGGAGAGTAAGGAGAGCTGAGCTCATCTCTCCTGCACGGCGCGTCCGCGCACAGATTGCACGGTAAAAACCCCCTCACCTCTTTTCACCCAGGCCACGTCCTTCACCACGTCTGTGTGCCCTGCCACGGTCATCATCACCTTCCCCTGCAGGGACCAGATTCGCGCGGTCTTATCGTAGGAGCCGGTCAGAATCCTGCAGCACAGAGATGACCCGTTAAAGCTATTCTCTGACCCGCTGTCCACGGGGACGCAAACTGCAAATATTGGATACCTTCCGTATGTTGTGTTGCCGATGCTGCAAGTTTTCAACTTTAATGTCTCAATGACTCTCATTTATGTTGTAGTTTGGCACACTAAGCTGCACACGGCCTCCGTAAGAGTGAGCCACACAGACCTACAGAGTTCATAATCCCGCAACGGCCACACAAGCTGATGATAAAGCCACCATACAGCCCATCTGCAGCACAAGTAAAGACTATGCAAGCATGCACAATCAATTCTGGTATTTCAATTTCAATGACTCATACTTAAAACACCTCCTAAATCTGAGATTTTATCCCTCCCCCAGACTACACATGCACACACACCTCGATGCCCTGTAACATAGCTGTCGCTCATTTGTAAGCATCTTGTCTGGGTCACATTATGTGCGAAGCTGGAATCCGACAAACTCAGCTGTTATAATGTCAGTGTGTGTTGTTCACAGAGGCCTGTCTCACCACTCTGAGTCTGCATCCACTGAGCTGATCCAGTCATCATGCATCACACACTCCTCTGGCTCTGGGGCGGTGAACTTCTCCACATACTCGATCTCCACCACCTCTTCCTGAAACACACAAAGGTGGACGTGGAAGGAGCTGACTGAGAATGGCACCAGCCTCTCAGACATCCACACATGATCTGACGTCAGCCTGCGTTTGCCTGAGCGGAACACCACCCCGTTGACTGCACTGATTCGCTTTAGCAACGTACTGTTGAGATGCCCTCAGCTTCCATGTGGTCGACCAGAGGGGTGCGTAGGAACTGTCCTCTGACCAGAAAGTCGAACTCCACATGACTCTGAACCCCTGAAAGCACAGAGCACAACACACAGGTTAAACAGCAGCATTAACCATTTAGAAACAACGACATCAGCATTGGTTAAAGTAGGTCGTTTCAGGTCATTTCAGGTGCCACTTTATGATAGTATACGCCTTAAATATTGATGACAGTTCACCATGGCGAACCACTGTAACGAGGTACTGATGCTACAATTCATTCGAGATGTACTAGCTCAAGATAAACACTAATGTTCCCCCAATGGACTTACCATTTTTTGCTTCCAGTAGCTTGTTGATGACATTGCTGAGATCCAGTATCTCCGAGGCAGCCGGAATGGAAAAGGGCACATCATCTACTGCATATCTAAAATAAGAGAGATAATTAAGACTAGCTGTCTAGATAAATTCGAATAAAATGTAGCTAGATGGCTAGTAAGTTGCACTGATGTTTATTGACTACGTAACCGGTTGACGTTACCTAGGTAGCACTCAGCATTGGCAGAGATTGTTACCTAGTTAGCTGAACTTTAATGTAGCAAGTTGTGTCAAAATAGCAGTTTATTCATACTACAGGGGCAAAATTTTCTCTGCCTGCTTCAACTACTACAGCTGCGAGAAAAGATGGCACACTGTTTCTAAACATTTATCGGAAAAAAACGTTAAGTTACCTACATTAATATTGAGAAAAAAACTTTACCAAGCTATCTTGCTATCCAGCCAGAAAATCAAGTAACCAAGCTAGCTAACTTTACTTACTTTTTGTTTTCTGTGAAGAACCTCGCTTGTAGCTGTGACATTCTGAATGGGTATTTTAAAATGACTTCGCCAGATGAATTTCTTGTCTCTCTTCGCAACTGAAAATTCGTTGGGAAGCTGATATTCCGTGGTTATGTTCCTAGTAAGCCGGCAAATTAACTAGTTAGCCCCATGCATGACACGCTGCTAACGCGCTAGCTCCCTAGCAATGGGTACACCATGCGGGTCAGCATGCGTGAAGTGAAACATGCAGGCTGTTTAGTCAATCACAGAGAAATTGAGGTCAGACCGACGATGAGCACATCGATTTATCGACTAGTAATGGCTTTTATTAGTACGCTGGGCTTTCAATTTGTTATTATAATTTTTTGATGTAGTTATTTTTACACAACAAATTTAGCTTTTGTTTTAGGAATAAACAATTCTCTCCCCCTCCCCCCAAAAAATAATTAAGAAAACTAATATTTCCACAAAGGTCTGAGTGACGGTGGCCTCCGAGTATCAAAAAGCTTTCCTCTTCGGTCTCGTAACACGCTTTCGCGTTGTGCCTCCATGGTGGAAGCGAACGGGCAGAGTCTGGGTGAAGACGAGGTTGAGTAGACTCGTTTTGAATTTTCAGTCCTTCCTCTGTTTATTTCCACTCCCGCACACCACATTGGAAGCTGTTTAAAGAGACAGGATCAGAGAGAGTGGAATTTACGGAAAGAGTGCAATTTTTCGCTAGTTTTTGCTCGACCCCTTTGTCATTACAAGCATTTGTCTTTATTACTGTACATGTCCAACATGGCGTTCTCACGAATGTGTCTATTTTGCTGTCTGTAGACGATAAAGGTCTCGTTGTTTTGATTTTAATCATTTAAAGGGGATTAGCTAGTGGCCAGAAAGCAATCTATCCGTAGCCAATTTATTGTTTATGAACAAAAGTCTAATTTATAAAAAGTCTAAAGTCTAAAAGTCTAATTTTTGAAGCGTTGTATTTTTTCGTCCTTTTGCTTTTATCATTTCAAAATGTAAGTTGTTTTGTATGCAGTTCAATAATAGTATTGATGTTGGAGGCTGATAGCAATTAGCAATTTTTGCAAGCGAGTATTTATTTA
Organism: Megalops atlanticus; assembly: GCA_019176425.1. Classification (NCBI taxonomy): domain Eukaryota; kingdom Metazoa; phylum Chordata; class Actinopteri; order Elopiformes; family Megalopidae; genus Megalops; species Megalops atlanticus. The sequence goes on from CM032886.1 coordinate 7,968,589, forward strand.
ACAGCGGTTTATAAAGTAGCTGTTAATTAGGCAATTTTTTTGTCTAAACTCGTTCTGTTTACATGTTTTTGCTTCTGCAGTAATGTTATGCTCGGTTTTTAAACCCTTGTAGTAAGAAATATTCTTTTATATATTCATATGAATACATATAGACAGATTGAACGCCACGTTTTTGACTAATAATGGTGGCCCTGTCATGTAACCCAACAGAAAGCAAAACCTTCTACATGCCAGAGCTTAATATTGATTGAGTCTAAGTAATAAGTCAATTTGCTTAATTGACTTCCAGAGACCTGCAGTAAGGGAAACATAGTCATGCAAAGTCACAACTCCCCCAACAACTGTCAGGGTCAAGAAAGTGGCTTGTCAACAGACTTGTTCACTTACTGACTGTGAAGAACTTGTTTTTGTAAATAAACAGAGTACACATATTGAAAATCCCAGTCCAGCTGAGAAGTGTGTGCATGCTGTATAATACATGTGGAGCTGTAAGGCAGCTGACACAGGTGTTTGTGTTGGCCAGGTGTGGAGGACATGGAAGCACAGGTGGGGGACGTGGGGTGTGTGGAGAGGGTCCAGGACACCCTGGAGTCCGAAACCAGTGCCACGAAGAACAAGCCTCAGAACACAGAACACGGCCCCCATGAGTGTGGATCAGCACAGGTGATGACACCTGAGATGTGGATTCATTTACAAAACTCAAATGTAGAATCGGAGCCACCTCCATTTTCTGAGAGACTTTGAAAATGTGCATAAATGTGTTACATGTAGTTACACCCCCGAAAACATGTTGTTCTTGTGTGTGTGTGTGTGTGTGTGTGTGTGTGTGTGTGTGGTGGGTTGGGATAAAAGAAATGAAAGTGGATTGTGACACAGGCTGAGTTGATGGTAGTGGTGTTATGTTCCAGGTGTCGGACGAGAGCTCAGCCGAGCAGACGAAGCTGGAGTGCCAGGAGCTGTCTGTCACCACGCAGGTGGCTTATAATTCCTCAGCAGCTCAGAACCCGCCCAGAGCTGAAGACCAGAACCAGTCAGAGGAGTTTATCATATTCGATCAGAGTGGCAAACCTCTTCATTGTGAGCGTATGGTAAGAGGCGTGCATGAAAGCTACTTGGCAATGTAACCACGGATAACAGCTTAAAACAACTAAAAAAAAGCAACAAGCAAGCAGTAGGTTGGTACTACCCTAGTCCTTGGTGTTCATGTATCCTATTAACTGACTGAAAATCAAAACAGTGTTTGGGGTCTGCCCAGTAATATCCATGATATCTGTTGTGTCATAGCTGTCAGTTACATCGAGTGCCCCCGCTGTCTGCAGGTGATTGTGACGGGACAGTCGGACAGCGGGCAACTTTATGTGATCCCGTCTAACCATTTTGGAGGGGCCCAGGTGTTGCTTCCTCAGGGTCAGATAATGGACATTGCTGAGTCGGCAGGTACCACCCCCCCCAGTCTGTTTTGTTCCTCAAGCTTCCCCCACCCTCTCTATCTGAGTGAAGTTCAGGTCTCACCCAGAACCCACCACTGTCCCCTCCCCTGTCATTTTTAAGGTCCCTGTGGGGAGAAAGCCACCATTGAGCAGCCTCAGACCATTACTGTGACGGCCATCGCAGAGAGCACCAGCGGCTCCACCTTAATGACCCCTTCTCCGGTCGCTGCCACCAAGACCCCGCCCCAAAGGTCAGCCCACACTGTGCCAATCACATGACTGCAGCAGGGGCTGTTAGGTGCTGTTAAATCTTGATTTCTGTGTGTCCTTCGAAGAGTTTTAAAAAGCTGCCATCCAAAGGAATGGTGTGAGGAGCTGGTTTCTTTCAGTCAGACAGACGTGTGTCTTACAGTTCCACTGCTTTCTTGTCCCCTGCAGCTCTCCCGACCACTACGCAGCACCCCTGAAGCCCCTGCCCCCAAACGCACCCAGCTGGGCTCACCTGCTGCATAACTGTGAGGTCAGTGCAAGGCCTGTCCGAACGCTAAGACCTGACCAATAAAAATCAGTAATACTGAGCACCAATTTTAAATTTAAAATGGGTTCCTTAGTAACGTTTTAGCCATTATAGCTTGCTCTGTCGTCATCCAACTTGACCACTTTTCCAAATGAGTCCAACAAGCAGTTTTTGAGTGCTTCATTAATTAGTGCGTAGGCTGAAATTTTTAGTGTGGTTATTCTTAACTTACCATACAGTACATAATGTTAGCCTAACATGCACACTCGCTCCTGTCACATGCGTATGCATGCAAACACATCCCATTCTAACTGTTAGTCATGCACGAAAAGTAGGAGTCTTCACCCAAATGTTGGGTGATTCTCACTCCCCCATGCCTTTCACCGTTCACCGAGCAGAAGATTGGGGACTCCTACCGGGGTTACTGCACCACCGAAGGGGAGCTGGAGGCACTGCTGATGCTGCATAAGCAGCACACCCACAGCGTTTTCGGAACCCGCCAGTCACCCTCCCCCGCCAAGCCCGCCACGCGCCTCATGTGGAAGTCGCAGTACGTGCCCTACGACGGGATCCCCTTCATCAACGCAGGTGAGTGGCTCGGGGGCTCACAGCTAGCCCGAAACGTCATTAATCTCTTCCAAAGTCGTCAAACTGAGGGCTGGCCTGATCACAGGGGACACATCATGTGATGAGTGCATGAGACTGAGGTTGTTATCTCCCAGAATGCCGTGTGCTAATCTCTCTGTCTTTGCAGGCAGCAGGGCCATCGTGATGGAGTGCCAGTTCGGCCCACGAAGGAAAGGCGTCCAGCCCAAAAAGATGGCAGAGCAGGAGATCTGTCCCAGCGCACAGTACAAGGCCACCTGTCCTGCCAGGTACGCATGCATGTACTCACCTGTGCTGCTAGGTAGATAACACAAATATATGCACATACACATGCACACACTCACCTGTGCTACCCTGTAGAGAACACAGTTACACACAGCTACAAAATCAAGTGCCTGTATGTGCATATGCATGTCCTGACTGGCATCTAAACTGATGTCACTCTTCTCAACAGTCTGCAGAAACACAACCAAAAAAAGATTCACAGATGTGTTTAAAATCTTAAAATCTTAATTGTGTTTAGTAAACTAGAATTACTTACTCTAAAAGTGTGTGGCATGGTTTTACCCCCTTCAGGATCTACATTAAGAAGGTGCGGAAGTTTCCGGAGTACAGGGTGCCCACGGACCCCAAGGTGGACAAGAAGGTGGTGCGTCAGGAGCAGGAGAAAGCCTTCTTCAACCTGAAGAAGAGCTTGTGGGAAGCAAGTGGAGTATTAAGGTATAAAACCTGAGGTTCTCCCTGATTAGTCATGATAGCTCCTCCCATTTTGCCATTTGTGAAGCCTCACTGTCCCATCACCGAATTCTCCAGCGTATGTGTGTTTCAGGAAGTAACCGCTGCACAATGCTATATGCCCAAACAGGTATTACATTCAGCTTCCCACCACGAAGGCCCATCTGTACCACCACGTGGATGCTCCCGTCCTGCCCCCACTCCCTGTCCAGCTGCTACTGCCTAAAGAGGAGGAGCAGGAGGAGGAGGAGGAGGAGGAGGAGGAGGAGGACAGGGAAGGGGCGCGTGAGGGAGGTGAAGAAGGAGCGCTGGAGAACGGCAGCTGTGCACCGTCCCGTCTGCACCCCCGAGTGGCGGAGAAAATCCACGAGCTGGTGGCGCAGGGGCACCACCAGGTGTACACCGTCCGTAAGCAGCTGAGGTCCGTACCTATAAACGCTTACTGTGTGTGTCATTATCGCCATCTCCATCATTATTACATTACATTACTGTCATATTATAGTCCAGAGTGACTTGCGTAGATTACAATTTTATGTATTATCCATTTATACAGCTGGATACTGAGGCAGTTGTGGGTTAAGTACCTTGCCCAAGGGTACAGCGGCAGTGCCCCACAGGGAATTGAACCAGCAACCTTTCGGTTATGAGCCATAGTCCTTACCACTATGCTACACTGCTACACACCCATTATTTCAGATCAAGATTAAGGAGTTATGGATGGATTGACTGACAGAAAAACACAGAGACCGGACAATCTGATCCATTAGTCTTCTGCTGTATTCACTTTAGGAAGTTTGTGGAGCGGGAGATGTTCAAGTCAGACAAGGTGCCGGAGAGGCACAACCTGTGCTATTTCCCGACTGTCAACGACATCAAGAACCACATTCACGAGGCCCAGAAGGCTTTGCAGCAAGGCAGGGCGGAGTACAGCGCCAATGCCACAGACTCACAGGTGAGAGGGTGTGACACATTAAATGGGGTTAGCCATGTAAAGGTGGAGAGAGGGGCTCTGTCCAAAGCATTTTAGCAGCCAAGTCTTCATACCCAAGTAGAATTGACACCCTCCGTTTAACACCCTGCATCTGATCTCTCCTGTGACTCTACCAAACAGTGGACAGCCGGAGCTGAAAGCCCATTGGCTGAGACAGTCACCTTGACCCTGGCCCCCGCGACCGTGGAAGGTAAACCGCTGTTTGTCCTCCTGCCTTTCTCATGCAACACCATACAACGTAACACTGTCCCTAAATCTGTCTCTGTGCCCCTGCCTCAGTGAACCCGCAGAGGACAGAGGTCCTGGAGGGGAGTGAAACCCTGTCCCCTGAAGCCATGCAGCTCTTCAGCTCCCTCACCTCCCTGCAGCCCAAGATCTTCGCCCAGCTGCACGTGAGTATGACAGAGCACAGCGCAGCAGCTGAGTGCAGCTGGAGCATGCCGTCAACACTGCACCTGTCACTCCTGACAGGGAACCCCAGTCTTCAGTGCAGCTGTTACTAACCATATCGCCAATGCCACCTCTGCTGCTGGATATTGTTAGTTCAATAGTATCACTTAGTCTAATCATTATTTATATTTTTTAATAGCGGGGCTGTATGGCTCGGCTAATGGGGATCCTATAAACAATAAACAACAATAAAGTGTACAGGACTGTCAGTGAGTAAGCATCAAGCCAAAAAGATGCTGAATTAAAAATGTGATTGAAGACATAGTGCTTAGCAGTTATGCTGAAGAACAATGTGCATTATACTTAAGTGAAGGTAGCAACTAACAATGATCTATAAAACTAACATTGCTTTAAATTGTTATGTAGATTGTGCCAGACAATGACACCGTTGGTGTTTGGTCTATAGCTTTCAGTTGTACAGATATGAAAATTAAATTACAGTCTTTATTATAGATGCTATAACACTCATATATCCAGTGGTGATTGCCTTTTTCCTGTTTTGATAGGGTGTCCAGCTTCAGCCAGCCCTGTGTTCAACCGACAAACCCCTCCCCCAGCAGCCTGTGGCCCCGCCCTCTTCCTCATTTTGCCGCGTGTCAAAACTCCCAGACCCCTCTAGCACCGCCCAGTCCCAGCCCCTGCTCCTGGGCTCCACCCAGTTCCTCGGGGAAGGCATGGCCCTCTCCGATGCCCCCGCTCTGCTGGGGGTGGGACAGCTGGTCAGCGTGTCAGCCCTCGGGGAGGGGGCCGCAGAAGGGAGAGTCCACCAGATCCTGCTGGAAGATGGAAACACCATCCCTGTACAGATTGTGGATCCCGTCAGCACAGGTGAGACTGGGGCCGGTGCAATCTCTGCCCAGTAATGTCTAAGCCTACACCACCAGCATTTCAATTAGAGCCCTGACCTTACAGTTTCCATTCCATCTACAGTAGGAATAAAACATCACTAGTGATGATTTATTCATTAAATGGAACAGGTTATATTGTTATTGGTGTCATCCTTGAGTATTTTGCTGATACCAAAATGCACAGGGTAGTTTAATGTGCACATGTTGTGGGTTTAAATTGACAACACATTGTAATGTAAGTGTAGGTCCTTTCACTTAGAGAGACACGAGAAAGCTGCAGTGTAAAACCAGAGGCTGCTAGACGCTGACTCCCGGCTGTGTCTCCTCCCTCCGCAGTAAGGAGTCCTGAGGACCAGGCGCAGGAGATCGAGACGGAGGACAGCAGGATCAACCCCGTGCAGTCTCCGACGGACTGAGAGAGGGGGACCCACAGGACTGCACCCTGATTTCTCGCCCAGCGGGAGGGGGTTACTTACAGGGTCTCTGCTGAGTACAGGCCCTGGGAACACCTGTGTGCACCGAGTGAAGCAACTGGGGAAAGACAGTTGCTGGACGAAGCGTGCGTTTTGACCCAAGAACTGCAACCTGCAACCTATGCAACACGCATCTTCTCCTCAGCTTCCCGTTTATGTTCACAGGATTTTCCGCTGAGACCTGCCGGCCGCAGCATCGTTGTAAAGGAGCCAGCTGCTGAAAGATCAAGATTTGTTTTGCGTATTAAGTATGAAATACTTGCTGCCATGATTGAGAAGCCAATGCTACACCGCTGTGTAAGGTCCGGAGGTCACCTGTTGATGTACTCTTGTTAACCGCTGTTCATAGCATCTTTCAAGAACAACTTCACTTAAAATCTGAAATGTAATGAGCATTGTTTACCCTTACTAGTGCTTACTAGTGGGTATGCATAACTAAGCTACAGACCGGCTTCATAAATCTCCATGTCCTTCCACAGCTGGCTCATGTCCCGCTGTCAGAACATGACATTTCCCTCCCTAATGGATGAGATTTGGGCCTCTAATTCATGTACAGGGAGCTGTCCTGGACCACTTGAAATATTGACATAGTTAATATTTTAAAAATTTCTTAAAACCTAAGTAGCAACTAAGTGTAATCCAACCTTCATTACTGTCTACCTCCACTGCAATTCTGATTGCAGCAGATTGGTCTGTTAGCATAAGGCTAGCATACTATTAAAAGGGATACAAATTCAAATTATCCACTGGTAAATAACCAGTACAAAGAGAGGACTACAACTTTACTAAGTGATCTTAGTCTGTATTATACTTTAAAAAAAAAGCAGGTAAATGCAATTTGCAGACAAGAGAGCTAGGGAAATGGCTTCTCAACTTAAGTGTTAAACAGCTTGACATAGACCACTGAACCAGAAAAGAATTACAGCTGGTCCAAACTTTCCAGTATGGGTACTTGGTATGATTAGGATGAAACATTAACTTCAGATTTTCAGTGAAGTTAACCCTTTAGTTTCATGGGGAAAATCTGCCACGAGTTGTTTTCTGTTGAAGGGGGCATCACTTCAAAGACACAAATCTGGTTTTACAAGTAGTTAATATAAAAGCTTGGTTCGTTTTCTGCAGAAAAAATGCTGTTAACTGCCTTTGAAACAAGAACTACAAAATACATGCTTCTGTAACATTTGCATTGGATGTATGAGTTGTTACATTAGTTAATACAGTACACACTGTGGGTGAGGGTGTACTATCAAGCTTATGTACTATTTCTGCATTTATTGCATAAATGAATTTCCCCAAGAGGTGAGAACACTGGAAAGGACATGAAATATTGTGTTTTCTTCTTATAAAGCTTTTTTGTTTCTCAAAAGTGAACTTGTTGGGAGAGGTGATTAACTTGACTGATAAATGGCTTATTAGATGAACAAAGACATTACAAACTTTACCGCAAATTCAAAGGACCCAAAGCGGCAAAGAGTATAAATACTGAATATATATGCAATGACAGTACAAAGATAGTGTAATATAAATGCATTTAATGCACCTGTAGACATAATTCACAAAGGACATCTGAATTTGACAATGTACAAATAATCCTTGTTGAATTTCATATAGAAAAAATATACAGTATAAGAGCATGTACATGCCAAAAACTTCTGGCATGCATTTCCAGGAACCTTGGCCTAACATTCTTGCAAAACCAAGGACACCACTTTGCCCGTACATAAAAATAAACTAAACTAAAACTTTTATATCTGACAAGGTACTAAAATGGTCATACCCATCTTCATTCACAAAACTGGGAAATCACGCATGATTTACTCAAAATCACTTTTTCATCAGTTCTCAATCTCATCCTTCCTTTGGTGGGGCCATTTCAAAATGGAAGATGAAAGCTGAAAATATGGGAATTTTATTTTCACATGAACACTGAAGTCAGTCTGTGAAGGACAACAATTTCCACAGATTCCTGCAGTTCTGAGTCTCTTGGGGAGCATTCTGTGCATGTCCAACAAAAAAGTAAAACTAAAAGTATATGCAGTTCCTTTTTATCCTCAGGCCTCTTCCTCCTCCTTGACCTTCTTTTCCTTTTTCTTCTTTTTCTTTTCTGTCGTCTGAAATTAAAGGCATTCAGTAAATTTCCTCAAACTCCCCAGTCAGAGAGAAACAACTCGGGGAAGGAAATCCTTTGCATTCACATGCAAACTCCTCTCCCCCTAAAATAATCCATTTAAAATTATGCACTGGTACGAATTTGCTGAAATTTTTACACACAAGAATGACCACCACTTGACCTCCCTGGGCATTGGGTAAAACTACTGTAGTATTGTGATTGGCCAACATGTTAGCCAGGGACAGAAATACATTGGAGCTAAAGCTAAGCTGGACCACTGGGAACTTCACAACAGTAGACCCTACTACCACAGTAAGAGGGCAGGCAAATCAATAGTAATGTTGCCAGGTTGTATGGTGGGCCCCCAAAAGCTGGACTCTGAACCCCCAAACCCCAGCTCTGCCCCTTGCAACTCCTCACCTCCTCTGCCGCTTGGCTGGCACCGGCCTCCTCTTCCTCCTTCACCTCCTCCATCGCCTCCTCCGTTGCCTCCTCGGCTGCTGCTGCTGCGGCCGCCTCCTGCTTCTTCTTTTTCTTCTTCTTCTTGGGGGTTTCCTCTGTCTCTGCTGCTGCCGCTGGTTCTAGGGTACCAGAGAACGGTTAGCGGTTAGACTCCCAGCAGGAAGAGCCACCACCTCTGAGCTAGTGGAAGGAGTGCTGCCGCACAATATATCCTGACATGTCAGTCAAGACTGAGGAACGGACTGGAAAGCACTGCAGACTTGTTAATTTCAATGATTAACGGTGGTCACACTCTTCATTCCAAAACCTTGTTACTCTGTGACAGTTCATAAATTATACCATCTTGACAAATCACACTGAACTGGGTGCTCGTGTAAAGAGGAAAAAGCCATGTGATGACAACGGGTGTGGCACAGACATCACTACTGACAGACAAGTTTTTTTAAAATCCAGCAGAAACTGCCCATTTGTGTAGAATCTTATGCCAGTGTCAGGCATTATGGAGCAAAGACAGCCCTGCAAAGTCAGTCATTGGTGACTAAAGCAACTGACCTTCAGGCACGGATTCCTTTTTAACCTTCTTGGCTTTGACTTCTGCTGGCTTGGCCGCCTCCTCTTCCTCCTCCACCTCCTCAAACTTCCTCTTCTTTGACACGGTGGGAAGTGTGGAGTCTCCAGACGGGTCGTACACCTTGACATCGCTGTGAAAAGATGTATAACGTTAAGATCAGAGAAACGCTCACAGGTACCCGCACTGTTTGCAGCAGACATTCACCTTTGTGTATTTTTAAATGCTATCTGCACATAAGGTGGATTTTGCAGACAAGTGACAGTGACAATTTAAACCCAATAACAAGGTGTACAGTTTCAAACTACATCAGCCTCTCAATATAATCCTTTTATCACCAACAGCTGATTATACCGGCAAACAGTGTTGTCATGTTAGTAGACAGTGCTTAATCCAATTCACTCATGTCACATGCACCCAACAAACTTCTCAACACCACCAGGAGAACACAGATCCCTCCCTGTGGGCTGCAGAGGGAAGCTCACCTTTTATGTTGGTATTTGTCAGCTTTAGCCAGAGCTTTCCCTGTTCCACTGATGCGTCTGATCTGAGAAGACAAAGAGGAAGTGTTCCTTAATCCAGTGGGACACACAGGAAAGCATCACAAAGGCTTTGATGACAGTGTGTTCCACCACCTTTGATTTAACAATATGGGAAGGGCAGGGACAAAAGGAAAAAGGAGGCAGGCAGATGACTGCACTGATATGGTGTCCTTACCCCCTTCTCCTCTAGGTGGCGCAGTCTGGCCTCCAGCTTGGCCCGGTGCTCGGCACCCATCTCTGCGCTGGTGTCCTCGGCGAGGGCATCGTACCGGATGGCCAGCGCTGCCTTGGCTGCCAGCATCCTGGAGATCTGAGCAGGGAAGAGAGGGGACAGTTACCATGGCTACCATCACACTGGGTCAACAGAGCCTGAGTCTGCATGCACACTAGTGTGCTTATCAAATTCATGAATATGAATGCTTTGTAATATTTACTCTGAAGCATGCATCTCACAAATACAATCAAAACGAACAATGGGTTTAAAACTACACAAACAACAGTACACAATTAGTCTCTGGATTGCTTATGTGGCTGACGGCCAATAAAAAAAAAAAGACTGAACAATGTCCAAAGCAGTATCTTCTGCCGATATCAAAGTTTAGTGCAGCGATTGTGAACTTCAGTGAATATCAGAGAGCTATTCTTGGGTTGCTCCACAGGCTCCAAGAGGGTCAAAGGCCTCTATTCAAACTTTCAACATGATTAAATTAAAGAGATGCCAGGGAAAAAAAGAGAATGGTGAAAGCCTACATTAGCAGTTTGGCTACCGTGATGACAGCATGGAGGAGTGTGACCTCACCTTGCCCTTGTTTTTGGCTGTGGTCTGCCCCACCAGAGAGGCATGGTAAATGAGCCCGTATTTCGGGGTGTCCCGGCGGGTCTTCAGGGCCCGGAACAGGGCTTTCTCTGCACCCAGGATCTGCACTGTGGAGGCGGGGTGTTTGGCCAAATTCAACAGGGACCCTGCCGAGAGAGAGAGTGGAGATGGAGAGAGATGTTAACCTGTGTTGCCTTGACCAGTACTAACCTGCTCAACCTGCTAAAGAATTATAACAGATGATTTTCCTAAGGATTACCATAAAAGGTTTCTCTGCCATTATATACATTTCCTGCACAAGCTCAGATGAGGTAGTGACTTAAAAACCCACATTAACTTTTCAGGGCTATGACAATATGTCAGTATCATCACCGCTTGTGACTGTGCACACTACTTTAACCAAATCACTCAGGCTGCAAGGAGGACTCACCTGCGTGGGAGATCAGACGAGCTCCGACCAGCTCCCCCACCATCACAGTCAGGTTGGGCGCGATCGCCATCATGCGGTTCTTCAGGTAGTCGTACAGCTGGGCGCGGTACTCAGAGATCTCAATCACCTGGCCAGACAGGGCAGAAACGCACCATTACATTACTGCCATTTTAGTGGACGCTCTTATCCAGAGCAACTTACATAGGCTATGATTTTTTTTTCATCTGGTCTCAACCCCCAGCACCATGTGTGAGACCGCACTTCCAGTTCAGATGAGGTAGTGACTGAAATACCCACATGTCTAATTCAGGGAAGAGACGTTATCGTCATCATCATCACCACTGTCAGATGCAATCACTCACACTGAGCCTAAAATCATGTCGCCCTCTTCAAAAACTCAGCCCTCCCCGCTGTAGCATACCTGGTCACACAGGTGCATGATGTTGTTGATGTCCTGCTCGGACACCTCCGTTCCCATGGAGATCTCAGCCGCCAGCTTGACCTCCGCCTCCACCTCCTCGGGCAGAATGTCTGAGAGGTCGGTGGTCGCCACGTTAGTGCGGTCGCCTGGGAAACAATAACACAACCATTCCATCAGTCTCCATCTGAAACTCCATCTCAGGAAACACACAGACATACAGAGGGTCCAGAACACTCAGTTATGTGGCACACTGTCACAGCTAGAACCCAATTTAAAAAAGCCAGAAGACTCTAGAGAGGAGCCAGAACTGAAGCTCTGCTCCGCTATCGATCAGTGCCGCCAAGCTGTGTACACACCTATCTTGCGCACGCTCTTGCAGTAGGCCAGGTTGTCTGTGATGATCTTGCCCAGCTCAGGGAAGTGCCAGCCGTACCACTCTCTGCAGCGCATGATGTAATTGTTCAGCTCCTTGTCCAGGTCATCCAAAAGAGCTGAGGGACAGCAGGCAGACATGAGAACACAGCAAAGGACTTTCACTCCCTTCACTGGCTTATTTAATCACATTTGTGAACTTTAAAATGGTACATTTCAAAGGAATTGTGTTCAACTTTTCACAAGTACCTTACAAAGTCCAATTTGTCACTTTCTAGAGCAAATAGTACTTACAAATGGCTTGGACGATCATGGTGTCCACTTTGTCAGGACTGAACTTGAGCTTGTATCGTGAGAGGCTGGAGAGAGTGAAAACAGGAGGGAAGCTTACACTTCATTCCAATTAAGACACATTAGCAAAACACCTGTAACCAACACTTTAAACCTGTTGGAAATCACTGCACACGTTCTAATAACTGCTAGTCATTTCAGTTTCCTTCAACACTATTCTTAGTGTTGTGAAAGCCGACACACTGTTCACCTATTATGTCACCTAAGTGAAATCACGTTTGCCGTCTCAGTGGTAGTGACGAATGCTGAGGAAAATCCTCACTGGAGACATCAGTCAGCAGAGAGTAATCACAGACAGCTGCCATGTGGGCTTAACGGGACAGGGAGCGGGACCCCTTCTCTGTGGATGTCTCTGCCCTACCTGTGTGCCAGTCCCAGGGACATGGCGCTGAAGTCACGAGGCGGCAGCCCCGTGATCAGCCCCTCCATCTGGTTCCTGATACCCCTCATCAGCTCCGCCACCGCAGGGCTGTGCACACAGCTCAGGTTCAGCTTGTCCTGCAGGGGGCAGCAGAGAAGAGAGAGGAGGGTTAGAACACCCACATATTTGTACACAAAATAAAGACACATTACAATTGACAGTACAGAATGAAGTGCTTGCTATAGACTTATTAACTACTGTGAATACCCATTAAATGTGCCTACAGGGCCTGTCAACCTACTGAGCCTTCAAGAAATTAACAAAACTCTACATACTTTTATTGACATTTTCATACACTTGTCTCCACCTACTTTGATGACTCCGCCCAGCTTGGCATCATTGATGGCCAGCTGCTCGTGCGCTTCTTTGGCCACCACTTTCTTCAGCACTTTCTTCAGGCTCTTACCAAGCTTACCCTCCACCAGAGCTGTGGCGGCTGCAGAGACAGGAGAGATGGGACCACTTCAGAGAGCAGAGCAGCACAGCCTACAATGTTTTCACCAAAGGTGACCTTTCAGCCTGCTCAGCTCAAGGAACTGATAAGTCCAACGTACTCATGTAAGGTTTGTTACAAATGCTATAGCCAGACATTTATCATTTTTCCTCATTTTTTCCATCTTAACACAACAAAAACATGTACCCCTTGGCTCACCATGTCCATCAGCCAGGTATTTCATATTTTACCCTCATTTCACTTTAAAGACCAATGCAGATGCACTTAAACCACATTTACTTCATCAGTGCAGCCAGTGCACTGCACATGTGTACTGATGAAGAAAATGTATTGCTGACTGCGGGATTTTATTTTCTTGCATTATGAAAAGTTCATTAAAGAGTGCTACAATAACCAATGTTTTCATTAAAAGGTAGACACCATTGTCCCCAAGGGGGGATGGTCAGCAGAACCAATGAAATACAGACTACAGAAGCCCACAAATTTACATGCAGGTTATGGTAAAAATAATTATTACATATTACTGAAGAATGACAACGCTACCAGTATGTAGGATTTCCTGCCTCATCTACTTTCACTCATATATATCAGAATTTAGCTACGTTTGTATTACCAGCTGTGGTCTCAGTGGTAGTGACGATTACTGCTGAATGACTTCATGCTTGAGTCAGACACTGAGATACATCATAGACAACAGCAAAGGCAACAAGGAAACTCCAGGTAAATTTAATGAATCAGCAAATCCATTACAAGGCCTTCACAGAAGCTGCAGCTTCTGGCCGGTATCACACAAAGTTGCACGTTCCGGCCTGAGTCGCGATAACGGTACCTGCCAAAGCCTCTGTGGTGTCCTGGAACTTTTCAAAATGCTTTAGCTTCACTCTGCGGAAAAATTAACACGATCATGGTATCGCTTACAAAAAATAACATACAAAAAACTATCAACTGAAATCCCTACATCACAGTCGCGGTTTTATAACGCTATCAAAATGGGTACTGTCGAACACTTTTTTCGTCAGACTACTCTGACAAGTGATCTACACACCAAACTATGTTAACTGTGCTACTGATATTGCTGATTCCTTCCACACAACAACAGTTGCCATCCACGCGAAGTGCTACACGTGGGCTTTAAAAAGTTACAATAAAGGCAATGACGAATCCAAGGAACTTCAAGTGGGGCAGTACTCACTGGAGCGAGGGTGCACTTACATTTTATTGGCCTTTTCTGGCGTCTCAAACTCCTTCCATAGACTGTCCACCTCCTGGAGCTTCTGCTCGTCCAGGACCTGGTGAGAAGGAAGAAAATTCCGCAATCTAGCCTCGCTTCATGCCGCTGCCACGTTTTACTTAAAACTAAGTAGTTAGCTGCCTGCATCTCGCTCCTCTCCTAACCCGTACGAAACGTTTTGCTTAATCACTGTGTTACAGAGAATACGAATGTTAGCCAACATGACCCGAAATTTGCTAAATGTTTTGCAGCGGCAACTTGCAGCCACGTTTACCAATATACTGCGTCCGCATCCGCAAAAAACCGACAACGTGGTTGCAAGTAGACTGCGTCTAGCAGAGGCATTGGAGTCAGGCCTCGTTGATGTTCCTACCTACCGAGTTAGCTAACAAGACATTTTCAAAACAAAGTAGGTTAGCAGCTTAAAACTTACTAAATAAGACTGTTATTCATAGGTATTTCTATCGCATATAGAAAAACACTTAGCGCTTAATGTCTTTTAACGTGCAGCGTAGCTAGCTGTTAGCTAAAGGAATGCGCGAGAGGTGGCTAGCCGGGCGTCCACGTGTTTGCTTTTTATAATTAGATATACAGGTAGTTAGCTTGCCACTTACTTTGAAAATTGCATAGCCCGCCGCGGTTTCAAACAGCACCAACATTTTCGGCTACTACGTATTGTCTCGTCTTCTAAATTTCTTCTATATCCTCCCAAGTCTTCAGCTTGGGCAGAAAGACCCTTCCACGCTCCCACGAGGTGCTACCACTGACCTCGGTTTGACGGAGACTGCGCAGATCGCGCGATCCCGCTGAAGCATGGCTGTCACTCAGAGTACACGTGGGTCCGCCATTTTAGTAAGGTCCATTATCACCCAATGTGGAAACTGTGCCGGTCTGTATCATTAGCACAGATCATGACGCCTTAAATTGCATTATATTTACTCATAAGCAAAAACTAGCTTTTGAAACAATTTAAACAAGAATAACTGTATTTAACGTGGAAATAACAGTTCTAATCCACCACTTTGGACAGGAAGGAAACGGAACAAGAATAAACAACAATTCATTCTTGTGATAGGCCAAAACTTTTCTTGCTTAGCTAAACATACATTTACATTTACATTTATTCATTTGGCAGACGCTTTTATCCAAAGCGACGTACAAAAGTGCAAATAGTGAGCAAACAACAGGCACAAGAGCAAGATGTGTACAGGTCATACAATGCAAATAGTGCTGAAGCTGAGCGCAAGGTCAGTGACGCGAGCCAACTAATCTGAACTAGGATTGCATCTCAAATACAATTACAGAAAAAATGGAGTACCGCTATACTATACATACAAAGGGGCATTTCCATACTAACATTGGTGTCATCTGAGGAAGAAGATATTTTTAACAGATTCTTCTTCCAAGGTCCCCTCAGAGCTTTTCTGTCTTGCTAGTTGTATTCAGCGCATATCAAGACCCTTTACCCTGAATTGACTTGTTTTTTTCCCTCTCTTCTTATGATGTTATTCTGATATAAATACAATGTTTTCCAAAACTGCATCTGTGGCTTGAGCTGCTCAGACTCTGTCCAGACAGAGATTACTTCGATGGTGGCGTGCCAGGGAGTAGGTGGAGATTAAGATATTTGCAAATTGCGGTTTGAATGTGTGTGTGTGCATGTAACTGTTGCTGTTGCAGTAGGTTCTTTGGCAGAAAGTAGTCCTCTGTTTAAAAATATATCCCAGGAGAGGAAGTTGAGAGAATACTGCGAGAGCATGGCAGTGGGAGATGGCAGTAATCCCAACAATGGTAAATGGGTTGTGCTGGCAGCATTACGGGTGGTTTCTGAGAATATCAAACAGAGGACCAAGTAGTTTATGGCCAAGGGTGACTCTCAGAAGGGTGTTGCGGAAGCAGAAACGTAGAGTCAAGGAGAGAAAAAGTGATCAATGAAGACTTTTTGTCCCTTTCAGATAAAGCCCTTCCTTAATCTGTGAATATCCTGATAGCCCTCTGGACCATGGACAACCTGCATGTTGCTGATTTTATCTGCACTCTCTCTCTCTCCCCCTCTCTCTCTGTCTAGTTTTTCCTGCTTAAAATATTTTAAGATGTTATTCTTGATATCATTGCACAGAGCACATTAAAATTGTTCACAAATAATACATTTCATTTCATGAGTGCATGAGTGTCTACACCAGCGTTCTCCATTTTAAAAGCTCAATGGAAACTTCATAAACTGTACACGGACATCCAAAGGCGAGGTTACAAAAGGAAATAATACACAGAAGCAATTCATTGGTAGCATACGTTATCAAGGTTAAGGTCGAAGAAGAAATAACAAGATGGTTATTGATCTCAACCAATTGTGAGATGGCTACACAGACAGCTTACAAAAAGCGGGCAATCATAAATCCAAAGGCAATAGTTCTAGACCTCCAGAACAAACAGGTATTTTCAGGATACAACATCTCAACTTAAAGGCACTTGCCAGATTATAGCATTTATGGCTGGGATGCGTGGAAGAGGCCAAACCACAAAAAAGATGCTTTGAATTTGAGAAACTACATTTGAATAAAAGCATGTTTGGAAGCATACGTTCTTGTCTGATAAAGTGAAAATCTACCTTTTTGGAACACCTTATTTGTGTTGTGTTTGGCATAAAGAGGTGAAGCTTATCTTTTGCTGTTATGTTGGGGGGTAGTTTTGCATCAATGGGTCCTGGAGTCCAGGACACAAAGAAATGGTTGCACCAAATCAATGTTCACAAATGTACATTTTTTTCAACACCTAAATCCAATGAAAACTCAAGAAAGCAGTTCAGGAAAAAAAAGATTTGAAGAGTCTACAAAAATTTTGCTAGTAAGTGTGATAACACAGAAGTGTCTGAATCACATAAAACTCCTCAGTCTTGTACTGTCTTCTAGGTGTAGGCCATGTTAAAGGACAATATAGAAAATTGTAACCACAAAAATGTGAATAAATGTATTGCTTGGTATCAATATTGTTTGGCAACTTTGCTTTGTGCAATGGTAGTATGATTAAAGACTAACATTTTAAATTTTTAAGCAGGAAATGATCAAATATGTAGCTGTTATAATTAGGACTGTATTACTGTTTAATCAGGAATATGAACAAGTATGGAGGGCACTGTGTGTGTGTGCGCGCGTGTGTGTGAAATATTACGATGATGAAGTATTTTGTTTCCGGGATGAGAACTTGAAACAATGCCGCAAGTGAGGATCCTAGCCAGACATAGAAAAACTAGTGCTACATACTCATCTTTCATGCATTATAAGTGAGGTGGTTGCCACTGCCAGTGGAATGACTGGAACCAAGCTGCCCTGGAACTCTTTAGGGCAGACATATTTCCTGGAATTCAGACTCGGAGACAAAGCTAGCCATTAGCTAAATACACCCCAAAAGCCACAAATTCTGCATAACAAAGCCGGTATTCTCTGCCTGCTCAATTAAACTTACAAAACCAACGCACTGAAACTTACATTTCTTTTATTTGTTCTCGAGTTCTTTGTGGTATGCACCGGGTCTGATTTTAAAATGCATTTTCAGTTGTGTCGTTTTTTACACTAACTTTACGGCCTTAACATGATGAAGGGCATAACGTTATCAGGGAAACTGGGGACACACTCGAATTCAGACGATGATCATGACACTTGATTCCAGTTAACGTCGTTACAATTTATAGTGTAAAAGAAACAGAAAAATGAAACCGAATACTCGTCGTGAAAAATACCAGGAAGCTTAATATCTTCCGTTCCAAATGCATTTTACGCTCAATTAATTTTAGTCGACTACAAAGAAGGGAACCACTGCGCACTGGGTCATGATTGGCTCAGATGCACTCCGATTAGTTCAGTTCACTGAATTTACCCTTGACGCAGCAAGCTGAGTACGGAACCGGAGGAGCCCGCTGATTGACAGGGCCTCCTGCGGAAGTCCCGCCTCTAATCCAATGAGGTCAGTGTCTGTGTTTTTGTGGGGGGCTGGCGATCAGAGTGTACCTCTAGCATACACAGTAAGTGTATAGCCGTCGAAATTATCAAAAGAGCACGTCTGTAATTGCGTTATCGAGCGGACCGGGACCATGTCAGACACGGTAAGTGCGAGCTGCTTTCACATTTTTATCAAGCAGGCTAACGGACGAGCCTACTCGCTTAGACAGGCCGAGTGGAAGTCACTTACGAGCTGTGTGGGTAACTTAGCGAGCTAGCGATGGGGGTATCCAGCTAACCATCTCATTCTTTCTGTTGTGATGTTCACCAGTCTTTTACTCCGTAAGCAAAACATTAACTAGAGAGATATATGTACACGTTTAAACAAACTACCCTTTCAACACCAAGAAATGTCTATCGAGAGCGATCAGAGACGTTCTTTGCAGCTAAGCTAGCTAGCTCATTAGCCAGCTATCTTCCCAAGCCGTCGCTAGCCTACCGAATGTAACGTTAATGTTAGCTAACGCTAGCTAGCCTGCCAGTTAGCGTCTGCTAGGTATTGATAACGGTAGCTTAGCGAACACTTCGGATATGTCCGCTCTTTGATTTTTGTTTTACACCGATATTTGAAATGGACAGCTAGTTAGCTGATTAGCTTAGTGTCTTTGGTATAGCATAGCACTTTTCAGCATTGATTAATATAGCTGGTTAGCGAACGGGATCTATATAGCTTCCGAGTCAACCATGTCGGAATCCCAGTGAATATAAACATTGAAATATATCTAACTGATTTCTAGTGGTGGGCTTTTTCGAGAGGAATGCCTTCTACACAATAACAGTATGCTTTCACTTCATGGATATCTTAACTGAATTTATCAATAATGTCTGCCAAAGGCCGCAGTATGTGGAGTAGTGGTTTGGTTTCAGATTCGAATCCATACCTTGAATATAGGACTGCTGTTACAGCGACCTCTGACCGAAGTAGCTGGCTAACTAGTTAAGTTGCCTGAATTTTCACCAGGTCGGTGTCATCGACTTCATAACTAATGGATTTATGTACGCTGCATTAAATTACATTACATTATGTAACGACATTAATGTAATGCGGTGTAGCTATATATGCTTATATGTCGCTCGGCATTCTGCAGTGTGGTAGTCAGTAACAGCAAATCAATAATGAAAGGAATACATTAATTCTTACATTAAGATATAACATTTGTAAAGAAATTATTAACAAGAATACATTTCTTATACTAAATCCATGGTGAATTTCTATAGAGTTGCAACAGGGGTACCAGGAGCCATTAGCTCAAGTATTTGCAGTTGTTACCACTTTATACTGTGATATGTAGGTCTGATCCGTAAACTGTTGTGGATCAGCCTTAGAACTGAATCCGGCAGTGGTTTGGTTTTCACTTCAACACAGTGTCGCTGTGTGCATTTGTTACAGGAGACAAAACCCTCGAGTCAGGATGCAGGAGATAAAAAGGATGGGGAGTACATCAAACTCAAGGTGATTGGTCAGGTAAGAGATGACTGTGTGTGTGTGGGGAGGGATGTCTTTGGGAGGTGAGTGGTATGTGTCAGTCTGGTATTCTGGTATTTAAAGGTAATGGGTACAGTTTGGTGGCACATTGCAAAGGGGGATCTGTTTGAAAGGGATGAAGCTAAATAGTTGAAGGGTGCAGGTTTGTTTGCGTGTACAGTACTAACCTATCTCCATGTTTCCCAGGACAACAGTGAAATTCACTTCAAAGTGAAGATGACGACACATCTAAAGAAGCTAAAGGAATCCTACAGTCAGAGACAGGTAACCATACAGCGGCAGTTAATCCACGGTGAAATTTACCAAACTAAAGATGTGCCGTTTTCACTTTGACGCCATTTCTGTATTCTTAGCTATTCTTGCATTTTTCTGCAGGGCGTTCCCATGAATTCTCTAAGGTTTCTCTTCGAGGGACAGAGAATCGCAGACAACCAAACTCCAAAAGAGGTATGGTGTTAATCTGTTTCATGTTATTGTATGATGGGTATTCTCCGAGTCATCCGTAGGAATGCTCTATAGCTGCTCTGTCCCAGGCCTCTAATTCATTCCCCACCTCTCCTCCCTGTCTTTATCTCTCTATCAGCTGGGAATGGAAGATGAGGATGTCATTGAAGTCTATCAGGAACAGACTGGCGGACATTGGAACAATTAGGGTTTTCTATATTTTTCTCCCTCTATTTTTTATTTTATTTTTTTAAGTATGAAATTTTTTTTGGCTTTTTGCTTTGCTTTGTTTTGTGTTCCTCTTGGTAGGAAGTGGCTGAAACCATCTGAGTCAAACTGATGTTCCACCAGGTTTCCTGTAACCCAGGAGACAGAGACAGTGTCATCAACTCTTCCCAGCAAAAAGCCTCCAGATTTGCCCTCCAGAAGTAGCTTTTCGTAGACATAAGTCATCAGGGGTAGGCCTGGATGTTATCCATAGGGGATTGTATGTTATTTTCTGAAAGCTTCCCTCCTTTGGAGCACTCTGGAATGATCATCTGGTTTGATTTTTTTAAGTAACTTGGCAAAGAAAAAAAATCTAGCAACTTGTGTGTGTAAATCTCATTAGGAAGCTGTAAAAGTCTCCAGATCTTAGTGACAAGGCTGTCCCGTCGGCGACACTGGGCAGAGGGGAGCTGTAGAGGGAAGGACGGGCAGTGGCGTCTCCCTACCGCCACCCCTCCCTGACTCAGACAGTGGGCAGTGCAATTGGAGGAAATGCTAGAATGTTTCGCTGCAGGGAGATCCCGCTTACAGTAATATGGGACATTCTGCTTCAGGGCAACGGCTATTTTCAGGTTTCTGTAATGTCTGTGTTTGCATCATAAGCCCCTTCAGGGTTTCAGAGATGGAGTGAGGGCCCCCCCCCATGTGAAAGCTGTGTAGGATTCGCCTCCTTCATTCTTAAAATGACTCATCGCACGAGTTTAAGACCCTAATGAGCACTTGCTTCTCTACGCAAGGCAAGCCCAGACTAAAATCATTAAGCAAGAGCCCTTGCAGGCATGCTCCAGTGTCTCCACACTGACTTTGGTTTCACCAGAAATCTGTAGCACTCACTCTCACTTCAGAAAGCAGTGTTGTTGCTGCTGTTAGAGTCACATGTTGACATCATAGTGCACTGCTTTTGGGCCACTAGGGTGTAAGGCATTGTGTCCTATCTGAAGAAGCAGGATCAGATTAGGCTGAATCCCCTCAGAGCAGCTATTAATCAAAACTGGGGGATGAAATGCTGATATTATGAATGTTGTAGTGTAGAAAGCAGACCCCTTTTGTCTTCTCATTATGCTCTGTCTGCTGAATGATTCATGACAGCTCATCAGATCTCGTGCTCAAGGGCATTGTTTCTGATCCCATCAGAAGAGACCCGTGCACAGAATGCTCACCAGAGTTCATCACCTGGTTATGCAGTTGCATTCCAGAATCCTGTCTGCTCTAGAAATGTAAGCAAAACACATTCAGAGCATCTTTCAAACAGTACTCTGCTCATCCTTAACATGTTTATGAACTTGTCCATTTAAGTTATGAGTGGCATTCCCTTTCTGTCCCCATACAGATCTTAGTGTTGTCAGGAGCAGCTTGCAATGGGTGAACACAGCTGCATTGAACAGGAATTTTGTGTGTGTGATCCACTGGGGTAACTGGTGTATTGTTAAAGCTACAAAATGTTTTTAACATAAAATCTGTGCATAAACATTCACCAACTTGTATATTTTGTAAACTTTTTTTCTCTCTCATTGATTTTCTGTGTAGGTCTGGCAGTGTTTATTTATACAGGCACACTATCCCAAACTATAGCTCATTTCACAGAATCAAGTACAGTTTTTGTATCATATTGTATTACTGCTACTATTGTATAGTTACACACATGCCTCTTCTTTGATTAGTTAGGAGGTTTGCCCTGTCTTTATCCTCCCTCTGTCTTGTGCAGAAGAAATGTGGAAGTCAGGCTATGGGTCTGTTTTGTTTGGATCAATGCTGTGCAGGTTGACTGATGGTGAAGTCATCTGGATGGCTCCTTTCCTTTATTGAGCTCACTAAATCATCTGATCCACATGCCATAAAAACCAGTGAACCTGTGCAGAATATTCTCAGCATTGATTGAAGCCGAGCCCGCCCTTGCTGTGCTGGACCCTGGCAACCCCTGATGATGTCACAAAAACTTGTGTTTCTCACTGTGTTACCATGGCGGTGGCAACGCATTGTGATGTCATTGTACCTGACTTCTCTTTCTGGGGAGAGAAGTTGCTCTGGATGGTTTGAGGCTGTAAGATTTTTTTCCCTTGTTTTTTAAATAAAATGTGTTACAAAAGATAAACACTGAGAATTCTGTTTTTCACAAGTCATCATCATTAAGTTTTAACTGTGCTCATCCCACTAATGTTGGCACTCCTTTCAAACACTAAAGCATGTATACAAGCATAATTTTTGGTAATAGGTTACAGTTCACCCTAAATTTATAGTATGTGATCAACATGACATTCTTCCTGAATGTGTTCCGTATCCTGTTTTTTCTCTTAGTTATGCATGTAGAGCACCATCTAGTGGCTGTAATGGTTTACAGCTGGCTTCCAATCCCCAAAGGTTTTGTCACCTTCCTGATTACCCTTGAAGTGCCTAGTCAGGTGATAAAGCTGTATTTGTACAGGTAGGCATATTCAGGTGTGCACATATACATTTGAGTCAGAAAATTGTGTACAAGCCATTACATATTTGAACAAATTTGTGTAGATGGGCTCAGGTAGGGTCAGGTAAGTGCAGGTGTGCGTATGAACAGACGAACGGATACGCTTACAGACAGGTGTGTACAGGTACAGGCTGCCATTCCTCCTGTCTCCTTCTCTCTGCCCATCTGCTCCTCTTACTCCTGCTTCCAAATCCTCAGCCTGCATTAAGAACACATACATAGTAAAAGGAATTGATGACACTGAAGACCTTCATCATAAATGAGAGTAAACAGGAGAGAACAATAGAAGAGAAATGCCCAAAAATATGAAACGCTCTACAGTTAGGACATTCCTGGTTAATATGGAGAACTGTTTCATATTGTAGATCTTAATGACTGCAATAATGCATCCTCACATTTATGTTTTTGCTCCATGAAAACTGATTTGGGGTCTCATGGGTCTGGAGCGGGCATGCCCCTTTACTGCAGCTGCAGGCTCATGCTGGCTGAATACTAGGGGGGAGAAATGAGATGCACACACATGGACACACCTGCACACAACCACTCCAGAACCACCAGCAACAAACTCCACCTTTGACCTTTGACCTTTCTTCCCTAGCCATGTTTCTGCTTCTGTGGTCTTTCTTCTTTCCTCTAATGTTTTTTATTTCAGAGAATAGTGGGATATAGTTATGAATGGATGTTATCTAAGTGTGTTATCTGGGCCTCACACTCAAACCTCCCATGTGAGGTCACTCTCGGTATCAGCTTCCTGGTCCCAGTGTCCTCCACCTCTTCCTGGCCTTCTGTCGCTCTTCAGTGTCCCCCTGGTTGTGTTTTCTTGAGCTGACCTCTTTGTCTGTGAGAAAGAGAGCAAGAAAGAGAGAGAGAAAAAAATTTGGAATGAGGTTAAGGGACAGTTATGAAGAGGGGAAATGTGAGAGGGAGAGAAAGAGAGAGAGAGAGAAGGGGGGGGCAATGTGAAGATAAAGGCCCAGACAGACAGAGGGAAAGTGAGGTGCAATCAATCACTGCGGGAGAGACTTGGCCGG
Organism: Megalops atlanticus; assembly: GCA_019176425.1. NCBI lineage: Eukaryota > Metazoa > Chordata > Actinopteri > Elopiformes > Megalopidae > Megalops > Megalops atlanticus. The sequence goes on from CM032886.1 coordinate 7,992,502, forward strand.
TTTCCCATGTGAGTGTAGACAGAGGGAGCGACACTGAAATACGAGCCTGGATCAAAGGCGGAGGTAACAGACTCCAGATGGGCAGGAGAGGTGCAGCGAGGGAGGAATGCGTACAGTAATTAGGCGGGATGTTAATTAGCTCGCAGACTCTGGAACTCGTCTGACCCGAGCTGTGACCCCTGACCTGGGCACAGCCCTGGATATCGTGCCCCCATCTGTGAGACGTGCGTTACCAGAGGAGGAGTGGGGAACGGGAGGAGAGGGGAGGGAGCGGAGGAGAGAGGTGGAAGGAGAGAAATATGAGAGGAGAAAAGAGGACAGGAGACAGAGGGAGCTGCTGACAGATTATATAGCCAGTGTTTATTACCAGGCTCCAAAGCAATGAGAGGACCTTCTTCAGAACTCAGGTTCAACTTTAGTTCTGCTGACGCTGCCATTTTATGTACTGCTGTATTGGTCTTTACTTTTGCTGCATTTAGCTTTTTTTGTCTTTAGCAGCCAAGTCCTGAGAAATATATGGATGCAGACAATCCATGAAATAAAAAAGAAACAGTTTTCCCTTTCTTTTCAGCTACCTTCTTCAGCTCAGGGTGTGGCCTATAGAGGCAGTATAGCAGCCAGGATTCTGAATGCTAATCTGCTAGCAGTCTGGTGTTGTGTCTTTTTGGATTCAAGACCAACTTTGGTGTCCCCTTGCTGGGTATGTAGTGGTGGGCTAGAGGGCTCACACAGCACTAACTCCCCACAACTTCCCTTCACAGACCAGTCCGAAGACCCTGTGCTCCCACTGTTCCCATAACCTCTCCCCTCTGTCCCAAAGACAAGTCCAGGGACATCTTGGTAATCTTACTTAAAAGGAGTAAGTAGAGAGGTAGTCAGTCAGAGGTATTCTGTTAAACTGAAATGCAGAGGTTTGTAGGAGTAGCCAAGTACCGTTTTTTCTGGGTACATTGGGCAAGCTAGAGTGGACACATGAACACACAGATGCATAGTGTCTCAGTACCTTATAGTAATGCTTAGATCCATAAAATAACACAGTTGCCTAAAGCTCACTTGCTCTTCTCCAGTGACGTCAAAGACAGGACTCAGCTTTCCCTCTGCCCCCTTGTGGCCATGAGGGGTAACGTCACTGTTAACACCTTTACTACAATTCATAGATCAAAAGCCTTCATCCTAACACAAATTCTCTATAAAACTCTTTTAGCTTTTAGCTTTCCTAACAGCTAGAGAGAGAGAGATTATAAAAACTGTAAAGACAGGTAGTGGTTGACTCTTGGAAAAATGATAAACCTGCTTAAGTCTCTAGTTTGCATAAAGGCAAAGATAGTGTGACATTCCCATCTACAGAGTGACAAGGTGAGTGACTATGTTCGGGGGCTGTCAACATTTCCACATTGTTCTTTGGCAGGAACATTTTAGCTATGAGAAAAATTTACCCACAGTGTAAGCGATCCAGGTTCGATCTTCCAAAGTCACCTCTGTCTCCATGAGACATGAAGATATTGCAACTATGAATGTCTGGCCAAAATACATTTTTGAGAGGATGGGGAGATAGTTGTGTTGCAGGCGAGATATGTAAATGTCTTGCAGGCTTCAAGAACGGCTGCTCAAAGGGATTTTTACGATGACACCTCCCAGCAAAACAGGCTGGCTGAGCAGCTCACTACATTGCATCATTTACCCCTCTGTGCTGTAAAGCCCTGACAAAGGCTGGTAGCAAGTGGGATTCAGAAAGAGAATACACACGCCCTTCATTATGCAACTTGGTTGCAGGGCAAGTCTTTCTTAACTAGAGGGCGCTGTAAGCGCACTCTTGACATGCATCATTGATCATTGTGAGGAAGCTAGGCTGGATGGCAGACTGTAGGCCCACGGGAACTGCATGTGCCAGTGCATTCAATCAGTGACCTCTAAGATGTAAGTAAAGCAACAACATGATTGAATATGAAATCATTATTGATATTAACTAAATAACATCAATACGCACTCTCTCTCCAGACCATTTACATCAGGGCCAATTTCCTGTGCCCAATGAAAAGGCGATGCCAGAAACGAAACTAGGAGATGACAGGTGACAGTAAATGCTGTTTCACTGTCTCACTGCACATTCCTAAAGACGTTTAAGTGTAACTAAAGTCAGCCTGCTACAGTTCTGTTACATCTGACACTGTTTTCAAAGGCCTCTGTCACAGTTTAATTAATCACTAATTTCCTGCTCTCTGAGGCCAGAAACAATATTAGGCACATTTGGCTCTCCGTTTAACTGTTCCAAGCATCACAAAATTAACATTTCCCATCAATGGCATTATACTACCTGTGGGTGGGGTTGCTAATACCATATATTTCTGGGAAAACTGAAGATATGAATTTGTAGGATAAAATTTTGGTGGGAAGAGATAAACTGCCAATAAAGACAATAAATTCTATGCAAAAATTACTTGGCGCAGAAGTGCACACACACCCGTACATGCAAACCCACATATGTACTTGCTCGCTTGCTCACACACACACACACACACACACACACAAACAAACACGTGCGCACACTTGCCACACTGCTGGTCTCCTGGCCGGTCATCGACCTCCAAAGGCCAGCCCTTGTGACAGACACTCGTCTCCCAAAAGGAAACGGCGCCCGTGAGGGAGCGTGGGCCGTCAGCCGAGCCTGTTCCAGTCACGGGGGTGTTTTCATGGGCGGAGCCGGGGGGGGTGTTCGCGGCTGCCCTGTTTTCACAGCGCGTCCGAGCCCACGGTCTGGGCCCGCCGCTCGGGAAGTGGGGAAGAGGCCAAATTCCCCTGGATCTTCTCCAGGAGAGGGGGGACAGTTTATTTTCTGGGGAGTCTGTCTGTTTTTTAATGGTTTCCAGGAGCCCTTTGAAGTGTGGAGGAATGAGTGCGAGGGAGCGGGCGGCCCTCTCCGAGGCTCCCCGGCTCCCCGGCTCGGGTTACTCAGCGGCAGGCCCCGCTCCCGCGAGGGCTGGGCTGCACTTTGTTCCACATTCTTGGGGAAATGCGCTCACCCTGACTGAGCCTGCGCTCCTCGCCCTCGCCCCGCCCCGGTCCGGCCGCCCCTCTGATCCCAAATGGGTCTCAGACTCCGCGGTCTGGCGGCGCGTCTCACCCCACACGACACAGATCCCGTGTAATAGTGACTAAAGCGTGTCTCTCTCTCTCTCTCTCTCTCTCTCCTTCCAGCCCCTCATGCGCCAAAACAATCAACAAACACAACAAAAACCAGACTTCCAAGCAAACAAGGGGAACAAAGCTGAACTTACTACGCTAGATCCTTACTTGTATTTGAGTGTCCTTCCTTCCGAGCAAAAATAAATGCCAAAATGACCTAGCATATAGTACGTTCACCCCTTTTCCACACCCACCCACCCACACCCACCCACACCCACCCACACACACCCACACACACATACACACACACACACACACACACACACACACACACACTCCTCCTCCCTGTCCTTACCTACCATTTCTCCATCTCCCCTACCCAGAGCTTTTCAGAGGGTAAAAAGCAGTAACTCTTTGTGCTACTTTGAGATTAAATGGAACAGAATGTAATTTTTCTTTTATCGAACTGTTTTGCGGTTCAATAAATGAACGATTGAATCCAGATGCAGTAAGATGAGAGAAAAAAAGACTTCCTTTTTCTTTCCCTGCATGTTTAGCTCATTCACTCCATCCAGGCCTGTAGAAGACATCTTGAGATGTCTGGACTGCCCTTGCTGTATTAAATCTGTCCACTAGAGGGCCACAGAGAATGAGATGTTGAAATTGACCCAATTCCAATGGAAACACTTCGAAAGCTGCCTGCAATGAAGACATATCATGTGAAAAACTGACAAGATATACGATGCCTATGACCTAGAAAGAATCTCTACATAGATACAGAAGCCAAAAGTAGGCTCTACACTGGTCCTGGAATATTTTCATTTCTTTGAAGACTCATATTTCCCCCTCTGGTACCTCACACGGTTTGAATGCTACTCATGGCGAGCACACAAGGGATGGTGGGAAAGTCTTTATGTTGACAGGGGCAGAACCATACCAGTCACTGAGACTGCAACCTAATAAATCACCTCAGATTCATACAGTGCGTGTCTGCTGTACCTGATATCTTTATTTGTGTCACAAAGCGAAAAAGCGGGAAAACACTGCCAAGCACAGGCGTCTCACTGCACATCCAGAGCCTGTGGCGGGCAGAGGGTTTCTGCAGAGGGTCAAAGTTCAGCCGCACCACACAGCGTCTCGTGACAAGCTGCTAACGAGCCATTCTACACCAAACACTGAGAAGCCAGGATCTGTCCTGCCCTCCATGTTTTCCCCTCCTGGCCTCCTCCCTGTCACTTTCCCCCTTCTCCCTCCCTCTCTCCCTCTCTCCTGCCATCCGAAACATTCATTCTATGTGCTGAGAACGCAAAACTGTCACCTCTGCAAGGCCATCTATTTTGGGTCGACAGACGTGTTAGCGAGTTGTCACGGCTTCCAGCCAAACAAGCAGAAAACATGTCACACTTCCCCCGCTAAACCCTCTGGACATACATCACAGGCTTAAGAAGAGTGCAGGCGGGACCTGAGAGAGCGCCGTCTGCCCTGTGACAGGACAGCCACGACCGTCACAGACCGGCACAGCGCAGTGCCCAGCTACCCATGTGCCAATTAGCCGAGAGTTCCAAGATTATATCGATTCATTTATACTCATAATCGTGAGTTAAATCATTAAACCCAGTCATCTCTCAAGGAGTGCCAGTCATTGACCATCTGGGAGAAGACCTTGGTCTTTCTGGCCATTCTCTGTCATCTCTATATGCCTTTTGTACCAGATAGTCTCCAAAAAAAAAAATTACATTTCACAGTCGAAGATCAAATGGTATCAACAGCCTTCTTGGTGAAGCTTTTACAGCTGCCCAGTGATGTTTCACACATTACACATGATGACTAATGTGACTCCTGAGACATGCACACCTGAGACATTACACCACTGTAATGACCCAATGGCTGCAGTATTTTTCCATTACACTAACCGTGCATGCATTCAGCACACTGGCTCTTTAACTCCTCTCTGCATGGCCATAAGCTAATGCTCTCAGCATTAAATCTGAGCTATACTTTCTATGGAATTTTCTATGGTACTTTCTGCACCGTTCATCTGCATTGACTCTTAAGATTTGCCTGTAGTAAATTTAATGGAAACATTAATTAGTTGATTAGTACCCTAAGCTAACTGACCCCTGAAAATATAAATGTAGTGCTTCTATACCAACCGCTTTAACAGAATCATAATGTGACCTACGGTTTGAGGAGCTAGACACAGAAGATTCAATGTTTGAGACCCAAGTAGGTCACTGAATGCATGAACAAAGTGCTTAACATCAAATGCTTCAGTTCAATTAGATGATATGTACAGCGTGAGCTATGTATGTTTGCCCTGGATAGGAATGCCTGCATGGGAAAGAAGTAATAATGAAGGCCAGTTGTTGCATGGCTCAGCGCTTGTGGCAGGTTCCCTGGGCTTGTAGTGCACTAGCATGCCTGGATATAGCAATCACATGACTAGAGTTACCGCTGACCAGAACCTCTCTTTTCTGGCATGATAAAAATTTTTAAACTCTTAAACCTTTTTTATCCATTTCTGGGGCTTTTATTTAAGCCTAACAGCCCATTTTCCTTCGCTGGCTCTCAGAATTGCATCATGAATTTCTGCTTTATGAATTTCTGGACTGTTTCTTCACCAAGATTGGAAACCGCGTACACCACGTTCCGGCCTCTTGTGTACCCTTGACCTCAACCCGCCCTGCTATCAACTTCTTGGGTGCTCCCCATTTCCCTCATAAATACTGGAGCACACAGCAAACACTAAATTGCCACCTTACTCAAACTATATGAAATATTTTAGCCATGCTTTTGAAATCTCACAGTATTAAAACTGCGCTCTTCAAGGTGTAAACAATCTCTTTATTGCTTCTGACTAAGACTCTCTGGCTATCTTAATTCTACCTGTCCTCAGAGATTGCCCTCAATACATTTTGTTTCAAGTATGAAATCTGTTTCACCGGTACCGCTTTAAGCAAATTTAGTTTCTGCTTTCATGAGTGGAAATGATTCGTCTATAACTGCCTACAAAGGTTACCCAAGACTTGAGAAATCTGGAGTCCCTCAGGGTTCTGTTCTGGGACCACTGCGAACCACTCTCTATACATTAACATTGGCTGGGTACGGTCCACAGCTCCAAACTGCATTTCAGAAGATTTATAAAGAAAATAAACTAATCAGTTTCAAAAGTAAATGGGATTAAAAAAACAAAGGAGAGATCCATTTCACATTTATTTATTTGAAAAATTCTCTTATCAAGCACCAAACGCATATAATAAGGCCACATGAATAGCAGTACATACACACCATGTCAGACTGTAGCTTTGGCACGGACTGCAAGCATACTTAATACTCAATGGTGCAAGAGGAGGAGGAAGTTGGGGATGAAAAACCCAGGAGTATTTGGCATGGAGTGTTAGGTGAACGCACTCCTGGTTTACAGGACCATCAAAGCCCCATTCTGAAGGAATGTGGGGGGAGATGGACAGGGGATGGGATGCAGATATTGCAGCATACAATGAGAGCAGGTCAGTGGTACCATATATCGCTGCTGTTGATTGGGAGTGAAGAGGAGCTAAGGTGAGATACTTCCCCTCAAAGTTCCTTATTCACTGCACTCCATTTAGACCAAACACTAAGGAAGCACAGAGTTAGGTTCCATCTTTAAGCCAGTGGCATTCCAATCTATCTCTGAGGAAGGCCTGACACAACCGTAGCATTTTTCATACCAAACGACTAAATCACAGACATAAAAACCAAACTATTAATCAAAGCATTTTGCCGTCAAACAGTAACGAGTACCGAGCCTAAGTCCCCGGCTTCCTTCAATTCAAAAGGGCAAAGTTTTCTAAAATTGCAGATGGCGTCCAGCTTGTTTTTTCCATCACAGCTGAAAATCAGAGGGTTCTCCTTGACCCCTGCCGCATGTCTGACCCGCACAGAGTCAACATCCCAAAAACTGCGTTCTTCACCTCTGATACATTGCCTGCCTTTGCACGATCCTGTCTCTGCGGGCAAAACCTACACACATTTTTCATTCCTTTAGCCTTGACCACTGCAATGTCCTGCTTTCCAAAATGGAGTTTTCAAAAAAAACCTTAAGAACATTCATAATTCTGCAAGAAAGGATTCTGAGAAAGCAATCAAATCCTAGCCTTTAAGTTTTTTCCCATCATCTCCTCAAGTACATCACACCTTGAATTGAAAACACCCCTCATTAGATATAAAACATTAATAATACATTGCATTACACTACATTACATTCATTTAGCAGATGCACTTATCCAGAGCAACTTCCAGCACAATAGTACAGAAGTGTATCCATTCAATTTAAACAAGTAACACTGTCAGACCAGACTAACAACACTCCCAGACCAGTGCGCGTGAGCATAACACTATTCAGGCCCTACCACAAGTTAACTCGTGTAACCTGACTAGACAGCCTAGAAACTAAGGGATAGGGACAATAGACCTCCCCCATATATTTCTTATCTGATCTAAACTCCAGAGACTTCTTGTCATCTCCTACTCTTCTCAAATTCTCAGATATATTTGATGAGTGACAAGTCCTTTTCCTTATGTACAAATATACTGCGAACAGCCACCCCAAGCTAGAAAAAGTAGACTCTGTTTTCCTCTCACGTTGACTTGCGTTTTCTTTGATTATTCTTTATTGCAGTGCACTACAGTATTACCGACTGACTGTGGAAGTGCCTTGATGTGAGAGGTTATACAATATGAAATTTATAATTGATATTATGATGAGATGAAAACTCATGACTCTGGCACAGAAACACACACACATGCACTGTTATATACATATATATGTGCTGGACCCACTCTCTCCTGGCTGCTCCACAGCTGGTTGTGTTTTGCTGTGGTGAGGTATCCCAGAGCCAGACTGAGAAACCTGACCCTGGCTCCCTCCCCTGGGCTGGGTCCTAATCCAGGCCCTGGAGTTTAGTGACTGACAGAGGCTGGGCTTTCTCAGCCTGACCTCTCTGGCTGCTCTGTTTCCTTTATCCTGTCATTCGTCAGAAACCTGACCCCTCCTCCTCATCCCACCCCCAACCCCCTCCCCCAAAATCTGGGCCTCCTCCGTAACGGACACTTTCTAAATAAAGATTCTTTGAGCCAAAATCCACCCCACCCCCTCAGAGTCTCTCCAGGTTTGGAGCGAGCACTGGAGCGTTTCTGAGGTACAGAGGCTCCATCCTGGGTGACTCCAAAAGTGTGTGTGTGTGTGTGTGGGAATGCATTAAAAATCCTACCCTCCTCTCCCAGGACACAGCCCTGCGTTTGTAGAGCGAGACACTTATTAAACATGTCACATCACATAAAAATGTGAAATAAAGAAACCTAAAGCGAAACCACAGTGACCTTTGAAATTGTAATCTGCAAACTCTCTGCACATATGGAAAAACCATACCACCTTCAGACTGGATCACACATGATACAGGGCCTGTGTTCTACATTCCCCGTTTTGGGCTGGGTACGTTCGTGAAACCTCTCCAGAAAGCCTGAATGAAACGTGAAGCCGAGGCCCTGACTGTGGTGCCTTAAGCTCCATGACACTTTTCGCAAACACCAAGGGCTCCCAAGTGTCCCGTCAAATTCCCGCTCTTGCTTCCCTTGATCTGACCATCTAATCATGCCTCAGTTTAATTGGCTAAATAAATCTCCTCCTTGATCTCCTCAGCTGATGTGTGGTGAGTGTTCTGACGCAAAATGGCTGCTGTGTGGGTCCTATATGAGTCAGCCCTCCCCCCTTACTGTTAAGCGTTCCGAGATCCTTTCAAGGGTCCATATAAAGCAATCCACTATAATTATACAGGGTGCACCATCTGTCCTGAAAGACCAGGACTGTAGGAGAGGATGAAGTAGTTTTGTCCTTTCACTGATCCCAGTCCTCACTGACCTCCTATCCCCGAAACATTAACACCACTGATCTGAAGCTGTAGCTGCTCTTCGGAAGGGCCCCACATATGTCTGGCAAGGAAGCAAAACTTTGACCTGACTTCTTTTTACAAACTGTCACCCTGCTGCCACCAACAGTGTTAGGTATACCCACCAGAGGACATCAAGCCAAAATTTAATGAGATTTTTTTGTGCTGGATTTGGAAACTTTAACAGAGGGTTTCTCAAAGTTTGACTGTGACTCAACTCTGTCTTTAAGCACACATCACCTAAAGCTAGAGGCTGGAGAAATAGCTTGGCATGGTCTTCCTTAGTGTCTTTACCATTATTGATCCATGAAAGTAGTCTTTATTAATGATGGTCCATGAAAAATAATCCATGACTCTGAATGATCCCTTGCACTTGACTTACACGTGATCATTAACCTTTGTCTTGATATTCTTTTTGGTTCATTGTTGATATTCTACACATTGCCTGAAGATAAGAACTATGTTTTAACAGTGAGAGTAAAAGTATTTATCCTTTTGTTTCTACCTCAGGATAGCTCAGCTCTTTTCATTTTACTATTATGGAGAGCAAATTGTCATAGTGAAAGGAGAGATCGGCTTTTGCGTATTTAACATATCATTACACACTAATACTTGAAATTGTGTTGCAATTTTTCTGCCTCTTGGGCATTTGTTTATTGAGCTGTGTAACAGCAAGATCTTATCAGTCATAGTCAGTTCAGGAACAAGATGAAAACCAGGGAAAAGCCTTCTCTGTGTCTGGAGTTTGTTAGGAAAATACCATATGCAACAGGTTTGGTAATACTACTGAATCCTTATAAGACACAGTATTTTTTAGACTATTTGTTTAAGGAGTGCTGGAAATGATTTATTTGTCATACACTGGAACAAGACAATGTCTGATGTGTGTCATACTTCATTTTAACCTATCAGCCCAATACAATGAGTGGTTTAGCCACTCCACTAAAATAAATCATCTTTCTGATCTGAAAGTCATTAGTCCTTGTGCATGTGCAGTCTCTGTGTGTTACTGAAGACTTACAAATGAAATAGTTCAAAACAGAATTGTGCTGGATTAAAAGCAGATAACTGAGGAAGCACTGCGCTGGCAGTGATATTAGCTTTCATAAAGGTCACCTCTGATTTGTCTAGGATTCCCTGCCTATTTCCCAGGGGTGGGGTCAATATTGGTGGGATTTAAAAATCTTAAATTCTCGGGAAAATCTAAAACCCAAGAGTACTGATGAACAGGAAACAGTACAGACAAAACAATAACAATGCTCAGAAGCATTGCTTTCAACCTACACCTACCTACAGCTACACAGGAACCATTTAGACTCATTCAGAAACCAACGAAAGCCCCCAGATTGCTCTGTTTTCGAGTCCCATTGCACAGGGTATCGCGGTGTTCTGCTTTTATATATTCCAGATTCTTCCAGAACCTATTAAACCTAAAGTTCCGCACACAGGGGAGAAGAGGAGAAACCCATCTGTGCGCGGAATCTCAGAGAAGATTTAATGTTTGCGATGGGCTATTCCTATCGGATTATTTTTCTGACACAGTGCCTGAAAAAACACAGGAAATCCACACACAATCCAAAAAATTGTGCACAACCTACTCAGATCTGACCTCTGTCTTACAGAGCTCAGGTTTAACAAGGTGATTAACTTCCCTCATAAACAGAGACGATTTAAAAATTTAAATCTGAGATGCGAGTAACGAGAATAGCAGCGGAGCCTGCAATCTATCACAAACATCATGCGTATCGCACATGTGTAACAGATAGGGTGAAATTTTAGGTCAGGACGGTCACACTGCTGTCGGAATCAGACCTCAAGGAGCTTGTGTGCTCATTCTTGCACCCACGTGGTTTAATCTCATTCTCAGACCATATGTCTCTAATTGTGTCCTGCACCATGGGTGACTGATGCTAATTTAGCCACTGCTGACAGAGGCCAGCTCCAGTGAGATTCCAGTCCAGAGAGCTGTCAGGACACGAGCCCTGATGGTCTATCCTTGGACGTTACTCTAGATGATGAAACTACTTTCGTATAAATGCAATCCCATTATTAATTGATTCAAATCGCAATATGAATGTATCCCACAATGCCATGGGATGAGCACAGGGTATCCATAGTATTTACACTGGATTAAAGCCCAATCATATGGCATCCTTCTACAGCAGGCAATGATACTTTGGTCTGGATTCATTCGACATTTTTCCTTCACTGTAACTCACAGTTCAATGCGAGCATTACTATTTTAGTATAACCACAACTTTTATAAATTAGCTTCGGCAGTCGGTGAAGAAGAAATGCGCTTTTTAATTGTGAATTAAAATTGCAGGAACAATTCTTGAATGTAGGCATTCAAGTCAACATCCTGGAGCTGGATCTCCCTGTCTGACACCAGACCTCCTCTCCTCCTGATACTCTCACTTTCTTCTCCAGGTTATTGTGAAGTTTCCCTTCTTATCCGTGTCATGGCTGCGATATAGACTACTTCTATATGAAGCGAAAACAAGCCTAAGAGAAACCCAGAATACCGTCCACAGTTACATGTGAACATCGCTTAAATTACAAATACGTACATACAGAATGCCCACTGCTGCACACATGCACTCACGGATTCATCAGTGCACGCTGGAATGCGGGCATTTGCAAATATGTGCTCACTCAGCCATTCTGAGTTAGACTCTAGGTTCTCACTGCCAATTTCACAGACATGAACAACGCCACCACATGCTTTAGTAACTGGGTTTGAAGACCTTTTATTTTATACTTTAAAATATCTTTTCATGTTACTCAAACAAGCCTGTTCTTCATGGAAACGGGGAACAATTGAGCGGTTGAAGACTGATCTGTGTGACCTGATGTACTGATCCTGTTCGCCTGAAAGGGGGACACTGTTGCTGATGAAGGTGCTTGCGTAAATATGAGATTGCCTGATGAACTACTTGCCCTTTTTTTGAGCAGGAAGCGAGGTGCATTTGGGGGGTGTTTATGTAACTAGGGGATTGTTCGGGAACCATTTGCCCTTTATGTAATTAAATAGAACTTCCTTGCATTTGTGGGAGCTCTTCAGCATTGGGTGCTCTTTGTTTGACTTGACTGACAGGGCCGGACGATCCTGGCTGAACTGCTTTGTGCCTGCAGGGTTTTGGGCATGTGGGGGAGGCCAGCTTCAGCGCTTTGGCATTTTGACCTCTGGAATGGTTATTAGTTACACCTGTACCGAGGTAGATGGAGAAAGTGAGAGTAAGAGAGGGAGGAATAGAAAGAGAGTCCTTCAGGTAACACAATCCGTATACCTACAAGAAATGAATAAGGAACTTTTCCTGAACAACAGAAAATAAACAATCCTCTCCTACACGTGGTTCAAGTGGTTTGCATGACAAAGTGGCACATCAAACGCCCATATGTTATAGAGGAAATGCTAAACAAAACACCAGTTTGTAAAATGAAATGTGTCAATATGAGTCAATATGTACAGGTTTTCAAAGTTCAATATGCTTTACTGTCCGATCGACACGGATAGGATTATGTCCTCTGCTGAACTTCCTGTTGATTTGGTCAGTCACTTGTTACCATAGGGAGCAGTGCTTGTGCCGCAGGATCAGGTAAAGGCATGAAGTGACACTGGAAACCATGCGTTCTTCCACTGCTGGGGGTGGCTTCGTTCTACACCTCCCCCACCATTGTCACGGGAGGTCAGAGTGTCAGCTCTCCTGTGCAATTATTTTGATCCTTCGTGGGTCTGTAGGAATGCACTTAATTCATGCATTCATTCATTGGTGGAGTATTCAGGGTAAGGGGGCTTAGTGGAGGACAAGCACAGGACATTGTAACAGAATGGAACACAACAAGGGCGTATCACCAGCTGCATGGTGGTAGAGTAACAGAGAGAGAGAGAGAGAGAGAGAGAGAGAGAGAGAAAGGGAGAGGGAGAGAAAAAGAGGGAGCAAGGGGGAGACTGAATGCTTCATTAACCCAAGAAGCACAAGATTAACTGAAAACATGTGGCCTTAGAAAGTACATTAGCCTCCCCCCATCCCTTCCCTTACCCCCAGCCATGTAGATGCAGATACACTGTTGTGAGGATCAGAGTTTCAAACACAATTAGGTAAATGCACCCAGCTTGTTTACAAGGAAACCACCAAAACAAAATATTCTTGTGTTCTGTTTACTCACTAAAGACAAACTGTATAATTATACATACATTTTCCAGGCATTTGATTTGAATATGAAACAAGTCTGTCTCACAAGATTTTATACTGTAGATTCGTTCTACAGCATTATAATGAGTAGAATCTTACTTCGGTATAATTAATGGTGGAGGCTGCATGATTTGAGGCCCAGTCACCTGCATCCTGCATACAGTGACCTGGAGATACCACAAGAAAAACAGCTAACAAACAAGCCATTCTGTGAGGAGAAGAGAATGAATGGCTATTCTGTTCCTAGCAGGCTGACCCCCCTCTCTGACAGCGTGTCTGTTTATTCAGTTTCTTTGGTTTTATCAGCGTTGTTTTACTTTTACCTACAGGTAGTGCTTATTCCCAGATCGTAGCGGTTTTAGCCACAGGTTGTGATAAGGGCTCTCCTTGGGAGGCCCCTGCGGAGTCAGACAGTGTTGTCGTTACTGGCCAGCAGCACAGGTGATACAGGGAGCACGGTCACATGACCTTTGCCTGCGCTTTGTTGACATTCTGAAGCTGCTGGAACGTGACTTTAAGAACGCTCTCCGCACACACGCCACCCACACAGACGGACCCGTTTGCTGCCGAGACCTGTCCCTCGCTGTGCCTTCTAAGGTGGCCGGCACACCAACTAGCTGATCGGCCATTGAGATCCAACCCTGGGTAAACAGCATTTGAGTTAAGGATCTCTTCCGACAAGAGTTCATCTATCACCTCACTGTGTGCTTATCTCCTTCAGGCCTCTGTGCGTGCAGTGTTTTAACACGTCCCCCTCCCCCTGAAATTTACTCAGCCTCAAAAACAAACTGCCCTTCCATGCAGACTAACACCACAAGTGCATTAGATCCCAGCAGGAACACCGTGGAGAGTGACACAAAGAATGATGTGGTCTGCAAGAACAAAGAAAAAAAGAGGGTAAAAAGGGGGGAAAAGGAGGTCCTGGTGAACAGGCCATTTTTTCCCCCTCTCTCGAATCTCTAAGGTTTTCCCCTAAACAGACTTAGTGGGCAGGGCAGCGGGACAGAATATGAATTAATCCACAGGGAAAATCTCAGAGGGCAACTTTTCATTCTGTGGAGATTTGCAGCTTGCACCCAGGGCAGGTCAAACTACATATTACATTTTAATTGACTGTTTTACTGACTCGAGATGCAGGGTAATAGGAGACACCTTGATGTCGGCGCTCTGGGCCCTGGCTGTGGCCTTATCTCCACAGTTGCGGAGCATGGGGGGACCTGGTCTCCTCTGTGCTGCAGATTAAGGGACAATAAATAAATACTGATATATAGCACTCCCTCCCTGCCTTCTCTGGGTCTGGGTTAATGCCCCGGTCAGCTCAATTACAGCGCAGTGTCTGGATTCAGTACAATAACACAGCCAAGCAGCCATTTGCCATGAGCTTGACTTAAGATGAAACTCAGAGAGGCTGTAAAAAAAGGAGGTGAATTTACTGTGGCATGTCCCTTCTTACACGCCCTGCTCCGTTTATGCCCCTGGTTTATGTCCTAGCCTCCCCTGATCCAGGAGTGCTCCACACTCGACCTCAGTGAGTTGAGTCAAAAGTATAATTCAAAAAATTTTATAGATAGCTGTGTGATATCTGAGGATCACAATAGGTTGAAAATATCACCCATGAGACGGGGGGGAGAGACCTGTATCGCTACATTCTGTTTTAGCTGAAAAGATAACCTGACAGACCACAAAACAATCAGCCAAATGTGAACTGAGGAACAGATACCTGGACTTGAGCCGCCCCATGTGGGCTGATATGACAATCACAACCAGACCCGATCTTCCTCTCCGAGTCTCGTTCCGTTCCCCTCTATTGTAAAGGGCCTTTGAAATGAGGCGTGTGTGTGTGTGCGCACGCATGTGCCCGTGTGAAGGGCGTGAGGGGGCATCGCACGTACCTCTGCGGCACCCAAACTACAAAGAGCACAGCTCCTCGCCAGAAAACAAAGCCTCCAGTTTCATTGTTGCCATGGCAGCAACCCAGAAATGACCCCCCCCTCCCTGCTCGCCCTACAATCCTCGGCGCCTCGTTCCCCTTCCAAACGAAACAAACGTTGTAAGTGCGAGGAGAGGAAACTGAGCGAGCTCAGCTCAGCTGGACAGCAGGGGTCTCCCACCTGTCCTAAACCCTCAGCGATACGGGATGAATTGTCATTATATATAGGCGGCAGGTCTCATGCAGCACCTCATAACTGCTTGGAGCCGTAGCTGTTGGAACTGTTGCTTCAGTTTTTCTCCTTCTCACTCCCTCTGTCAGATTTAAAGTGTGCTTAACCCAAACCAAGAGGAAATCGGCGGATCAAAGGCAACTCTGGCTAAGGCCAGAAGAGTGTAATTGTCGGAAGGCGAGGGGCAGGACCACGGCACGAAGACACAAAATTAAATTAAACAGCTGACACTTTTTCCTTTTCTCGCCTGCGCAGACAAGACTCCAGCCTTTCCCACACTAAACCTGGACTCTAATGTGAGCGTCTGAAGGAGGGTGGGAATCACTTGCGCTGTTGGCCCACATATTACCCATACACAGACTCAGTTGAGTCATGCATCCAATCATACCTTGGTCTGCTGAGTTCTGTAGTCTGCTGTGATGTCCAGGGGAGGAAGGGCTAGAATTTCAGCCATTGGATACAGTTGAGAAAATGGAATGGAAAATGGAACAATTTTGCCATTTGGTTTCATATTAGAACAAAAGAAAATAATGAGCATAGGCCCTTCATTTCAATTGATAGAATAATCAAATTGTAAGTCACATCACATCTCTCACATCTCTAATACCCTGTCTGGAAGTGGTTATTCCTAATGATTGCCAGACAAGCCTCACTTAACATGATTTTTTTTTTTTTTTTTTTCTTTTGAACTGAAACAAACTTTAAAAAAATCACCAAGATTATGGGCAAAAAATGTTTGACCATCACCATCACCTACATTCCTGACCTTAATGTAAAAGCTACCTGGTGTAAAGTCTATTTTATCACCTCTGAATTGGAGCACCATTGACACCCCCTTTCTCTAATAATCTAATCTAATCTACTAAGCACCTTTGACAGGAGAGATATGTGTACCCATGTTCAAACAATCCTGAATGCGTCGTATCAGACAGGCTACGGATTTCACATGGCTCAGCTGATATCCTCCTTATCATATTACAGCGGTTGTTTTATTGTTCTGAAGACAATGTGTCCCGTTGAGGGTCGGATACATCAACCAGACAGCACACTGTGGTGGTTGAAAGTGAAGAGAAGGGGACGAGGCCACTCTCAAGGTTCGGCATGCAGTGCATGTGTTCAACACTCACTGGGCAAACGTGAGCCAAGTCAGAGAGGGAAGAGACATGCAGAGCACCAGTGATGAACACAGAGAGGGTGGGGAGCACTGTTTCACCTTTCACACAGGAAGTAAATAAAAGCAAAACACACAACAGCAGCACGCTAAGCATTCCTTTCACCAAGTCCCTATTTTGAACCTGTACCTGTTTTGTGAAAAAGAGACAAACATTTGAATGGATGAGAAGGTAGAGGGGTAACCACCAAGTCCGCTACTTGGATAATTAGTGGTAATTAATGTCTTTGTTTACTCTTTGACAATAAAAGAAAGCAAACATGAAATAATGAAATGCGAGTGTTTATTTTGCTCATGTCAGTAGGGGGACCCATAGCGACTGTGTAGACTGATGTAATGCATCTGTTTTATGTAATACTACAATACTAATTTGTCCCAATTAACAGACAGTCTAACGAGTTTCCAAAGTGGTAGCTTTTTAATATATTAGACACTGAAACCTGAAGCCTTCATAATCACTATGTGTTGATTTCACATTTTATGAACTACCCCTCCTCCAGTCAATTTTTGATGTATTGTTCTGAAGACCATGTGTCCCCTTAGCAGGAAGCAGACTTCTACTGTATGATTCTAAATGAATTGACTTAGTTCATTTATATTGAAGAGGCTGTAAATAATTGTAGATTATACCTAATTTAAAACAGTCTGGGGGAAATATCTCATCCATTCCAATGGCAATGGTTCTCTAATGTTTATAATCATATTTCAACCCTTGGCTTTCATTCATTATAAATCAAGTAATATATTTGAGTTTACTGTGAAAGATCCTTCAGCTAAAGTGTACTCTGTCCAGCGTCACAGTGACTAATGTAGAATCTAACGCGGTGACTCATAGTCGGTAAAAAAAGGCTAGTGTTGCAGTCAAACCAGGGATCATTACACATGTATAAATGCATTACTGTGTGTCAGAGCTGCCTTTAAACAAATTCATAGATTTGATGTGTCTTTCTGAAAAAGGAGTAACTGTCCCCCACTTCATTGATACCCCCAATCCTCCTTTGTGCTGCCTCTGTAATGGCCTTTGAGAATCAGCTGCTTCAAGATGAGGCTTGTTAAAACTGCAGAATTGTGTTAAGAAACCTGTGGGCAGCAGTGAGCATGACCAGGGCTGAGGGCACAGCTGTGCTCTGTAACCCCTCCCAGATTTTCACCTGGTTTACCTGCTGAAGCCTGCAGGTCAGAATTACTTACAAATCAGAATGCTAAGGAAGTGTGTGCAAAGGGAAAGGCAGAGTGTGGAGAGGGTCTTGCCTGGAGGGATATAGCTCATGTAATGAATAGTTTCTTTGTTTTTTTTCCTGCTCCAAGATTCATTAAGTAATCTAGATCTCCATGTTAAAGTGGGTCAGTGGTAGATCAATGTGGTACAAACTTGAACCGATCCAACATTATTAAAAATAAAACAACAACAAAACACACTATGATGCATTGTTTCTGACAACTTTGTGGTTGGCTACATTAATTGAGCATTTATGACCCAAAGGATCCAGAAGCCATCTGGTTTGTTTAGTATTCAAGTGCTACATTAGTTAGCCCCTGCTTGCATTTATTTTGATTAAAATTTGATTAAAAATGATTAATGAACTCTCGAGGTGCACATCAATGCACAACCCAAAACCAGTTTTAATCAGAATTTTCATGTGTTTATTAAAGCCACAAACAAAAATCAAACGCAATTACCATTTCTAACCATTTTATATGTCACCTCCTTATTTAATTTTCAGCAAACTGATCTTCAAAGGAAAATCAGATTATGTGCACAATGAACAACAATATTCCATTGACCAGAGGCTTAACGACGTGACACACTATAAGCATTTGTACACTTCCATGTTAGATTGGATCACCTTTGCCTCAACCCGTTTAAAAATTAAATCGTTTAATGCTATCAGATGACCATAAATATAAACAATTTCTGATGAATGAAAGAGCTGTGAAAAATAAATCGCGGCTGAATGAATACGGAATGTAAAATAATAAAAATATAACAGAATTGTCCGAGCTGGTTTAAACCCGAAGTCGTATGCGACATCTGTGAGACACATCCAAACAAGCGAATTCCGGAATGAACTTTGTTGCATGCATGTTCTGTTACATTCCCGGATGTAGATATAATTTGATGATCAGACAACGAAAATAAGTAACGAAACGATCTAGTAGTTAAGTGATCAAATATCAAACACCGATTAGCATGACAGTTTAAAGACGCACGGACATAATTATGATATGACAGGATACCTTCTCACTGTAACTGAAAATACCTGCACACCATTTACAAATTAATGAAAAACATATTTAAACCAAAATATGTTCGTAGCATTAGGACGAGGAATTAAATAAAAGAAAGGCTACCTGTAGGTGGCGCCAGTACACAAATTTGTAGTTGTCTGGTAGCTCATGGTTAGCCTAACATTTGGTTTCCAGTGAAGTCAGAACAAGTTGTAGAAAAAGAATCAACTCGACAGTCGATCCCCCCACACGGTCGGATCTCTATTCAAATGAATGTATTTTTGCAGTTATGTTATATTTTACCCTCTTTTCCTTCTGAATGATATTAATACTGAATTTGAAATGACACGCTTGGACGGGACGTGTACTGATTTAACCTGATGTACTTACAGGTACATTACATCGTCCCATCAAGTCCTCGCGTGTGACACAGCATGTGGCTTTGAAATTACGTTACGGGTTTGTAGTTTGAAACTAGTTGACCCGTTCCCAAAAACAAGCCGTTTACATTTAAACACACAAAATGGATTACACAGTTGCAATGTTACGTTGGACTCTCAATTCTCATAGATTCTTAACGCTGTATTACTGGAACAGTTAACACTCGTTCCCGTATTACAGATTTATGTGGCCTTCCTTTCTTTGTTGAATCAGATGCCTGAACGGGAGAGCAGACACTGCGTGTTAAGCCTTAGCCTAGACCGTGAAATATGTTATTGTTCCTTGTGTTTCTTTGGCGATCTGACACATTCGTGCTCTTTCAATAATTGCAGTCTGCTTCCAGGGAAATATTTCAGTCAGTGTCTCCCCTTGTTTATTGTGTTCATAGGTGTGGCGCGACGATTTCTAGCATCTTGACTTTTTTGTAATTGATTGCGTTTCAAACCATAAGTTTACTTTTTTATGTGATCCTCGAAATCGTAAGCTCATCCTTACCTGTACTGCCTTAAGACAATCTGTACTGCTCGAAGACCACGTAAATAACCGTTCCATGCAGAATCATGCTTTTAATGATGTTTTTAAATGTAGGCTACTCGTCAATATGGTTCAACGCTGATATGAGCTCCCTGGGGTGTGCCATTTTTTATCATCCGAGTGACCCCCCCACAAAGAGCCGCACCATTTGAGCCTTCTAGATATTGTACCTAACCATTGCTTATAGTGCGCCCTCAGTTTGTCCTTAATTAGTTTCAATCTACCGCAGGACCCAGTCATGCCCATTCCACGAATTCTCATTAGCCTTCAATTAACCAGTAACAGATGGAACAAGATACACGGAAACCCCATTCCTCCGAGTAAAAAAAGTTCACGTTGAAATTAAGAAATCATTTACAAAGGCGACCCATATCCTCTCTCATGGCCGACTGGCTAGCCACTATAACGTGCCTCCGCCCCACGAAAACAAGGCAATTCCGGGAAACCAGGCGGCCTGTTGAACGCATCACATGGAATCTAACAAAATATATTCAAGGGTAAATTACAACACACTAGACCCACTTAAAATACTAACCGTTTCTCCCCCAAGAATGTTTTTTAAACAGTTGCCGCACAAGACACAGACCGGTACCCTCAAAAACGGGTCCCCAACACACCCTGACAAAAACTTCATAGGCTAGCAGTGGCAGTACACTGATTATTTATACACCTGAACTTTATACAACCTTTTTAATTGGAATGCTACTTAAAAGGTAAAATCTTACGAAATAACATTCTAACTATTCCCCGACACCCCCAAGATACCATCCACACAGAACACAGGCAAGAGATTAAAAAATCTAATCATTTTATTCGGTGAAACTGTACAGATACAAATGAGGTCTCTTACTGTATTAAAAAATCAAGTAAAAAACAGCAAGATTCTTATAAATACATATATTCTTTTGGGAAAAAGTGAAGAATATTTACAAAATATGTATAATGTAGTAGCTTGCATATTTTTACAGCTATACACATGCATATAATAGTACCCCAATTCGAAAGAAATCCCGGCCGTCCTTCTGATTGAGGAACAGAAGAATGCATGATTGTCGACGGGTGGCTGCAGTTCACAATTTACGAAAAAAAAAGTAAAAAATAAAATAAAGTGATAAGGCAAACACTTCCTGTGTACAAATTAAACAATGCTGAGAAGAAATTTGTTGAAAATGTACCAAATGACAAAGCTGATAGTGCGCCACACCTAAGATGAAACTGTATAACGTAGACTATGTAAACCTATAGAAAAAATCAACAGAAGGTTCAATTCTGCATTTCATATGCTGTCACAAAGGAACGGAGAAATGAAAGCTGATAACAAAATGAGTAATGCATTTGCCGAACCGCAGACAGAAAGAGTGCAGCATTTAAGCAGCACAGTTACGTGGAAAAATTATCTGTGTAGCGTAAACATAAAAAGGTAGTCTAAATGCATTATTTAAACAGAGCAGAGCAGCAGACAGAAATGTTTCCTTATAACGGTCGCACATAATTACTGAAAACAAATGAGCAAAACAGGTCAAAATTTTACAATCTTCTTTTAAACATATTCGAGAAACAAAAACTACAAAACTCGTAATAACAGTTCAAAAGAGTTTGATTTCTGAAATGTTCCGTTCTAAAGTTAGGACCCCCTTCAAGAAAAAAAAAAATCAATGGCTCAGCGACAACCAACGAGAATGGCAAGGTTTGTCAAAGGCAATGAGTACATATTAAACCTGATTAAACAATCTCATGTAGAGAGGGGCAGCAATGAGCTCAAATTCAAATTCCAAAGTCTAGATTTTAAAATCAATTCCAGTTTATAAAGCAAGGGACTTAATTCGTCTTTTTTGACACCATTTCTCACACGATGCCCCTCTGAAACGTTCATACCGTCGTCTCGCCCTGGTTGCTGTTACTAAGCCTCTTGTAAAACCTGCGCCAAGACTGCAGCGTTTTCCCGGACCATATCCAAAAACCGGAGGTGATGCCTACAATCATGGTCATTAGGTACTTGATCATGAAAACTGTGAAGTCCGGGGTCATGGGGGCAAAATTGTTGACTGGGCAAGGCACGGCGAAGCGTTTACACGTCTGCATATGCCAAGTCTTCTCCCACTGCTCGCGGAATGCTTGCTCGTAGAAGTAGCAGGCGATCACTATGGTGGCCGGAACCGTGTACAGCACGCTGAAAACGCCAATCCGCACCATCAGCTTCTCCAGCTTCTCCGTCTTGGTCCCGTCGTGCTTCATTATGGTGCGGATACGGAACAGGGACACGAATCCAGCGAGAAGGAACGACGTGCCTATGAATAGGTAGACGAAGAGGGGGGCGAGGACGAAGCCGCGCAACGAGTCCACGTTGTAGATGCCCACGTAGCACACCCCCGTGAGAATGTCGCCGTCCACTTGGCCCATGGCCAGGATGGTTATGGTCTTGACGGCGGGCACTGCCCAGGCAGCGAGGTGGAAATACTGAGAGTTGGCCTCGATGGCTTCGTGACCCCACTTCATACCAGCAGAAAGGAACCATGTGAGGGACAGTATCACCCACCAAATGGAGCTGGCCATGCCGAAGAAGTAGAGGATCATGAAGAGAATCGTGCAGCCCTCTTTCTTGGTGCCCTGCGCCACCGTTTTGTAACCGTCGTCCTTAAACTTATCGATGCAGACCACTTTGTCCTCCAGTAGGAAGCCGGCTGCATAGGCCACCGCCACCATGAAGTAACACCCGGAGAGGAAGATGATGGGCCGTTCTGGGTAACGGAACCGCCGCATATCCACTAGATACGTGAGGACCGTGAACAGGGTGCTCACGCAACACAGAATCGACCAGATGCCCACCCAAAGTCGGCCGAACTTCACCTCCTCTTCGCGGAAATACATCAATCCGTTGGGTTTCGTGGGCTCGCAGGGGGCGCCGCAGTCCTTCACTCCCAAAAAGTAGTAATTTAGGTATGTAGGCACCTCCAGCTGCAGCGGACACGAGAAGGGCTGACTCGGCCGCCCCATGTTGGGCGGCAGTGTAATGAGTTCGGGGATGTAGGGAGTTGGGTACGAGGTGGGGCTGCCCGTGTCCGAGGTGTTTTGACCCACGCAAATTTCTCCCGCGCCGTGGACCGGGAAATTCTCGCAGCGGAGCCTCTCGGGCCATTGGAAGCCAAACTTATTCATCAGGGCCTCGCAGCCTTGACGCGCTCGCTCACACAAAGAGCGACACGGTGGAATCGCCTGTTCGAGCACCGTGCACACCGGCGCGTACATCGAGCACAGGAAAAACTTTAGGTCCATTGAGCACTGCACCTTAACGAGGGGGTAGAACTGGTGCACCTCCAGCCCCGCGTCTTCCTGATTCGTGTGGCCCAGTAGGTTCGGCATGATGGTTTGGTTGTAGGCGATGTCGGTGCAGAGCGGAATAGATATGGGCTGACAGAAGCCGTGTTCAGGTATAGAGATACCCTTCTCTCCGTGATACTGCCCGGAACACGGCTGAGAGAGCAGGCACAGAGTCACCAGAACGCAACTGGCTGTCCAAACCAAATTCCAGGTCTTTGATGGTACTGCCATTGTGGGTCAAAGAGAGTTCGCTAACAAAAACGTTAAAACGTATGCCTTGCACAAGACTTCTCCGCAAGGAGTCTCCGCATGAACGGGGTCGTGTCTTCTAAATCACCAGCCGCTTTCTTCCCCCCAATCCGCACAAAGTTGGTTAAAAAAACTAGCTAGATTAAAATTCTTTCAGAAGTCCTCTAGACAGTTCACACTGACGTCGAGAAATTTTACTTCAGACTCGTTTTGCTATTGAAACATAGTTTTCAGAAACTATTCTATTAAAAAAAAATCAGAACACATGTAGTACTGTCTTTACTTACACCACCCGTTCAATCGATTTGCCAAAGGTACGAATATCTGCATAAAACCCGTATTTTCGGTATTCCAAGCAAGAGAAGGGAGGGGGTGCTCCACTGTGCAGTGGCTAGTGTCCGTTTTCACTCTAGTTTTAACATGCAGGAGAGAACTTTGCAGAGGGTCGTTCGGATCAAATCTCTGGGTAGTTTGCTATGCCGACTTCTAGTCCGTGTCTGTGATCAGGTCCGTTTGAGTTGGATTCCTTTATTTTTCTCCCTCTCGGCAGCAGCAGACGACTACAGCATATTCCATGACTTGGCTGAGCACTTGGTAGCTACACGTTACAATGTTGCGATCCGTGTCTTTTGATGATATTTCATCTTTGTTGATGTTCTGAAAATAACAAAATAAATGCTTCAAGTCGCTGTGCAACTGATTTGTGACCTAAGACTTTTGCAATTCCCTGAATTACTGCTCATATTCACCACATAACCCTTCTCCACCGGTCACACCACCGCTCTCGACGCCGACTCGCCTCTCACTGAAAAGTTTAGACTCAAGCGCAGAACACACAATAATGTTACGCCGGTTTCCAGGTACCCCTCATTCACAACACTCTATACTGCTCTGCGGGGCGCCTTGAAACCACGATCTCTTGACCAATCGTACGGTTTGTTTTTCTTAGCACCTCTTCTCTGATTGGTCAGTGGGAGTAAAGGCAAAGAGGGCGGAGTCCTCTGAACTTTTTAAAAAATTATTTTTATTTATTATGTTCGCTTTTCGTGCCTTTAGACCTTGGTAGGCATGCTTATCTTTGACCCATGTTTCATATTTTCTGCATCCTTAAAAGTTTGCGGTTAAGAGCTAAAATCTCAGATTCTAAGCGATTATTCAATGGAAAGCTGTTACAGCTTCACTCTCTGCTTTCGCAGCAATGCAACGCAATGCAGTTGCAAAGTCGTCGCTTATGTGGATGGGTTGTGTATCTGACGGACATTCTCTAAATCGCTCTGTTAGAATAATTCAGCTGCTTACATTATTTATGGCGAGCGATTTCACAGCTAAAGCCAACAGGACAACCTCATTTTAACTGGAATTTAGACAGTCCTGGGAAACCATCACCGAATGCCATCGCTGTGAGAGCCAGTTGGAAGCTGTAGGGGTTACTGCTCCGCGATAGCCAGGACGTGTCCTCTTCATTCCATCATGAGTTGACCCGAGTCAGAACGATGACAGGAATAATGTTTAGCCGCCGCGAGCGACGAGTTCAAATGGCTGTAAATTGTCTTAAAGAGCCTTGCTAATAATGCCAATTTTCTGGTCCTTTGCACGCCGCGTCCACTCACAACTTCAGTTCTTCATTGTAGCGTATTTATTATCATTATTATTTATTGTCAAGATCAAAATTCTTGGAATAACTGAACATCAGTGTACGAGTAGGCCTGTTTAGTCTGTGGACAATTATATCAATTAAGGGGTTTTGCGAGGAAAAAACATTGCGGACTCACACCCACAAAGATTTATAAAAAAACATACAAAAAAAAAAAGATTATGGAACACTGACGATCATACTGAATCCTTCGAAGTGAACGCGTCTGTGTAACATACAGTGACGTAAGTGCTTTCATGAAGGTTAATTTCATAAGCACAATAGTGGGTAATCTAAACAGAACAGAAACGCAAAAAACGTATTTACGATGTGGCGTTAGTCGGTAATAATGTCTAGAGACAGCTGCGTGTTGCATAAATCGGACTTTATCATACTTTGATTAATTCGGTCGGGTGAAAAGCACAGATTTCCTAGATGCTGGTCTCTAATCCAAATAATCTGTATTGTTTAATGCTGACACTGCGTGTTTCCCTTATCTGGACAGTTAACTCTGTTTAAACTGGTCTGTATACCCAATTGGTAAATTTTCTATCAGACATTTTTGCTGCTTTTATTTACTTAAGATTTAAATTATGAGCCTCCCCCAACACACACCTACATTTGATAATGTATTTACAATGCATTAAGTTAATTATTCTTGAAAAGTAAATTAAAGGTGTCTTTTGGAACCAGTAGCCTTTGAGGTGGTTTCATGACTTAAGCGCTAGAGACCCCAGCATGGTTTAATTTTAATTGTGTAATTTACATTGTAGGATAAGTTTTTGTCATTGTGGCAGCCATGTGGTCTTCATTCCAAGAGAATGAAAAACACAGCTGTTGAACTGTCATGTTGACCAGTCATGTTGACTAATGTGAGTGTTGGACTAATGGACCAATTAGTAAGTAGCTCATTTAGTTTATAAAAGTCTGGAAAATACACTCATGGAACTGTATTAAATATCCCTTTGCCTTATAATTCATGATCTTTGTGTGTTATACGCCTTTGTGTATCTGCTGAGTAGCTAGGGTCAAGGCCATTAGCAATGCCCTTGATTACCTAATGCAATGAGGGTAACATTTATTGTAATGCTTATAATTCAAAACATGGACTGTCTTTTGTAAATTACCAGGTTCCCTGGAGATTGGGAGCTGTTGAAGCAAAAATGTTTTGCTCATGATCAGAACCAGAGGGGAAACATGATTTTATTCAATGAAAAATAAAAACAAGCCCAGACATCTGTCCTGAAGAAGAAGAAACAATTATTAAATCCACCACAACTGTTATTTAAACCCCCAAACTCCCACAGCTCTTTTCAGTAAACTTTGAATTCCCATGTTAAGTTAATTTTCTTTATATCATGTATTTGCAAAGCACCCTCACTGCCATTTCATACCTTGTGATATGGACCACAGGAAGGCAACCCTGGTCCTACAGTGCCAGTGAATGTTTCTGATTTAGTTCCTTCCAAGCTCTTAAACATTAAACAATTGCATTAGTTATTACTCTATTAATGCAAGTGACTGTGTTCTGGAGTTGCACTGCATTTCACCAAATGCACCTGATCACTGCTCCTTATGTTGTGTACCTTGTATGTCTTCTGCTGCCAATGTATGTAGTCACTATGTTGCTGCTATTACCATCTCTACTGCTAGTACATTACATTATTGTCATTTAGCAGACACTCTTATCCAGAGGGACGTACATAGGTTACAATTTTTACATGTTATACATTGATACAGCTGGATATTTACTGAAGCAGTTCTTGGTTATGTCCCTTGCTCAAGGGTACAATGGTAGTGGCCCAGCGGGGAATCGAATCAGCAACCTTTTGGTTACAAGCCCTGCTCCTTACCACTATGCTACACTGCCGTCCCTTGTCATGTCATGACATGTCACTGTTATTATATTTGATGATCTGTGCCATGTTGCTGTCATCACTTTCTATGCTGCTATAACATACTGCTGTGACATGTGATTTTCCATGATGATTTGTGCTGCCTTGCTAGTTTCTCGCCACACTTCTGTCATCATATGTGATGCACTCTTTTTAATTAATTTGACTGTGTTGTGATACTGCTGCCTGTTTTCAACCTGCCCGGGTACTACAGATAGACATTAGCATTGATTCAGTAGCTGAATCTGCCACTCTTACATAGTTGCGTCTGCAGAAGTGTTGATTAGTGTGCATTGTCCCTGTCAAATAAACATAATAAAGAAATTTAGCATCACAGGTGAACAAATCCTGTGATTAAAATGGAGCAGAAAACTCCTGGATCCGGGTTGCCTACTCCTGCTATTGACACCTGACTGAGAGACAAGGGCACAATTTCAGTAAATTTCACAGAGGAGCTTACTTACAGACCACAGTCCAGAATGTATGGTTTTGGATGGTATTTAACATTCATTTTACTGGCAGACACCCTTGTCCAGTGTCCAATAATGTAACACAATAATGTCCAGTGCACCTTAAACAGTTAACATTTTTTATATATTATCATATATCATCAGTCTATTCTACAGGACATTCACTAAGCTGTGCAGGATAAGCACTTTGCCCATGGTTACAACACATGGTTGCAATACTCCATTTGTAATTTGAATCTGCGTTATTACTTGAGTGTTCCATAACATTAGAGATTGGCAGTGTACTTTTGACTGAATCAGAGGTATCAAATGTGTAGCACTGTGTTAAACAATTCTAAGACATTAAAAGGACTGTTTGGGCTTTTCTCAGCAATGCCCCCTCCCTCTTCTGTATAGATCCAAACAGCACTTCTCATTAACAATGCATTTGTTTGCGACACCCTCGCCAACCTGACTGAATACATTAGGAGCCGCACCCACCATACTGCACTTGGTCTTGTACCTGATGTGGTAGCTTGTGTGTAAAAGCTTTTCAAGCCCCCTATTTAGCTAGCAATGAGGGCCCCACCTTACTGCTACAGAGAAAACATGCATATGCGTTCACACATCTCGCACGCCGAGAATGGAAAACGGGTGTGTGCGTTTTGGTTCTGCTCTGTTTTAATGGTCCTTATTATACTTTGTAAAGAGAGCTGTATATGTGTCGTGGACACCCTTATGCATGGCAGCTTATGCCAGTTACACTTGTTAAATATCATCCATTCATACAGCTGCACATCTACCAGGGCAATTCGGGTAACATAGCTTGTTCCAAGGTATAGTAGCCTTTGTGGGAATCAAATGCTACCTTCTCTTCTTTCCCTCCATCTTTTTAGTGTCAAAATACATCTGTCTCCAGTGGTATCTTCCTGTTTTAGAAATGTTTTTTGCTGGGTGTGTTAAAAGTGACCTGGGAATAGTCTTTTGTGATAGGAGTAGTATATTGTTTTTGATGTAGCCTGGTGAGTTGGAAGTGTTCGTAGTGGTCTTCTCCGGTAATGTTAGGAACAGTCTCATGTTTGGAGTGATCTGTTTTGTTGGGAGTGACCTATTGTGTTGGGATCTTTAGGTAATGGGAGTGTTATATTGTGCTCAGAGTGGTCTGTTAGGTTGTTGTAGGATATTTGATTCTTGTTTCCCATACTGCATATCAATGCTTTGTTCACTAAACTTCTCTTGGAAACAGCTCTCCCTATGGAGATGAGTAGAACATAGCCCAGAGGTGATGAAACACAGTCACATGTTCATATGTCTTTGAACTTGGTGTGTTATATGAGAACATTTTGGTCAGGGTTAAAAGCTGGCAATCGCAGTGTGCGTCAGAGGAGTTTAAACCACAGTGGCAGTCATTTTTACGCTATAACCCTGAAGTCAAATCATGCTGTCTCAATATGTGCACTAGGCATCCACATTATACAAATCCTCATTTAATTGCACATACATTAGAACACAACATAAAACAAAACAAAACAAAACAAAGTAACATGTGCGGGTAAATGTAGTGTGGTTTAGCAGGTGAATTTCCCATTGTTGTGTTTCATCAATCCAATACATTTACCAGATGACGCGAACAGCAATCTGCTGAAACACCAGGAAGATATCCAAGTGAAAACTGACATCTGACACAGCTTCAGTGAGTAGCCGTCAGCGAGTGCAAACCACCGCCGCACCATAGCACAGCACGGCGGCTTTGCAAAAAACCGGAATCAATCGATCAATTAATCATAAGACAGTGATCATCAGCAAAGGCCAACTCCGCTCACTTATTGAATAACTTATTCCGGATCATGAATAAAAAATTCCCCTCTCACTTCTGGAACCTGCTTTAAAAATAGATCAGAGCTTTGAAGCCGCTGCGCATGGTTTCTGCGTATGTAAATGAGAAGGCGGAGGGAGATGAGATCCGCCGCGGACTTCAGCATCAATCACGCGGAACCCAGAGCGGTTGCCACGGGGACCGTTCCACATGGCATTCTCATTCTGATTCTCTTTTTGCTCTTCTGCCCCTGTGTTATACCACTTTCTCCAGCTCACTCCCCCTTTTGTGTGTGTGTGTGTGTGTGTGTGTGTGTGTGTGTGTGTGTGTGTGTGTGTGTGTGTGTGTGGGGGGGGGTTCCTGACTGAAAGCATGCATAGTCATTCTCCACATAGTGTATATACAGTATACCTCACTCATTTGAGGGAGATGGTCTGAGGCTTCACTGTATACGAGGAACACATGAAATTATTGTCATATGTGAAAGGC
Organism: Megalops atlanticus; assembly: GCA_019176425.1. NCBI lineage: Eukaryota > Metazoa > Chordata > Actinopteri > Elopiformes > Megalopidae > Megalops > Megalops atlanticus. Next base: position 8,022,134 of record CM032886.1, read on the forward strand.
CTGTTTTAAACAGCAGGAATTCCACTCTCTGTTTGTAATCTGTATACTACAGTATAATTCATACAGAGATCTGTTGGATGTGGTGCAGGACAGGGGTGACACCCTCCTGTCCTGTTCTTTTACCCAAATTGAAAGTGAAACACAACAACAACAACCAAAAAGCACAACCAATGTGCTACAGATAGCATGACAAGATCAAGTTAAGGTACACACACAAAAAATGCAATGGAAAGATAAACAAACATAAATGGGGTAAAAAGAAATAAAGAGCATTTTATATGGTTATAATGTTTAAATTTCCTTTTCATCCCCCTTACTTCTATTTTCATCTTGTACTTTTGCTCCCTGGCATTGCAAAACCAAGGTAACCTTTATCACATTGGTACACAGCTGTGAACCAATTCTGTTTGCGTGAGCATGGGGTGGTTCACGAGAGGAAAACATAGTAAATACATTCTCACCCCTGTTCATCTCTCAACACTAAAATGACCTATTCATTTACCGGCCATATATCCATTTATCTATTTTTGTGTGAGATGAAATACAGTAGAATATCTGAGTGGGTGTGGCTGTGTATGTGTGTAGTTAAGTAATAATTTCTTTCTCCCTCTAGACCCCATTAGCTAATGGTCTCTTTCACTGCACACACTGATGTACGGATGAGGAGGTGGGTCATGGAGAAGTATGTTAAAATTAATTGGGTTCAATTTCATTCTATAAGTTAAATCTAATAAGTCTGGTCCTATCCCAAAGTGAGAAAGGAGGCAATGCAGGAGATTGAAACCACTCTTCATTGCTTACTGTTTTTCAGTAACAAGGTGCTCCAAGTGATATCCTGTTTGACTGAGGAGAATCATATTGCAGACTATAATGTAAAACTGTTTCAAAACTGGAATGATTTAAAAGATGTCAATATATATTGGCACTTCTGTTCTACTATCGGCAGGCCTAACTGGTTTTGTTCGTCACTGCTTTCACTGATGTACTTGACTGATAGTCTGAACAGTTCAACGCAAATGAAAGAGGATGTGAAATGGTGTGAGAAGGGAGGGAGAGAGGTGGTGTCCAGGCAGTGGATGCAGTGAATGTTCTCTGCTGTTAGATTTCTTTGGCAGTGTCTCACTGTTGATAATTACACATTTTTCAAGTCAAGACAAGGCTGAAGTATAGATGAAATTGGACCCACATAAACAGATCCTTCTTCTCTGTTGGATATTCGAGGTTGGAATTCCCTTGCCACTGGCCGCGCAAAACAGCTACTCAAAACATTCCTTCAGTGATGCAGACTGATAGATAGGCCACTAAATTATGAGCGTTCAGTTCCTGAAAATAGTGTGTGTAGGGAGTGGGATTCAGAATATGAATAATATGAAAAAATACAACACAAAGAGGGTTACTGTGGTTAAGGGCCTATTTTGTCAAATCTTACTGGTTAAAATGTAAGAAAAAATCTGTCGGATATCTGAGGGAGTTGATTGATGAGAGGAGGGGTCAGTGAATGCATAACAATGAGATGGCACCCGGTGACCAGATGTTTAATCAGACTGTTCTCTTTTAAACAGGTTAACAAGGTTAGAGCACTTACTTTGATTTAGTGGATTTTACCATGCGGGTCAATTGTCTCAGAGAGAGGTGGTCCTCAATGATTTAGTTATTAAGCCTCATTCACTTTAGCTGTGGAGAAACCTGCCTAATTTCCCTGGGGCTTTGAGCTCTGGGTATCCATTCTTTCCCCTCCAGCCCTCTAAAGCCTGGTTTGCATTAACCCACCTAAGCAATAGGTGTGCCATCCTAATGTGAATCAGTATGGCGATCTGTGTTTCAAATGATGATGAATTTCTTTCTGCTAACGTTCTGCTGATCACCAGAACATCTTTACAGTTGAACTGCTCTGATGGCATCTACACCCACTGTCTGTTTACAGACACAGGAGCCATGTTCTTTGCCAAATGTGCATGGTTAGTTGCTGGTCACTTGTGATGGAGGAGGAAACCATAATGCCTGTACTTCTGTTATTTCTGTTTTTTGGAAATGCTGGCTCACAGCTAGGGAAAAATAGCCTGGGTATAAAATATTTGCTTACTTCCTATTGTGACCTGTCAATGATATATGAACAGTATAATGTTACTAGGAGTAAACATCGGAAAAATCTTAATGGCTGTAATATTTTACACAGGATAAACACGCATATAAAACTTCCGCCTTAATCTGGGGTCAGCCTAAAATCCTGTCTGAAGCTGGCCGACATACTGTAGATATGCCACTGGCTCACATGAGATGCAGCATAACCTCTAAGGGTCAGTGGAAACTTGGCTTAGAACCACACCCTTTCTCTACTAATCCACCGAACAGGCATATGTAAGCTTGGACAGAGAGTGGCTTCACTGGCTGTTCTGAGGTCAGGAGGAAAGAGAAGCAGTGGAGGCTGGTAAGCTTGTGGTAGGGATGGCTAAAAAGTCACTTTAAATATGGCAGAGAGATTGGGTCACATGAAATATTTTTTCATTACATTGGAAGTGGATTGCAAGTTTGTTCCTTGATTTTTATTATATATAAATTTTCACATGAATTGTGCACACAGGATACAAAAGTGATACCACTGATTTAATCACAATTGAGTAAAAAGTGGCACAGAGTAGTTTTGCATTCCAGTGGGTTTTAGCTGGGAAAGAAATCAGACGTCATTACCTGGATTCTCCTATCAGGAAAACATAGCCTACTGGCAGATAAGAAGAATTGCTTGACTGACAGCTTGTGGTGTAGCGGTTCAACCACTGCAGTCCTACCCTAAGGGTCATTGGTATGTTTCCTAATTGGTTTGCTGCTGTTGCACATGTGAGCCAGACGTAATACCTCAATCCCAAATTCAGCAATTTGTAGAAAACCTGGTGGTATAAAAGCCATACAGAATATGCATAAAGTATAATTGTAGACATTAATTAATGCAACGTAAGAGGGCTAAAATAATGAAATGCAAACACTTTCAAATTGTGTGTTTGCTTTATGGAGAAAAAAGCAAGAGACCCCCCGACAAGTTAGCACAGCGCAGACTTTAGCAGGTTGGTAATTTTGTGGATGGATGTGTGTTTTGATTTGGTTGAGGCTTTGGATTCCCATAGGCTGGCATGCCGCCATAGCACAGTTTTGGGTGGATTTAAACAGAATAAACAAACAAGCCGAGCGAAAAAGTTTAGGATGGTCAGAAAGTGGTGGTTGAAATCACAACTAGAGTTCACAGCTCCGCGAGCCAAGTGTATATCATTGTGGTCTTGTCTGTCAGGCTTGTTTTTCTTCTGGTTTTCTGTGAGTCTGCAGCTGTTGGCTCCTGTGGAAAGGCCTTTTTGGCGCACTCATCACAAGAGAGGACTAGGCTGGTGCTGTGCGAACAATAATATTGACAGCCCCATTTAATGTGTGTGTGTGTGTGTGTGTGTGTGTAATTGTGTGTGTGTTATGAATGGTTTGCATTGGTCTATGTATGTACATGTACATGTGCATGAGTGTGTATGTGTGTGTGTGTGTGTGTGTGTGTGTGTGTGTGTGTAATTGTGTGTGTGTTATGAATGGTTTGCATAGGTCTATGTATGTACATGTACATGTGCATGAGTGTGTATGTATGTGTGTGTGTGTTTGTGTGTGTGTGTGTGTGTGTGTTGGCTTACTTACATAGATCTGTATACTGAGAGACCCCCAAGCCAAGGTAAACTCATGGCTGATGCTGTCCATTGAAGTTCACGCTCTGGATATCCTGTTGGCACAATGATTACTCAGGAATGTTGATATTGCAGTTGAGGATTCTGTTATATATGTGTGCTTGTGTGTTTGCATGTATGTGTTTGTTTTTACATGTAGGTATGTGTATAGAATTATAGGAGGTACAGTAGTTTTTGACATCAGTTCACAGCTCTGAGGTAACTGCCTCCAGTTGTTGGGGCCAGGCGGGGCTGTGGGCGGGGTTGGGGGGGGGATCTGATTTCCATGCCAACACTGAGAGAACCCCAAAGCCAGCCAGCTTGGGTCCTGAGCCCCAGGTCACTGTGATGTAACTGCCATTGCTATAGCATGAGGTGGGACCTGAAATACAAGTCTGAGGTGTGTGTGTGTGTGTGTGTGTGTGTGTGTGTGTGTGTGTGTGTGTGTGTGTGTGTGTGTGTGAGATGTGTGGGTGTGTGATGTCTGGGTGTTTATGTGCATGTATGGGGTGGTGGTGGTGGTGGTGGTGTTTGGGGGGTACCAGAGTACTGGATGATTGACAATCAGGAAAGCAACTCTGTAGAAAAGACAGGAGAAAACAGTACAGAAGATACTATACTACACCCTGAGGCATTGTAATACAGGTTGAGGGGCGGGTGTGAATGCTATTACAGGCAGAACTTTACTTTCAGCAATAATTAATAATTAACCCTGTAATAAATTAGGTTTCACTGGTAGCTGCAGATGGATTCATAAAATGTAAATCAAGAACCAACAGAGATCTGACCTACTGGAAGAAGTGGGATGGCACATTTAATTTCAGCTGTGACTTCAATTGCATTTCAGTAACCACGATACAGCACATAGTGATCATGTTAACGGGTTACTGATATGACTGAGAAGATGAGACAATTGCTTCAGTGCAGTTCAGATGTGTAACGTTCCTTCCAACCTTATAGGCAAAGGAATGTGAGAAAGGATAGAGCGTGAGATAGTTTTCAAGTGAATCTGTGAATACGTAAAAAGAATCCGAAATATGTGTATGTAGAAGAAGTGAATAAAGTTTATATTCAGTGAACTGAAATTCACATTACAGCTCACAGTCCCTCTGGGCAAAACTGTTGTCTCTTTTTTTATTCCTTTCACATGTGTGCTGGAATCTGCTGAGGGTTGCCCCCCAGAGACTGTGTGTGTGTGTGTGTGTGTGTGTGTGTGTGTGTGTGTGTGTGTGTGTGTGTGTGTGTGTGTGTGTGTGGGAGGAGAGAGCCAGCCACCTCACCATTCATTCGATTATTAGAGCACTCTCTTTCCTCTTCCCCCCAGTAGGTGTTGGCTATAGAAGCCACAGACAGATCTACCAAGATCTGACAAATAGACAGTCTCGTCCAAGCAATGCTTTCAGTTAAGCTCATGGTTAGGTTTGAATTGCAGGTAAGATTAGGGTAGGAAATGGGTTAGGGTTATGTCATATGGACATAATATGTCATAGGGATGTCATATTCTTGGACAAGATCATTTTGCACTAGGTTGACCTCTTGGACAGATCTTGTGGTCTGTGACTAGAGCCTCTCTCCCCCTGACTAGGGGATTTAAGGGTAATAACCAGAGGCAGAACAATATAGCAGTGTGCACCATAGCCTACAGATAACTCAGCAGGGAGGGCTCGATATCCTGAGGACTTCTACTCATATCACCTCATTTTTTTCAATATATTTTGTATTATTAGGAATATTCAAGAATTGGGAATCACTTTCTTATCCTGATGTACTTTATCTCTTTTTTCATCACCTCTTTCACGCTTTCACCCTCTCTGTCTCTTACCCATCTTCTTTTCTCTCTCTCTGTCTCTGTCATGCTCTCTCCCTCTCTGCCTCTCTCCCTTTCCATGTCTCTCCCCTCCCTGAGAGAGGTGTTCCGTTGAGGATGTACCCCAGTCTTTGGGCAGACTCCAGTGGCCAGCTGTCGGGGAACATGTCTGATCCTGATAATCCGCTAATTCATCACAGTTTTTTTTTCTCTGGGAGATGTACAGGGATTGTAAACATGCCAAGCCACTAACCCAAACAGAGCCGGCCGCCAAGAAACATTTTAGGAAAAACAGTTTAGAGAACCATGGGACCATCAAAGACGGGAGTCAGAGGGCTGGTGCAGATCTCACTCTCTCTGTCTCTCTTTCTCTGTCTCTCTCTCACTCTGTCACACACACCCTCACACACACACACACTCACACACAGACTCGCTCGCCAAAAGCAGACGTCGAGACAGAAGAGTTACTCTGGATAGAGGAAGGCGATAAAGCCCTCTCCATGAATATGAGATTTTATCGACTTCTGAAACGAAACAGAGATGGGCTTGCCGTGATAATGCGAGCCTGTTCCTCAGTCAGAAATGTGAGCCGGGACATGTCCATGAGGAAGAGGCGAGGAGGGGCGAAAGGGAGGCTGTACCTGCGTCAGCTGCGCACTCCTTGCCAGTTTGGGGTTTCACCAAAAGAATACTGGTGTCCCAGATCCTTTGAAACTGTACACACTTCACCCCTTTCTCACGGGAGGTCTCGACAGAGCGTTCACCTATAGTTACCTCTCACACCTTTACGTGATTGGTCAGGGGACACGCTCATTGCACGCTGTGTTTTTTCCTCCACAGTCATTTCCTGCGCAGGTTCGCGGGGGCTATCGCGCTGGTCTGCTGGAGGGAGCTCGTGTCTGCTGGAGGGAGCGCCGAATGTGAAGGTTTGGAGGTATGAAAGGGCGACTGTGAGGGGGGATTCTGAAGAAGGGGAGCCAGCGAGGGGGTGCCGGGCCGCCCAGAGAGGGGAGAGGAGAGGCAGGAATGTGGGAGAGCGCAGGGAGCGAGAGACCAGCTGGCTCGAATCCGTCCACAGTTTACAGAGCTCCTACAGAACAGGGGCAGCAGCACATTGGCTCCGCAGCCCTGGAAAAAAAGGAAAAAAAAAAAACCTGGAGCCCAGGAAAAAGGGGGCGATGAAAGAATGATTTATGCTCCACAAATATGGAGTATGCACGGTCCGCTGGTATATGAGCGGGGAGCCGTGTTTTCGGTACTTGAGGTCGCCTTGGAAATGTGACGGGGGCCACTGGGCGGAGAGGTTGGGGGGGCGGGTGTGCAGGGTGCGGGGCGAGGGGTGGGAGGAGGTGTAAAATGGTCTTGTATAAACCAAGCAGGGTGTGGGCGGCCATCTTGTGTTTATCACTGGAGGAAAAAATGGTTAGAACAGGGTACTTCTGGGAGTTCCTCTGTGTTGACATGTGGGATTGTAGATAGAGAATTAATGAACAGAGTCAATGCTTCAAACAGCTAGGGACACATGCTCACATTAGCATTGTACATGGGGTGGGGGGAGCAGGGGGCCCTTTTCTGTTTTCCACACTGCTATCCTCTGTGTGTGTGTGTGTGTGTGTGTGTGTGTGTGTGTGTGTGTGTGTGTGTGTGTGTGTGAACATCACACATTCCCTCACAAATAGCCAATGCATATGTGCGTGTGTATTTGTGTGTGTGTGTCCGTGTCTGTGTCTGTATGTGTGGATATGATAAACAGACATGCATATGTTCACACACACATGTAGCCAATGCATATGTGCATGTGTGTGTGTGTGTGTGTGTGTGTGTGTGTGTGTGTGTGTGTGTGTGTGTGTGTGTGTGTGTGTGTGTGTGTGTGTGTGTGTGTGTGTGTGTGTGTGTGTGCCTGTGTGTATTCTGTGTGGGACCATTAGACCTAACAGCTTACCACATCTCAGGTCAGGTGTAAGGAAGCTCGCTATATATCAACAAATTACCTGTCCAAAGGAAGATTCAGCAAAACCCATGCTGGCAGCTAAGAGCTGGAAAAATGCACTGAGGCAAAGAGGGTGAGTCAATCCCATGTTTGGACTGCAGCAGCTGCACTATCCTCAGTCCTTCCATGCCACCGAGTGTGTCTTGACAACCTGGGTAAATAGAGACCAAAATTCTTAGATTAGGGAGCAGGGTGGTATGGAGTATTTTAGTGCGAGTGTCTGAATCGGGGCTGGCACTATATTACAGCACATTCTAGAGACCTCGGTATGCGTGTATAATTTAGAAATACTGGTAATTCTTTCTATGAAGAGTCCTGCACAAGAGTGATATAAAACCTTGTAATCATTTACTAGATGCTTTTACTTGGAGCAATGCATATATTAGTGCGAATTATAAAGTTTATAAAGGTTTTATAAAGGTTGCTGTAACAGTAATATAGCTACATAACATCCATAAAACATAAACTCTACATAGGCATCCATAAAAACCAAAATAAACTACCACTTGTCCATTATCATTACCATAAAACTTGTCATTGTCCATATCATAAGTGACATTACCATGAAATACTGATGTAATATGTCAAGGCAAAGCCATATTTGACACTGATAGTGACATGCTGGTGCACACCCTATTATAGTCAATGTCAGTTGACATGAGAGTTTATGAAGGCTTATGTACTGTATGTTATACACAATATATATCTATGTATGTAGTGATCATGAAGGAGTTACGCAGTCTTTATGTAGGATCCCAGAAACGCTACAGAAACGCCATTACTACAGTACAGTACAATCATGTCATCGTAAGTCTTCCAGATGGTATGTGTTTAGCAGTGATGATGCTGCACCTCCATGCTGTTTTCTGGGAGTCTGGATCTTTGGCGAGGGCCCTCAGCATGGCTGGGAAGAGGCCAGACAGGTTATCAGCCCAGGAGGTGCTCCCGGCATCGTAGCCTGACGTAAAGTCAATGGATCAATGCAGGGAGAGTCGTGGGAGACAATGCCAGGGCCTCGCTCGGTCCATCAGTCTGTCAGCGCCCGAGAGGGGAGAGCGGCATTCCCAGAGAGCCGGGACGGAGCCACGCTGTCTTTCGTCTCAGACGGAGGGGAGGGTGCGGTTACGTAACCCCGCTCTCCACACCAGACCCAGTTTGTAACGATTTGCTTTGGGTCAAGCTGGTCTGCAGGCTAAAATGAATCAGGATATCACACCTTCCCAGACTGTGGGTGCTGGTGGGATCCTGCCTGTGAGATAAGTGATTTAAAAGTGGGACAGGTTTTTTTTCTGACCTGAAGAGGGATATATTATCTGAGCTCTGTGTGTGCGTGCGTGTGTGTGTGTGTGTGTTTGTATGTGTGTGTGCGTGCGGTGTGTGTGTGTGTGTGTGCGTGAGGGGACAGGGGAATGTGGGAAAGGTGTCTGTGGTAATCTGTTCCAGGAAATGAGATGCAGAAGTGGTGTGCAAGCCCACTGCAGCTGCACTGCACTGCTGAGAGACCTTTATTTCCTTAATAGACCCTTTATCCAGGGAGACATTTAAAATATTTCCATTTATGCAGCTGGGTATTTACCGAAGCGATTCAGGTGAAGGACCTGTGTCAGAGGGTTGCCTGTGTCCTCAGGGCCGTTCAGCCTCAATCAGACTCCTGTAACTGCAGCTGCAACAGCAGACAGACAGAGGTCATTCCATCACATTTGCTTAGCAGATGCTCTCATCCAATGTCACGAATCCTGCTCCTGTACCCCTGTACCACTACGCCCGACCGGAGCGCTTTGACGGGATTAAACCGACCGGGCCCTCGCGACCTGCTCTGGTTAAAGCCTTGCAAAGTTCACTCCGTCCACTTTGGAAGTCGTTCCAGAGCTCTCGGTTGTGATTGGCTGACTGGTGAGCCGATCTTAGCAGCGGGAGAGTTCAGATAAGTACCTGACTCACTTTCCTACGTCTGTGCTCTCAGTACGCGTAGCCTAACGTGGTACAGATGCAGAGAGAGTGCGGTGAAAGGGGGAGAGGCAGAGGGAGGGACGTAGAACAGAGGGATGAGAGTGTGTTTGTGTGTGTGTGTGTGTGGGGGGGGCACAGGGAGGGTCAGGCCCGGGAGAGAGGAGTCTTTTCTTGACTTAATAAGCTCCCCAGTCTCAAGGAGCGAGATAAAAGGGGATGAAAAGGCATTTATATTCTGAAGCAGGCACCCACTCTCCACCAGCTCATGTTTTATTTATCTGAGATCTTCCCTCTGCCCCTCTGCCCCCAAACCCCCCATTTCATTGTAACTTTTTACATCCACTGTTATTTCTGTGCATGCCCCCCCCCACCCACCCCCGCCCCCATGCACACAAACCGCCACTGATGCACACACATACATACACACACATACACACACATACGCACACATACGCTCACATACAAGCTCATACGCACAACATGTAATGTAATTTATAGGACATGATAACATGTGTCCATTTTTACCAGGAGAGAAACCTCATAATACAGATGCGCCCATTGAACCTGCTGCAGTTTATGGAGCATCTACACACATGGACAATAAGTCTTAGCCACAAAGAGAGAGGAAAATATGCAGAGACAGAAGTAAGTAGTGAGAGGTAGCAATGGACTGGTAGAGATATGCAGAGATAGAGCTAAGGATGAATTAAAAAATATGGATGGGCAAAGAATAGCTCACCGTCAAATAACGTCTTTGATTAAAAAAAAAGTATACTTGAGATTTAGGCCTGGCATTGCCCACTGCTCGTGCAGTGCATGTATATTCAGTGTCTGTGTCTCTGAAAAATAGACAGTGTGTATTAGTGGTCAGAGACAGAATGAAGGAATCAGAGCAAAAAGAAAGAGAGAAAGAGACACAAATGCATATTTGTCATGCCCATACAACAAGTCAGAATTAAGAAACAGAGAAAGAGAATCAGCATAAAGAGAGTGAGAGGAAGAGAGAGGGGGAGGGAGAGGATGAGAGAGAGAGCAAGGGAGAGAGAGAGGGAGACAGAGTACGTCAGTGCGTTCCTCTCTGGTTCCTCTACTTTTAGACCGAACTCCCAGCCTGCACCCTGATATCATGCGGCTACAGGGTTTCCATAACAACGGCCACAGAAGTCTGACAGGAATCCATCGCCCTGCTTTTCCTGACAATCACCCCCCTGTCGTCCCCCACCCTCCCTCCAACAGCCTTGTCTGTCTCCCTCTGTCTCCCTTCCGGTTGGCCCTGACTCCCTGGCCCATCCTCCCTGGCCTGTCTCCCCCCGCGCTGCCACCCTTCACGGAAACAAAGTGCTGCGGAGAAAAGCCAGGTCTCTGAACCTAATCCCCAAGCGTCTCGCTGTTGCGCCTTCGGTTCGCCCGCGTCCACCATTTATCTCGCGTATGGTGGAAACGCTGTCATCCTTCCGCTTCGGAATGATTTCCATTTTCCTCCGCCTCCGTTTCTTCATCTCTCCTTTACTGTTAGGCCAAACTGCCTGAGCCTCGGCCTGCACTGTGCTCTGCTCACTCTCTGCTGGATGTGCAGACGCTTGTCCTTCCTTGTTCTGCTGTTTTTAACTGGCCAGATGTGTGGGATTGCCTCAAAAATCCTCAAATACTTAACAGTGAAAAGCCTAAGGACAGTGAGGCAAAAGGCAGTGAGGCGACAATGTGCTTCAGTCATTTCACAATAATCATGTATTACTGACTTCAATATCTGAGCTGTAATGTTGTGTTGCTCTCATGCTGCATTTTCCCTTTGAGGCAAATGGTCATCAATTCATTTTATAGGTCACATATCAACATATTATAGTGATTGCTTTAGCTGCTAAATGAAATATTTCATTTTTCACTTTCTCACTCTGCTTTTATAACCTGTTTACATCACTCTCTTTTTGAGCTTGGAAAACATTCATTTTTTTCATTTTATAATCATACCTTCCATAGATTTTTTGACACAGAGCAGTGTAACTGCTTTACATGTAAGCAGTTTCACCATTTTCCTGCCATCTTTCCCTTGATCATGCTTCTCTGTAATCACCTCTGATTCATTTTCTTGCAGATATTGACTTTGTGTTCAAAATTGAACTATATAAAAATTGACTTAACTAATACCTTATTTCTGCTTCTTTGCTTTTGCAGTCCTTTCTTTGGTTTTCAGTGTAAATCTCCCTGAATAAAAGCATCATAAGTCCAAGAATAACAAGAACAGCAACAACAAGCGCTGGCAGCATGTTGGCAAGACGGCAAGGAGTTCTAATCAAAAATGTGTTATCATCTGAGGGTTGTGCTTTTATGTACCACTGACCATCATATGAATGATTCAGCGTCAAAGACATCAAATACCACACTGTGCCTTTGCTGTCCTGTTCAGGTGATCACCCCAGAATACATCTCTCTGTCGCCATGGGGACTAGCCTCTTCGCTAGTTTTCTAAGACCGGCTTCTTAGTCACAGCATGCTTCCCAGAATTCTTCCCTTGTATCTCTAAAAATAATCACCCCCAATGGGAAATTATTCTTTCGTAGTTTGGGTCAAAACAGAAATAAATCAAAGTGCATGTTGCCTTGCCTGCGCCTATAGTCCTGCCCCGTGGATTCTGTGTTGGGTGACATGTACGGCAGCCGCTGCAGTTTGAAGTTTCCTGCCACAGCTTCCTCGCCTTCTGCTGTAATGTATTCTCCTCGCTATCACTGTGAAATTCTAGAATGTCCAACACAGGCGGAACGCTGTTGACGGGTTCCGTGTTCTAACACCCTGTGTCTGGTGAAATGAGTGAGGAGTGCGGGGTGCATTTTTTTATCAATAAACTGACAGAATCCCCACCCCCCCACCTCTGCCCTGCACTGATAGTGCATTGCCTTTAGATGTAACCAAACACATTCCCAGAATTCCCGGGCTGATAGGGGGCTGGATACTGCAAATCTGCTGTCATCGACACTGGGCAGGCCCCCTGTTCCGTTGGGCTCGCTCATTACAGTACCTGACGGTTGCCGTTGCTCAGACTCGGGCGTGTGTTTCTCTTCATGCTTCAGCTCCGGGTTTCAGAGCGGCTCCTTTGAATCTGTGCTGTGCTGCTCTCAGCGGTGGAGATGCTATGAGATAAGGCACAGAAAGGGAGAGAGAGAAAGAGGGGAGAGAGAGAGAGAGAGAGAGAGAGAGAGAGAGAGAGAGAGAGAGAGAGAGAGAGAGAGAGAGAGAGAGAGGATCTGGCTTGAACAGAGGCACAAGAAACCATTTCTGCAGGCCATATTCTCTCATTCCCGCGGTGTTTGTGTCCAAGGTTGTTATTGCACCATCTCAGATGTCCTGTTTTTAAATGTGATTTCCTGCTCATTGTGTGAAAGTATGTAAAACAAATGGATATTGGTGTGACTGCAGCAGAAGCGCTTCATGAAAGCTCTACTTCAGTCGAGTGGAAGTCATTTGAATGTTCAAGCTTGTTTAAACAGCCACACATGTGAAAGCTTGTATATTAGTTTCATTAAATGCATTTTTTTCATATAATAGCATTGAGATTGATGCCTCATAAGGGGAAAAACCTGACATTGAATATCCTATGCGCAATCATGTTTTGCATGCATTTTTTCTGAATATCCTTTAGGGTAGAGTCTTGTGGTCAACTAAGATCTGAAATTACATCCCTCTAAGAAGAACAACACGTGCGATGCTTTTTATGTCATGATGACATGGTCCTTCCATGGAGACATGTTTATATCACTAAAGTAGTTTCGAGTCCTTAACACAACCAGTTTCTCATGGATGTACGAACTTTGAAGTTTCCAAATGTTGTCTTCACTGTTATTCAAACCCCTGTGAAAGGGCAAGGTCACACAGGCTCATGATAGTTTTTGGTATTACTTGTAGTCTCTAACTTGGCTACATGTCTGTGGATTACATTGCAATGCAACTTTACACAAATGTCCTCCTCACTGCACCCCAGAGCCCTACTGAACCTCCTGTTAAAGGTCAAATTCCAAGGTTACAGTCCCTCTTGATACATTTTTCAATAGCAAACTTGTTATTACCGGACCGTGTGGATTTCTCTTTCAGTAAATATCCATACATGTTCATGGTGCATTACTGTGCATATTCTGCACACAGTGGATGGCTCTGGAACTGCTGACCCAGTTAGTGTTTGTAAATACACTGATATGATGGAAGTTGCCAGTGCCCATTTTTCTGTACAAGGGATGACTTTTCAAACAATCTTTCCTATACAGTTCTAATTCATATTCAGCACTTCATTTTGGTGGGTATATGTCCAGCCTTCAGGACTGACCTTGCATTGAATATTTCCAGCCTGGCATGGCATTGTGATTAACGTAGCATCTTATTTTTTATGTAGAAGCCTTGTATGTTCTGGATTAATATATGTTCACTTCATGAAATGCAGCAGAGTTATGGTAGATGGAGGAATCTCTTCTCCACCAGGCTTTGGAATGTGTTTTCCTGCTCTGATGACTTCTCCCTCTGGGGTCTGAGCTTTCTCCCCTCCACCTGATACTGTTGTTTACAGGCCCAGAATGATGAGGTGCCCAGCGAAAAGGATTTAACCTTTATCTCCCCTCGTCTGTCAGACGCTTTCCAGGATCAGAAATTTTTAACCTCTGGGGAATTTTACCAGAGGCCAGCGGAAAAAAAAGGATCAGGGAAATGCATCAAAAGAGAACTGTTCACCCCCTCTTGAGTCTCCTTCGAGGGGGACAAGCAGGGAGGGAGTAACAGAACCGAGCAGGACTGGGAGGACAAGGCAGAAAGTTTTACCTCTTGAGTTGATTGTAACACTCTGAGGAGATGATCGAATCCTGAAGATGGAGGCAAATGCTGCAGAAAGGTGAAGAGGACCCAGTTTCAACGTCAGGGAATCCGTCATTTTTGTGAAATTTCCAATGTCTCACATCCTGGAGTTCTGCAACCACCAGCTGCCTAATATCTCTGAAGCTCGCACAGGCTTTGATTAATTAAAAAAAGAGAAAAAAACCTCAATACCACAAATACCCTTTGAGTGCACTCACATATGCTCTTATAATTTGAAAGGATTGTTGATTTCTCTCCCTCGTTTGAATTATACGGCTTATGAGAACAAGGATCAATGGTTCAAATACAGAAGGCATCTTTGAAAGAAAATGTGGTTTTCCATTTAGAATCTGGGATCCACATACAGAGGAAGGAAGTGCTCCCCCTTAATTGTATGCATATGATTCTTCTGAGCGAGCCTTTTATTCTCTGTGAGCGGGAGTCAGGATTTTTGTTTGTGGACGTAGGTGGGCAGATTCCCAACTTTTTTATGTTGTATGGGTACATTAATCTTCTCATCCTTTCTCATCCTCACAATTAGAAAAAATTAAGCAAGGGATCTGTGCCATGATGCCAATATCATAACGAAATAAAGACATTTTTGGCAGTATTGGCGAGCAGTTGCAGGAGTAGCCTCACAGTGGCTGAAAGTGTTTATGTCCAGTCAGAGACTATGTATCACACTGCAATGGAAATGGAAATTGTTTGGTAAGTGTGCTTTTGACCAGAATAAGACCACCATTTTTATTCATGAACTTTTAAGGAACTTTTAAAACACAGCTGTCATAAGACCATAAAGTTACCTGTGTGATTTAGATTTGGTAGTGCCTGTTTTATTGAACTGTAACTGAAATGCCAAGAAAAAACAAAGCCAGTAGCAGATACTAGAAATGCATTTATCTCCTGTGGGATATGCAAACATGACCTCTCTGCAACCTCCTTGCACATATCACAAGTGTGTGTGTGATGTGTACTTGTGTGTGTATGGATGTGTGTGTGTGTGTGTGTGTGTGGGTGTGTGGAGGGTAAATGTCTGTGTGTGTGGGCGTGTGTGGAGGGTAAATGTCTTGGCTTACTTACATAGATCTGTGTACTCAGAGACCCCCATGCCAAGGTAAATTCATGCTTGATGTTTTCAACTGAAGTTCAGTAATGCAGGTAAATGCAGGAAAAACAGCTAAGGATTCTGTCATATGATGTCAGATTTACTTACACATTTATTAAGAAAAGGAGCATAATTCCATTACCATGACAGATCAATACAAGCCCTGCTCTTTGACTTAAGAGGCATGAGCAAGTCTAACCCGTCTCCAGAGAGACATAACCCTGCAGGCCCTCTTTATGGCAGGGGGAGTCCAGCTTAATTGCTGGACACCCACATGTGTGCTGGCTTTTGTCTGAACCAATATCCCTGGACCGAAATCATAAAATGAGCTGTTTATATTTACACATGTGTTTCCCAGAATACACTGCAGTAAAACATTTCTTGAGCGTACACCAAAAGCGCAGCCTTCAGCCATGCCTTATTGTTATTAATTAAATGGGAAAAGGGTCAAACTGAGTTAATGACTGGAAAAAATAAATAAGTGCGGACAGTGGAGAAGAAACTAGTGAGCATGTGGCCCTCTAGGAGCCGGGTCTGACACAACAAGCTCAAAGGCAGAATGTTAATCTAATGAAATTCATGGTGATATGAAAGAAAGAACCCATTAGGATTGATGGCTCAGCACAGGATGGGTTCTCTGTTCCTTCAGACCCAAAGGGGAAGAGTCTTCCTCTTGCATTTGAATCTTCCTCAGTGCTTGTCAGAGCTCAGGTGTTTTTGCCCATCTGTCTGAATTAGTCCAAGAAACTCAAACTCTTTCAACCAGCCTAACGTTCGACTCCATGGACATGCACCGATGAACATTTTGTTTGATCTTTTTTGATTTGCCATTGACTATTTTCTTTTCTTTTTCTTTTTTTGAAGATCTCTCCCCTCTCCTTAAAAATACATGACTGATCTTAAAATATTTAGAAAAAAATTTCAAATATCTTATCAAAGTAAAGCATTTGTTTTTTCTTTGTTACAAAGTAAGGTAGGTTAAATGACTGTTACCTCTATTCTGAGAAATGTTGTTGCATGTTGTTGTAGCAACTAATCATAATCTTATAAATCCTGGCATGCATAATTAGTTGGATCTTGAAAGAAAATCAAAGAGGAGAGGAAAGGCAAATGGTCAACAGCCTGAGCCCTGAACCGCCCCCCACCCCCCCACCACTACACCCCCCCCCCCCACCATGGCCTTCATTGTTCAGAGGATGAAGCCTGGCCCTTACTCCCTTACTCTGTAACCCTCTCAGAACCTTCAGACTAATAAGTGCATTATGTCCTAACACCGTGCAAATGGCCTTTTTTGTTGGACAGGTTTCAGCTCAGGGGGTGGGAGGTGAATAATGAGTCCGGAGTGGGGGATGGGGGGGCTGGGGGGGCTTGAGGGGGTTGGGCACAGTTTTTGGGGGGAGGATTGCTGTGTCATTTAAAGTCGAGAAGTAGAGGCCAAACACACAGGGGGGAGCAGAAACCAGGCAGAGCAATGGAAAAAAGCGAGGCTGAGTAATGCGATTATGTGATTTTTCACAACGTGAGATGGAAAATGCATTTATGGTTTTCACTCTGGCCTTGCTGAATGTTCAGTGTGGTCAGCAAGGTACAGTGAGGTCAATGACATTAAAAAGCAGCAAAAAGAGAAAGATCAACAACCCCCAGAGAACCCATCTCTGTCAATCAGATCATGTAAAAGTCATGTGATCTGCAGGGAGCGGCTGCAAACTACATTTCCCACATACCACTGCATGCAACCTGCATGCATTTTGAGCAATGCAGTATTTTGCAGTGCAATGCCCCACATTGTGTATGTTTTTTTTTCTTCCAGCAGAGCTCAAGATATTTAGTTCCACTGAGCTGTAAACATAAGTCTGATCTGCTGTTGACATGTACTGACAGTCATCGTCTGTAAGTTCTCTGTGAATGCAGTCTGTAGTTTTGCTATACATCATGTTTTCTATCCGTCACTACAGCTGGCTTTTAGTAATGCTTAGGTGAGTCTGCAATCTGTCTTAGCTGTTGTGCAGGGGCACTGGCACTGTGTTGAATTGCTGCAGTGAAACCAGATATGCCAAGAGCGAGAAAAAAGTGGACTCTTTGTAACATCTGAACATATTAACATTCAATGGCAGTACCATTTGTCAGGTGTGGGTCCTACTTAATGCCCTCCCAACCGAAAAAAAAAAAAAACATAAAAAGCACAAACATCATTGAACAGCAACCCATTCCCCTCTTCTGGGTATTGAACTTAAAACAAATAAAGATGCTAAATGAGCCTTATGGGCGCTGTCATATCAGCGAAACAACAGGAAGGTTGGCTCCATATTTACTCTGACAGGGCGACCCGGGGGGGGTGATATCTTTACCTCAGCAAAGGAGCAGGCAGGCTGCAGTGTGGGGGACGTGGGGATTCGCTGGAGGGACCGTCAGGCATGCCTAACTTCACCAGGAGTGACTTCATAGGCCGACTCATCCAGCTGAAAACGGGGAAAACCTTTAGAATGCAACAGGAGGGTGCACCAACCACCGCTCATTCAGAAACTCAGCCCCACTCAGAAACGCCAACACCGCATCGGTTCCATCCGCAGACACACCTAAATGAGAGGATCCCTTTGACGGGGGCCAGCGGGAGTTATCTTCTTCAGGCTGGGGGAATGGGGGAGGCAGGGGAGAGAGGAATGAAGGAGGACACGGCAGGGACATCACAGAGGGAGAGAGGAAGATAAAGGGGGATTAAGGGAGGAAGATGAGGAAACAAAGGAACCCGAGACCCCTAAAGAAGAAAGGTCACACGATACCGCTGTGAGGGACCTTCAGGATGCTGATGGGGGGTGGGGTGCCTCTTTCATCCCATAATCTCTGTCTGTCACATGCCTCCCAGAGCAAGTTTTGGCGGCGACGATTCTTTTATGACGACTGTACCAGAACCAGAGTCACGCAATCTGAGAAACTTCGGGGCACATTCACGGGGTTGGTTTGTGGGTACTGCATGGATTTATTTCCTGGTTTGGAGCTGCTGTGCAATATGACAGAACCAGGCTGGACATTATTACATCACATCACATTATTGGCATTTAGCAGACTCTTATCCAGAGTGACTTACATGGGTTACAGTTTTTACATGTTACATGTTATCCATTTATACAGCTGGATATTTTTATTGATACAATTCTGGGTTAAGTACCTTGCCCAAGGGTACAGCTGCAGCGCCCCTGTTGGGAATTGAACCTTTTGGTTACATGTCCTTCTCCTTACCACTATGCTACACTGCCATCTGGCAAATACGTATGAGCGTATAAATGTGAATGTAAATGTGATAACATGTGAAAATTGTAACCTATGGAAGTCGTTCTGGATAAGATTGTCTGCTAAATGACAATAATGTAATGTAACATATCCCTCTCTCCTTTTCCATCCTTCCTACCTGCTCCAGACCCTGGTCTACAGCATGAGGCACTGCAGTGCTAACCAAAGTCACCAAGGTTGACTACAGTCCCATGTTTCCTCAGCAGTTCTTGCACTATATTTCTCTTGGAGAAAGCTTCCATGGTGTTTGCAGAGAAACTGGTATGGACACCGCGGCAACCCAGACAGGCAGTGGGACATGGTGGTAAGGTGGAGGCCATGTGACTCAAAGGTTTCTACTTCAATTCCTGGTTGGATCAGTGCTGTCGCACCACTGGAGAAGGTGCTTTACCCAAATTTCCCCAATAAATATCCAACGGTATAAATGGATGATGTAAAATGGTAAGCTGTGTAAGTCCCTATGGATAACACCATCTGTTAAGCTAATGTTAGAAAGAGAGACATGAGTCAGACAGTTCAAACATGCGTCATGCTTCTCTGATCACTCAGTGTGCATTGGGTTAAGTCACACACTCACTGTGGACACCCATGTCAGTGTAGTCTCAACAGGATTAAATTCAGAAACAAAGAGATACATTTTAATCTTTTTAATTTTAAATTAAAATTTTTTTTTTAGCAATTTTTAAATTGTTTAATGTGCACAAAGGTAGCACATCACATTAGACACAATGAAATAAAAGAGGAACCAGTAGCTCATAGCTGATCCTTTCTGAAATGGGCATGTTTGTTAATCTTGCAAAGCTGACTGAGGTAATATCGGACTGGGGAAATCTTAAAGACCTTTGCTTTTCACCACATTAATCCCTTTCTCTTATCCTTGCTGCTTGCCACATTCATTTTTTACATCTTGGAAAGCGCCGCAGTGGCAAGTCACTAATGTTGCTTACGGCGTCTTTATTCTCCTAATAACAGTGACGTTGAACGTACTGACTTAATTGCCTCATAAGTGTCTCTGATTTACTGCGGGAAGATTAGCATGTAGTTTAGCAGACCGCAACCTGCGGCCTGTTGACACAGTGCTGGATTCACTCTAAACCACAGGCGCCGTGACGTGGCCAGTGGGTATGAATGGCCATTCTCATCAGTAGCCCTTCTCATATTATGAGTGTAACCTGCTCCTCCAGCCCAGCTGCCCCACCCCCCCTGGCCACTGCCCACCGTTTCTCATTATCAATGGAAATGTCCCCACTCATTTTGTGATGAGAAACCCTTTTAACCTTGATTTGAAAGACAGGAGAGAGAGGGAGAAAAAAAATACATAAATGAAAGAAGGGAAGGCACTGAGGATTCCTGTACTGTTGGTGGTATGTTAAAAAGCCTATTGTATTTACATCCCATTACCACCCCATTCAGAGCCATTAACATGACAAGCTGGCAAAGAGGGCCCCGGGGCATTCTGGGACTGGGCTAACAATGGATCTCCTCCCACAGGTCAGTCCGAGGCAGGCCAGGACAGAGGGAGGAAGGGAAGAAGGTGGATTGTGCAAGAATGCAGAGAAGAGGAATGGAGAGAGTACAAAGATGGGGGGTTTTGGGTAGAAATGAATTTCAGGGTGGGGGCGCAATAGCTGTACCCTCTACATGAAACCACCGTGTATTAGAATGAACAATTCTATGGGTCAATTTTAAGATTACAGACAATTTCTCAAACAGTTCATGGTATGTTTTACTGATATAAGCCATTTCGATTGAAGCTTTTGGGACTAATTTCTAAAGATATTAAGAGTGTATGCCAAATTAATACACACTAATAGGAATTCACAAATGAAATGACATAGGGAACCCAAACCTGTGTGTTAAGCCAGGACCATGCAGGACTGTTTGTGTGTGCGCATGTAGGAGAACATTGTTTCTATGTATAAGAGTGTGCTTGCACATTATTTTGGCTTAAAGCTTGAAATTTGTAAGCCTTTTCCTCTTTCTCTCTCGTTTACATTTACTTTCTCGCATCTCAGATTTTTGTCATCACCACTCTAAGATCAGGAGATATTAACTTCCATTCATTATGAATGTACCTACTGGAGAATATGAAGGTTTTCCATTTGATGTTGGTGCAAGGGGTACTAATCTTTGGCCTAGACATGAAGGGATCATACCTGGCTGTGAGGCTGAGGTTGTTGACCCGTATATCATAAACAGGAGGAAAGATGGCAAGGGAGTGGACAAGGGATGCTATGTACAGCTGATTCAGAGAGGAAGTGGAATTTTTATACTAAAATAGAGAATGTGTTTATCTAGATTTGTTTAATTTCATAGGTATTTCCACACAGAATCTTTGTCTGAGACTTCAATTTGAGATTAAAACTCTATTTGCAGTGTTAAGCAGATCTGCATGGGCTACCACACAACAGTACTGAACCAAATAAAACTTCTTTTTTAAATGAAATTGGGTGGGCAGCAGAGTCTAGAAGTCATTAGTGCACTATAACTTATTCATTCCATTCCCTGGAGATATGATTCTGATGTGTTATTGATTAAGGTTCACCCAAATTGCCCCACTTAAAGCAGAGCTGAACTAATGAGTTACAAAATATGTTTAAGATGTAAAATTAATAACACTTGCCTGAGTAAGGCTCCTCGCCAGGCAGATATATGTTGCAGTATGAAATGATTATCAATATGTTTCTGTAAGCAGTGGGGAAAAGAGAAAATGTCTGGGCGTCTCCAAACTTCAGAGGGTTTTTATCGTTTCTCAGCAGGAGACAGCTATCTGGACAGGGATCTGAAAGCACTGATGAGTCAGACATCAGAGAGAGGTGAGAGTGTGCCTCTGGCCTTGCGCTCTTCTCCTTGTCTAAAAATGGCACAAACATAAAGATGCAAAGTGTGCATTGGATTTATCCACATCGGGGTCTAGCACTGTGCTGTAGCCCCCCCAGTGCCAATATGGGATTTGGAATTCTTCCTGATTCAGAGAGAGGAGAGAATCAAAGAGGCCAGGAGCGCAGGAGAAGGTAATGACAGTGAGTTTATAATACTGTATTATAATGTATTTACCCCTACAGTTACTAAGTGCACCATTGTAACATTTTCATGAATCTCACTGTCTGACAACACAAGTCGTAGTTTTAATTGTGGTGAATATTGTATTTGTCTCCTCTGCATTGTTTACCCTTTTTTTCTCTTTTAGATGTCTCCCAGCCCCTGGCCTGATAACACCTACGCATACTGCTTTGCTGATATGCAGTGGTGCCGGACTGTTCTGGCCCTTTGAGGGGGTTTAGGATTGGAAGCAGATCTCTCACAAGCTTGAGAGCTGCTCCACACAGAGGGAAAATAAGGACTGATATCAACCCCACTCTGAAAAAAAAAAGTCTTTTTATTTTTCCGTCCTTCTTTCTTCAGTTTGATGGAGGGGAAAAGACTCCCTCGCTCTCTCTCTCTTTCTCTCTCTCTCTCCCTCGCTCTCTCTATCTCTTTTGTCTGCTGCCCCTCTTTCAGTCCTCGGCCGTCCCCTTTCTTCCCCGGGTCTTTGCTGCGTTAATGCATTCCTCCCCCTGGTCAGCCCACCTTGCGTGAGAAAACCGCAGTCTTTCACAAAAACAGAACTGTTCCCAAATTCATAAATATTAATCAGTCAACACCCCTTTCCATTTAGCTTCAGAGACTGCTACTAAATTCGTAACTCGCCCCAGCCCCCCACACACACACCCTCCACCCCTTCTTCTTTCTTCAGTGGAGATCTCAAACAGTCCTCCAGAAACAGAGAGGCAGACCCTGGGAACAGCCCAGATAGAGGCAGCAGTCAGACTCTGCTCTAGGCTCTGACCTCAGGGGACTCAGTGGGTCAAAGGTCACAGGGCAGAATCTTTGACTCAATTGTGTACAGCTTCTTTGAGGAAAAAAAGTTCTCTCTCCCCCTCTCCTCTTTTTTTTCGCTTTCCCTCTCTTTATCTGAATTTGGAAAGTATTTAGTCCCTGAAATAAATGGTTTGTCCTCTTTGTTGGTGTCTGGGACTGACAGGCTTCTCCTGCACTACACCTCCCTCTGCTTTGTTCTTCTCTCCTTTCTTCACCATTTTGTTCTCTTTCACTTTTTATCATTTTTTTTTTCATTAGGAAAGCTCTTTTTTGACTGTTGGGCTAAGCGAGACAGAGATGATTTCTTAAAAATAAAGCCAAAAAAAACAGGCCACAAGCTCAACTAGACATTCACTAATTTTCACTGCTAATGCTAATAACTAATTGTTTGCCAGTCCCCATAAACAGTATGAGAAAGCTGAACAACTGAGTATGGAGTTTCTGTATAGTCACTGCATTGGAACCATGTCCAGTTTTTCCTGGAATTATCATTAAATTCCTTCTTTTCCATTATTTTTCTTCTTCCTCATTCTACTCATTTGTATGATAACTTCAGCATACATGTTTATATTTATTACTTTTATACAGATGCATTTTTATATAAATTGTTTTCATTCTCTTCATATTGTTGTCATGCAGGTGTGCTGGTGTAGGTGAGCTTCTTGTCCCGCTCTCATTCCATTGAGATGAGCGGACGGATCGCTCTGACCCTCTGGCTATAGGTTTATAGATAAGTCTGACCTTATCTATAAACCAGCCCTCTCTGGTGACTGACTGTCTGTAGCCCAGAAATACTACTTACAACACAAAGCACGCCCCGGCGCTGTCTTTACTGTTAAGCACACACACAAAGCTTTACGTAATGACTGTATGGGTCACTGGCTGCTGCTATTATTAGTGCTTAGATGCTGTTGCCAGGACTGTACATTGTCACCCGAATATAAGTAGAGCCAGCACATAAATACTCGTCTAAACTCTGGCACCTGGGTTAAACCTCTCAATACCAACACTTCTCAACCGCCAGCCAGCAAACCCTGACTCCCCCTCGACAGCCAGCAAAACCCTAACTCTTCAGTGTGTAGTTGCAGTGTTACAGTGTATCTTCAGAATGTAATGTTGTAATGTTGCAGGTTTATCCCGTCAGCACGTACGTGAAAGTGCAGAGGAATGTGGTGTGCGCATACATTCGGCTGTGACTACGGGGATATTGCAAGCTGGTGAAAAAACGCAGGAGATCTTTTTTCACTGTGCAGTTGCAGTTTTGCGGGCGTTTCTCCTCAGTGTGCAGATGTAGTGAAACAGGTCATTTTCCTCAGTGTGCACTCGTGTTTTGGGTTCATCCCTTCATTGTGTAGCGGTGGTGCTGGCTGTATTTAACCTCATGAGTTGCAGTTCTTCCTCCTTAGTGTGCCGTTGCGTCTGGCATTGGCTTGTCCCTCTGGATGTGTGAAAGGGTTAAGATTTGAGAGGAGAGAGAGAGAGAGAGAGAGAGAGAGAGAGAGAGAGAGAGAGAGGGGAACACGCGAATCCCTCCCTTCTGCCTGATCGTTCCCAGCGTGAGTTTAATCACTGTAATGTCGAGGGCTGCCCCTGTTTAACAGAACATTACGGAGGGAAGCGCACACGCACAGGGGGAAAAGAGATGAGAGAGAAGCAGGGGAGAGGAGAGGGAGAAGGGACTGTGTTTGAGATCAGGATACAGAGAGCGGGGAGAGGAACGAGAGGCAGACAGAGGGGGAGAGAGTCAGGTGTTATTGCAGGAAAAAAATGAAAGAGGGGGGCGAGTGGGAGAACAGCACATTTCTCTCTGTAGTATTCACACCCTCTAGCTGCCTGAGTTTGACATCACCCAGTATCTGGGAAAACTAATGAAAAGAGGAGAGAAGAGAGAGGGAAATGATTTGTGGGAGAGAGGGGTCGATACAGACCTGCTTTGAAGTTGAATATGAGTGAGAGAGACAGAAAGGGGGAGAGAGAGAGAGAGAGAGAGAAAGAGAGGGAGAGAGGGAGGGAGAGTGCGTGTGTAAATCCCTAAAGCTGAGGCGAGAATGTTTTAGTTCTGTAAAAGACAGAGAGAATGCGTGAGAGCGTGTGTGTGTGTGTGTGTGTGTGTGTTGTTTGTGTAAATCCCAGAAGAGAGAGAGGAGGAGAGAGTGAGAGAATGGCGATGAGGGAGCAGACAGAGGATAAGTAATCTTAGTGGAAGTCTGACCGACTCCCACAGAATCCTCACAACTCATCACGCACACACACCATGCTGTGTCTCTGCCTCCCTTCCAGACTGCAGCTCCGCATGGCTGACCTGTCTTCTCTCCTTTTTTTCCCTGCTGTGTTTATTTGGAGCCAATTTAGTCAGATTATTAACTTACGCAACTGGTAACAGTAACGATGACAAAAGACCAAAAAATGCCCCCCACAACATTCCTGCTATCCAGCACAGAGCCACCCCCCCCGTACCCCCCCACATCCCACATCCCTGAGCCCTCCCTCCTCTCCTCTCTGATGGTCAGGAAGACCAGGGTGAAGCGTCAGGCATTCCTGGGACTTAGCTGCTCAAAAGGGCGAGTGTACTAAGACTCCGCCAGCTTCCAAACGAATGATGTTCCAATCCTCAAAATAGCACGGGGGGCCGACCGTGTCCACACCCCTGACCCTGCTGCAAGGAACCAGAGAGTTCAGACCAAACTCACTACCCTGAGGGGCACTGGAGTGAACCCAGAGCAGCGCTCTACTAACGCTCCGGCAGTGTAGCATAGTAGCAAGGAGCAGAGCTTGTAACCGAGAGGTTGCTGGTTCGATCCCCCACTGGGGCACTGCTGCTGTACCCTTGGGCAAGGCACTTAACCCAGAATTGCCTCAGCAAATATCCAGCTGTATAAATGGATAACATGTAGAAATTCTAACCCATGTAATTCGCTCTGGAAAAGAATGTCTGCTAAATGACAATAATGTAATGTAATGTAATGTACTAGTCACAGGTCAAGATTGCTAATGTTTGCGAATGGGGAAAAACCCGAGGAGAAGCATGTGCGCTGATTGAGATTACACAGAGCTAAAATGGAAGTGACCAGGAGGGCATTAGGAAGAGAGGAGGTGGTGTGTGAGGAGCTGTAGACTGTGCAATCTCTCCAGGGCTGGGGGTGGCTGACCGGATATGAGATCAGAGTTGGGGGGTGAGCTGGGAGGGAGTTTACAGTGACATTAACACTTAACCATGTGGCCGCTGGGACACAGGGATGCATCGGTGGGGAGGAGTGAGACGCTGGGGTTCAGCTGACCAAACACAGGCCGTAAAACTGCACTCTGCTGCTGCTCCTTCCACGGCAGACAGAAGCGGAGACACAGAGCTGGCTGCTCATGTTCAACACGCATTCCTCAGCTGGTCCCGTTCCTGCACGAGGTGGTGATTTAAACGAAATGTCAATTAGTCATTACTAATGCTAATCAGTCAATGTATCCAGAAGCAATCTGGGGATATATATTGCGCCCTCACAAATACATTCCACTCCTCTAAAGTTTCCATGAAAAGACTCCACCACCCCCACCCCCCTTCTCAGCCCTGAAAAACTTAGTGAACCTTTCAGTTCTCCACAGTACATCTCGGTTTCTGTAAATATATAAATATTGAAGAAAAACACAGCTACGCAGAGATCTGCCCAGCGCCTTGTATATTGATTATTCGTCTCCTTTGTAGTCTGTCGAGAAGTGAGTGGTTAGGGCTTTTAAGTATGTGGGACGCGTTTGCCGCGAAGTGCTGGGGCACAGTTTTATTGCACCGAGACAAATGGTGTTTGTTTTTGGAGGGCCTGTTTCCTTGGCTGAGCTCCAGAGACTTCTATTAACACTTGAGACAACGCTGGTTTACTGAGTCTCTCACAGAAACTCTTAATGGATCGTTACATCTGTCACGCAGAATTGATCAACAACAGTGCTAATACCAGCAAGACGTCAAGAGGGGGGTTTGATTGAATGTGCTGTGGGTTTCTTGTAAAGTAACGAGTACACAGCAGAATCTTTAAAGTGGTTAACAATGACACATGATGAATCTCCTGGTAGTCTTTATCAGCACTGCTGAATATCAATCAATCAGTGAAATGTATTTATGTAGTGCTCAAAAGGGTAGTCACAGAGCACAGCTCAGAGCGAACTAAGGGGAAAGAAAAGCACAGTTTTATACAACATCAAGCGTATATAGTGGAAAAAGAATGCAGTGATATATAAAGACAACAGTGGAGAAAAAATGAGAACAAAAAACACACGTGTATTTGGAAAAGAAAGGCATTCACAGAGTCTGAGCTAAACTGGATTATAGACAAAGATACAAAGTTATTTGATACGGTAATTTACCATTTTGAGAGATATTCTCCAGGGGCTGAAAAACCACAAAAAATCTCTGACACGAGGAAAAAGTGGAAAATTCCCCTTCAAACCCCAAAGGCACCCAAAGCCATGCTTAGAGTATATGAAACAGACTAGCTGGTATAGAATATCAATTCACTAAATTAATGTCCAGACAAAGTGCACTTATGCTATTTATTTTGAAATAGAGTGAATGGAGATATAGATCTAAGCTTGGACGTTGTTAGTGACATCTTTGCTTTGAGGTGAGAGCTAAAGATCGAACATGGTTCCCCCCTTCCACACGCACCCACACACACACACACACACACACACACACTGGGATCACTCCATCCTGTGGGCTGGATATCCATAGGTGGGATCCCAGCAATCCTAGCTGATCAGGGAGGGTAAGACAGCATGCCTTATGCAGGCTGAGAAGTACAGTTTAACAGGGTTAGGTTAATTGATTGAGGAACTGATCTGAAAAGTCTCCCGCTGAACTTTAGGCTCCTGTATTAATGGCATCATACGTCCTTTCATTAAATTGTCTCAGAATAAATACTCAGCACAGGTCAGAGTCCCGGGTTCTCCACAAAGCCTGCCACTCTCTGCGTGTCATTCCTTTGTGCTCCCGTCCTGTCCCTACAGGGGTCTTTGGGTGGTCGCAGCAGCTGGATAAACACCGCCAAATCCCGGGCAGCTTCTCTACCCAGCTGGGGGGCTTTGCGTGGCCTAAATGAGCTCCCATCCCCCTTAGCTACTTCTCCCCGACTCCCCCTCTCTAACTCCACTCAATATTCTATTTGAACAGTGGGTACACGCAGACAAGCACGCACATACACACATACACGCACACACATGCACACTCACACATAGGCAAGGACACACACACGCACACACACGCACTCACACACACATGCATATACATACACACACACCCCCACCCACCCACCCACCCACACACACACACACACACACACACACACACACACACATGCACACATACACACACACACCCACCCACCCACACACACACACACATACACACACTCACACATAAGCAGGGACACACACACACACACTCACACACACATGCACACACATACACACCCACCCACTCACCCACCCACACACACACACACACACATACACATACACACACATGCACACACACATGCACATTCACACATAAGCAAGGACACACGCACGCGCGCATACACACAGACACACACACAGACACACACACATGCACACATATGCATACACACACAGACACACACGCACCCTAAAGAAGTGACCCCAGGAGATCTGGATAATGTGCACACATTTTTCTTTTGGTCAGGAAATGGCTTATTTTCACTTTTTGGAACAAGGGGCCTGGAGCGCATGATTTAAGGCAAATAAACTGAGAGCAGCAGCGTGCAGCGGCTGCTCTCACTCTGTGTGTCTGTGAGGGGAGCCTCCTGCACTAATGTGCAGAGCTGATCGGTTTTGGGCTGTGGCGACCCAAACATGTGTTCTGTCTTCCTCCCTGTTAGGTCTATGCATACAGAAATACCAGACAACCAAAACAAACATACAGAAGTCATATTGTGTCATCTACACATTCAGGATTTACACTGCAGGATACAGCAGCCCTGAAAATAGCCATCAGTTTGACTTTACCCTCTGTAGGTACCATCTCTAGTTTCCAGGAGTGACTGACTTCCTTACTTCCCCTTCATCCTTTTCCCCTTCATCTTTCTCTTTTATTCATTACATTACATTATTTATAAAGTCCATTGTCTGACTCCGTGCCGCGTATTTGAAATGCCCCCCTCTCCCCTTCTGTCTTACAGTACACAGCAGACCCCTGGCTCAGACCCCATTGTGATGGAAGCCCCCAGCCTCTCCCCCTGCGGTCACCTGAATTTCATCAGAGTCTGAGAGGCAGCCCCACAGCATGAGGCTCATGGAGCCAGAGGGGAAGAGACCCTCACCGCCTCTCTTCATTAACAGGCCTCCATGTGTCTGTAGGAGAAGCTTAAAAATGATGATAATAGTATTAATACTACTATTACTATTACTACTACTACTACAACTACTACTACTAATAATAATAATAGTAATAATAATAATAATAATAATATGATGATGATGATGGTGATGATGATGAAGTTATTTCATCAGAGGGAATTGCCTCTGTAAGTATTCAAGTGAATATGTGTCAGAAGTTTGTTACGGCCACATGTGCGATTTCCTCCGGCTCTCCAGCAAGCGATAAACCCAGGAACCGTGACGTGTTTACAGTCTGTTTGTGGTGATGTGAGGCTGTTTGTCCACGGTGGGTTTGGGGTGGGGGGTATGATGGTTAAGGGGGGGAGGGAATGGGGGGGTTGAGCACATGTCTTCTGAGGAATGAGCACTATGGCAGGAATGCAGGGGCAAGAAGGCGTCACGTGAGCAGAGCAAAAGGAAGGAGACTGACCACGAAAACACCCTTTTACTCTGGTCTTCCACACCTTTTTGACTTGAAGGATCATGCTGGACCCAGTCCTGCCAGAACTGAGCTGGCTGACCGGACTCGCTGGGTTCACTTAGCAGTGCTGGAACCAGGCTGCTATACATCACACC
The DNA here is from genome assembly GCA_019176425.1 of Megalops atlanticus. NCBI lineage: Eukaryota > Metazoa > Chordata > Actinopteri > Elopiformes > Megalopidae > Megalops > Megalops atlanticus. Next base: position 8,051,611 of record CM032886.1, read on the forward strand.
AGACTGAACGAAAGGAGTGCTATACTAGCATAGACACCAGATCAGGAGAAGAAAATGCATGTTGGTAAAATTTTTATCTTCTCTTTTGCAAATAATATGTTAGTTATTGTTAGTTGGCAACACAGTTTTGTGTATGAGCCTTTGTTAGGAAGATGCAATTCTTAAATATACAGCTACATATTCTTTCGGTGATTTGTCATAAAGGTTTGTCATAAAAATGAATGCAACTGACAATAGCTGGCATGTAAATATGTTGTTTGACAGGAAAAGAAACATTTGATTCGAATGACCACATGGCACAGGACAATTTGGACATGCAATATTTCTAAATTGTTGGCAAAGCTTCACAGAATATTGACCAACGTCTCCAGTAACATCTTGACAACTGTGGAGCCAACTGACACAACAGTCCTCACTAACCCCACCCTGGTCCTGCCTGTCACCGGGCCACACCCAGATGGATTGTGGGTACAGAGCTTCACTGTTGATTCTGGCCAGGCTTGAAAAAAAAAAATAGTGGAAACCTGGAAGAATCCTCACCAGGTTCAGTGAACCTGGTACCAACACGGCCATGGAAAAAACGCTTTGGTCTCCACCAGCAGAGAGTCAGCAGAAGGACAACCCCACATCTGAGAGGATGGAAACGTGCTGTTTGAAAAATGCACCGGACAGATGTCTTATTTGTCTCAGTTACCAGCCCGGCGGCAGGCTTGCCTTTCTGTACATCTGGAGGCGGCCATTGTGGTTAGCTGAGATAAATACGCGCGGACCACCTCTGAGTGCAGGGGAAGGGAGTTGCTTCTTCCTCGCCTGTCCCGCGAGCTCCGGACACGTGTGATAATTATCGAAATCCCGCGAGCGGGCGCGCTGCGGGCGAACCCGACGCACGATACCGGTGGGCCGCTGCGGAATTCTGGGAAACGCCACACATGTTTTGAAATCAGGGAATCATTTGTCAACACTTCAGTGCTCGGCAGTGATTTCTCAGCCATACTGCGCTGCCCACCGGTCTGAAATGCAACCTTATAAGGATGTGAAGTGTTTAACATAAATCCAGGTCACACAAAGAGACCAACTGTTTCTGTGGAGTGGCCTGGCGATTTCTTATCACGCTGTCATTATTTGTCTGGTTAGGTATCTGCAGACAGATTAAATAAACCCTCATGCTCCCTGCCCACTCAGTGAATTCCTCATATTGTACCTCTGTCCAGTTTGTATGTTTGGCTTGGCACTCTTTTTCAATCCATGGCTTTTCCTGTGGATCTACAGGAAACAATAACAGCATACAAAAAACATCAGTTTTCTTTGTTTGTCAGATTACATTATTGAATGTTTTTTGAAGGGAATGTGTTTCATTGGCTGCTGGCAGTCTCTTGCTGCTTGTGAAACCCGACACCGAACAGGAATCTGCAAAAAATTTCAAGACTGCCTGATATCAGCTTGTAAGGCCGCGACCCTCCAGGGCAGTTATCCTAGCTTATAGGACCTGACACACCACGCAATTTGTGCATGATTTCAGTGCGCAAGTGACAATTGTGATGTGAATATTGAACACACGGGAGACCCAGTGGCATACCAAACTGATGCCAATTATAGTACAAGAGCTAAATCAGGGCTAAAATCGTAAATACAGGCTTAATTTCCCCAATCATAAGGCAATCAAATAAACCTTGAGTTATAACTGGAAACACCAAATTGTGTGCTGGTTGAACGCCTAAATCACCTGCTGCTCGGCTATCTCGGCCTTGTGGTCAGGGCATGGGTTCAGGCCTGGCATGTGGCTGGAACCTTTATCTGCGTGACCTGGAACAGCTCGCCCGGGCATACCTCCTGTCTTCAGTGTTGTCTGCCGTGTTTAGTTTGAGCTGGTTTATCAGCCTCATCCCTCATACGGCCGACAGAGACAAGGCTGCAGGGCTGCAAGACCCTGAGGGCCGGGACAATAGACGGCCACCATTTTATCTGCCCCAGAACAAGACAGAAGTATTTACCTTTCTGTAGTTCAGTGCTCCCTGCTCTCTGGGGTCAGTACAGGAGTGTGACCTCAGAATGCAGCTCTCGACCTCCCTGTTACTACTGAGTGATTACGGCGAGGCTACCTTTTTACAGACTGCCTGCCTCAGAGATAGAATCTGACATGGCTGCTGCTTGAATTATAATAATAAAAAACATAAGCTTGAGGACATGTCAAAGCCTTAGGGTGATGGATTGCCTGTGACAGTGTGTGAGACCCAGGAAGAAATATTTGCTGTCAATAAATTTGCTGTGAAACACTGTAGTCTCTTCTGTCAGGCGGCTCCGGTGCTAAAGAAATTTGCCAGTGGCACGGAGTGAGGGAGTGGTGCTCCTGGAAGTCTTCTCTTTCCATTGGAAGGAAGTTTTTGAGCTTTGTTGCTCTGCGGGAGAAGACCTGGACTGAGCCATGCTTTCAGCATGTAGCTTCTCCTCTCAGCAAGTACCCTCCCTCTCACACCTATTTCATACTCACTAACAGACATACGTGCACACGTCTGAGCAGGGGCATGCACACAAACAGCCTTATATATACAGATAACACACATGCAGTCTCACACCATAAACACACAGACATATACACATATACACACTCATACCCACAGGGAATCATATACATCCGCAAACACATACACACACAGTCTATCACACATAAACACGCACACACATAGGCAGTCTCGCATATACAAACCCACACACTCACACATTTGGACTTTCACTCTTGAGCTGTTGTCACCCTACCAAGACAAATAGAGAGGCGCATGAAAAACAGAGCACAGCAAAGGCTGTGAGTCCGGCTCAGGCTTCACCCCTGCGCCACCGCTGCTGCCCAGACCGGGGCTGTCTCGCCTCTGTTCCGCTCTGCTCAAACGCTAAGAATAAAACTCACGCCACAGCTGAAACCGGGCGAATTACAGGGAAAAGCAAGAAGCAGCAGGAAACGTTAAGAAATAAAACAAGCTGCCCAACAAGAATCTCTTAATCTCTTGTTCACGTCAGGGTGGATTAGGACTCCCCCCCCCCCGCCTTGCCCACCAGCCCCCCTCCTCCAGGGCGCCCAGCGGGGTCTCCCCATTACCACTCCCCCCAATGGGACAAGAGGCAGAGCATGACCCTCTGTCCCCACACAACCTCTGTGGGCAGGAGGGACAGCACCCCCGGTGTGGGGCTCCTTCCCCATCGGCCGTCCCCACAGAGCCCCAAATTAACCCCCTCTGCATCTCAAAGAGCCCCCCCGCCCCTTCCCCACTCCCCACACGCACATGCATACACTCCAAGACTCTTACACCCCACCACTCAGTTCATTTCCTCACTCCTTCCATTTGACCAGCATGAGAGAGGGAGAAGCAACCGTTAAACAGAAGGAGCTGTATTTCCCTTACTGGCTCAAAGCTATGCAAAATTAAAAATATTGATATTATATCACAACTCATAAAATATGTAATGGCATCATTTAGAATCCTTAAATAACCTATTTGTGCATACATTCAAGCAGGGGCTCTGCTCTCGTGTGATAAGGAGTGTCTGTCTTGCTTTGTTTTCTCTGTTTTTATAGTCATGTTCTAATAGCTACGGGTTCTGGGGAATCTGGGTTTCACACTCACGCACACACATACACACACACACACACACACACACACACACACACACACACACCGATGCCGATGCAGCCAGGACACATGGATTGTACACAGTCCCACATTCAATAGTACGAACCCACAACTGCTAAATACACAGGCACACCTCTACAGACACAGGCTCATGCACACAGTCCGATTGCCAGAACACATAACCACACATCATCATAACTGACACGTCGTCACTCTCTCTCTCTCCTCTCTCTCTCTCTCTCTCTCCCCGTTACTGCACCAAGCCTTTAATTAAAGATCAAATGGAACTCTGTAAGCCGGCACTGAAGATTTTCCACTCCCTCCCTTATATATTTATTTCTGTGCGCTTAGTGAAATTCAGACATAAGAAAGGGAGGGAATGAGAAAGAGAAATAGAGAGAGAGAGAGGGGGTGGGGAAGAGAAAGGTGGAGTGAGTAAGAAGGAGAGACAGACAGAACAGATAGGGAAGACTGTGTCAAATCCTTCCTAAATGCAATTTGCCCTTGAAGTTCGCCCACAATCAGAATGTTGAGAGGACAGACTGTCAGAGAGTGTGGATGTTTTGCTGTCTACAGTCTGTTCCTCAGTGCAGAGGACACCCTCCCTAATTTACCAAGTCCCATCTCGTGATGCAGGGACATACGTTTTGGCCACGATCGCAGCCACACCTCAGATATGCTGGCAAACACACACTGATTGTGTGTGTGTGTGTGTGTGTGTGTGTATGCATGTGTGTGCATGTATGTGTGTGTGTGTGTGTGTGTGTGTATGCATGTGTGTGCATGTATGTGTGTGTGTGTGTGTGTGTGTGTGTGTGTGTGTGTGTGTGTGTGTTTGTGTGTGTGCGCGCACACATGCACGTGTGTTTCAGATCCACTGCATTTTAACATTGTGATGTGCTGCACCTGTAGGTCTGGATTATGCCTAGAAGCAGGCCTACCTGTGCCACAGGTTTGTAATGGGCCCTGCGATACTCCTTGTTGAATCTGATAAAGCTCACACTGATACCCACTCCCGCACACGAGCCAGCCTCTCTGCGCATCATTAGCAGACTAATCACCACACGTTTCGATAAAGCGAAAAAGAGGGAATAAAAAAATGCAAAAAAGAAAGAAAAGAAAAAAAAAATACCCCCATCTCTGCGTGTCTGTCTGTTACAAGTCTGTTGCAAGCTGCTCGAAGCTACAGCCACAGATAACAAGCTCCACTTCCTTGATTATAAAAGAAGCAATTAATTAGAGCATGAGGTCACGGGACCCCAATTATTTGAGCATCACTGGGTGGGTAATTGGACAGTGCTTGTTCTCGGATCCTCTCCGCTCTGGCCTGGATGTGGGCACACAGAATCCAGGATCCTGGTTTGGTTGCGGCCCTGCCTTAGAAATAAGCAAACCCAATGCTCTCTGTTACCTCCATTTCCCACTATGAAGCAGGATCCAGACTAGCATTTAGCATTGACTGGAGCTAAATATGGACAACACAGTACAGTGTGTTTTCTTTTCCATTGTATTGGTGATTGCACGCTCCTGCCTCCTTTCCACGTCTAAAGCTGCTCATGACTGGCTAGTGAGTTGACCAGAACCAGGAGTGCTAGAGGGATGAGTTACAGAGGCAGATAATTAGCCAGCCTGGTTCCATCCTTACAGTGGTAAATGGGATATAATGAGCTTGCCTGGCTCCATCTTTACAGTGGTGAATGGAATATAATGAGCTAGCCTGGTCCCAGCATTATAGTAGGAAAGGGACATGGGATCTAGCATGGTTCCAGCTCCACAATGGAAGAGAGGTATAGGATCCAGCATTGTTCCAGCTCTACAGTGGACAAGGGGTTTAGAATCCAACATGGTTCCAACTCTACAATGGAGGTGGGTATTAGAAAGACAGGTGCCCCACCCAGACACCTGGGGGCGATGATGGGTCTGCTCTCACCGGAAAAGGCGCGGGTTCGAAAACCGGAGACCCTAAGGGCCCCGTTCGGCCCCCTCTCCTTCCGGCCCGCTCTCTGCTGCGTGAGCCGAGGCCCTGTACAAAGCACTTAAAAGACATTCCTGGGAGGTCTGCGCAAAGCCGGCGCATTGTGTGCTAGGGAGTCGGAATGTCTCCCCACGGTCACTGTGGCGGTGTCTTGCTGTTATCTTAATCCCTCTCTGCTGCCCTTTTACCACGTCGCAAGCTGCCCACTTTTCCACATATTCCTCCTCCACGCATGCCCTATGACTCTCTACCCCCCCCCCCCCATGCTTACCTCACCTCAGGTGGGACTTAATGCTTACCTTTTTTATTGCTTCAGTACATATCCTCACATCCTGTTTTAATGTGTAGCATACTACTATTATTCTTACAGATAACGGCATAGTCTCCTTACCTCTTCCATACTGTATGTTACATATTACATTTACATTAACGTTTACATTTATTCATTTGGAAGACACTTTTATCCAAAGAGACTTACAAGTGAGGCAGAGTACAAAACAGGCAAAAAGCCATATAAAGAGTCAACAATATTAGAAGCGCAGCATGAACAAGCTTCAGCAGTTGGCCAGACAAGGCACATGCTAGCTGGCAGAGATACAAGTGTAGGAAAACATCCGTCATCTATTTATCCACCATACCTGTTTTTACTTCTCTCTGTTGTACCTCTGAACCAGCCTCATTGTACCTCTGAACCAGCCTCTGGCTGTGTGCTGCTATCCCAGCTGAACTGTACTGAGCTATTTGCTATTTGTATTCTGCACCTGTATCCTTTAATACTCCCTCAATTTCCCGGGATAAGAAGGCCAGCCAAACAAAGAAATAATACCGCATCCAGTCTGCTGCCATAGTTCTGCTGTGGCCTATCAATTTCTCCATGTGAATTTTTTGGTATCTACAAAGAACAGCAACTTTGCAGAACTTGTTCCTCAAAATAAAATTTGCTTTCCTCTCTATGCCATTATGAAAAGGTTTGCTGTCATAGACTCAAATGCACATCCCCATACATATGCGTATGTATTGTATCTCGTTCACACACACACACACACACACACACACACAGAAATGCACCTCTCAGCACACATACACACCCATACATGCACATGCATTCATGCCAACACACACACACACACACACACACACACACACACACACACACACACACACACACACACAAACACACACACACACACACAAACACCTGCTGACATACACACATTGTTCTGATTCTTGCTTCTATTTAAAATGTTGGCACTCCTCCGTCGTGCTTATAAGTAGCACTAAAGTCACAAGAGAGATTATCAAGAAAACAGAGACGCCTTTGTGCCTAATAATAACAGAACCGCGTCAAGTTGAAAAGTCACCCAAATCCCTTTCACACACAATCCCTGATAAACCCCCCAGATTACCAGATCCTTCCCCATAATCAGATTAACAGTCATACCATTACCGTCACAGCAGAGGAAGGTCGTCCGTGACCTTTTCCTTGCGGTAGGAGCAGGGACCGGAGGCTGAGCCATGAGGCAGCTTGCCCAGGCTGGAGGCGAAGCTGTGGGGTGTGAAAGGAGGTGGAATCGCCCCTGCCGAGGTCAGCCACTGCAGACACACAGGCAGAGGATTATGGATTTTTGCAGGCAGAGTCTCACATCAAGGTGTCAATAAAGACATAATCCAGATCTGCTGTAATGGGCACATGTAGCGCACAGCACTGCGGGGGACAGTGAGACAAAGAGACTGATCCTGCACACACACACACACACACACGCTCAGATGCAGACACACACATACACACACACATGCGCATGTGTGTGTGTGTGGGATCAGTGTTTTTGGCTCTCTGTCCCCCACAGTGCCCACATACACATACAAACATGTACACACACACACACACACACACACACACACACACACACTCACACACACAGAACTGGTTGAAAAACATGGTGGTAGCATATCTTACTCCATACTGCTTGAAGGGTCCAGGGGGAGCTCTGTGTTTGTTCCTTGTCCCCCCTGGATTAAGCCATCAAAGTGCCTCCCCCCTTCTCCATCCTAATCCCTGTCTTGTCCCTGCACACAATGCCTGAGCCTCGGGGTAAGTGGGCTCCTTCTCTCTCCCTGACTGTCAGAAGGGGTACCCCTGTCCTGCAGGGTGGGGTGAACACGAGTGCTTCCCCGTGGATGACCCCTCTCTCTGGAGGGGTGTGAGGATGTTTGGATGTTAGCGGAGGCAGGATGACCCAAGCAGGCCATGGTGCTCGGTGAGGCACATGGTCCGATCAGCTCACGCTGGGCGGAAAAGATTTTTGGGAATCAGTTTCAGAGGGGATCAACCCCTTCTCAGATCTCGGTAGTCACTATAGAGTCACTATAGAGTATAGAGTAACCCCTTAATCTGCATGAGCTGGAATGGGGCACGCACACATGCACACACACACACCTTCATACACACATACTTTACTGCATGTGTATGTGCTCTAAAAAAAAAATGACATGCATTTACTGTGTATGTGTATGTGGAGGGGGTAGCGCTTTGTCTTTTGACTCCCTTTCTCCTACTCTCCCTTTAACCCAATAGTCTAGTCTCCTTTTCCTCCTCTTGCCAGATCTTTTTCCCCTCTTTTCAAACATCCCACCCTCCTTTCCTCTTTCTTGCCCAATACTCTGATCTCCTGTGCACCTCTCTCTCAGTATTCTCATCTCTCAACCTCTGTTGCTTTATATTCCGATCTCCTGTTCCCTCTCTTGCCCTGTATTCTGCTGTCCTGTTCTCCCTCTTCCCTGGTATTCCGAGCTCCTCTTCCCCACCTCCGAGGACTGAGGAATGCCTTGTAATCTCATTAGCAGCTGCTCTCTGGTAAAATGGGAGCTTAATATCAGTGCATTTGAGAGGATTACAGTGGAAATTTTTTGGTGGAAAAGGCATATTAGCGCCGCAAAGCATATTGTGGGATCCAAACCATTTGAGTCGGATGATCACAGTGACGGTTGTTCTCCCTTGCTAAGTTCTGAGGGAAACACGAGGCGGTATAAAATCATTACTCCACCTCGAAAAGTTATACGGTTACGTTATTTGACATGGAGCACAATCTTAAACCGGCGCTTAAAAGAGCACAGCTGTGGAAACACGACAAGATGAAACAGTGGGTTCGGCTCAGGGTTAACAGAGGATTGACTCCAGGGCTTACTGCGTTTAACACCAACACCAGATCCCAAACCAAAGTTCACCCACGGAAATATATATTTTTAATGCTTTTTCTCCTTTGTGCAGTCCTTTTTGGAGCTGCCAACTGTGCAATTGACTCGTCTCATTAAGACAAGGTCTGCGCTCACGCAGATGTGTTGAACTGAGACTGATGTAATCCTCCCGTACACTTACATGCTGCCAATGGGTATTTTTTACACTACAAGTCCCAGTGCACCACAGTGAAGAAATCAGCAAATGGAGGATAGGCGTGGCTCAAGTGATGTCACCTAAGAGGCTCTTAGGCTGTCTTTACGAGTCACAGGGAAACAAAACCAAAACCGCCGGTGTGGGCTTATGGCCATCATTGTTGACTGATGATCCAGGTGGGATTGAGGCCCAGCCATAGGGCTCGGCCTGCGCTCGAGACGTGTGCCTTGTCAGCTGAGCCGTTTAGAGGCTCATTTATGATTCATTTATGAATTCATTTATGATAGGCGTGAGTTCTCTCATTGTATGTCCCCAAAGAGAATTGAGAATCACGTAGCGGGTGTGTGAGTTGGAGTACTGATTGACTTTTCTGCGAACGAGGTAAAAATTGCCAGTCAACATGAGAGAAGTGCATCATGGGAAGAGAAGTGACAGCGGGCACAGGGTACAAGACAGTAATAAAAAAATGGCTGTAATAAAACACAGCTTATTTTTTTTTAATCCAGTCCAAATCACTCCTTAGTGTGGAGAGCACGCTGCTCTGGGTTCCATGATCATGTCCTCTCCAGGTTAATGGGGACTTCCTCAAACAGTAGGGTGCTCCTGGTGAATGGTAACAGTGCTTTACGGCCCGGGTCATAAATACCTCTCCAGCATCTGTGTTCATTTGTGTGCCCAAAGTGATCTCCCTTGTAAGGCCGCAAACCTCCATCCTCCACCTCTACACACACACACACACACACACACACACACACAAACACACCTCATAATATTATAATATTGACTTTTGACCACTTGTCGGTGGGTTAAGTTGCCTTAAAACCACAAGACTTAGTTATTCTCCAATGTTAATTATTAAAGTGTTTTACATTGATTGCCTCGTTTGGAGGCAGTTTACAGAGACCTTCCCAAACACCCCCCCCCCCCAACCACCATTATCTCCCCACTTCTTCGCCAGTAGTGAGTTGAGTGGCTGAAAACTATCTGAAGAGGCTGATATAATTAACACAGTAACAAGGGAAACGGAGGGAGTGTCACTTTCCATGCGGACCCTGGTCTTTTGTGAGGGAAAGGATGGGTGGGGGGAGGGTGCAGTGGGGGTGGGGGGGTCCTGGGCTTCTGGTATCAATACCTTTGCACCTGGCCCACACACCTGCTTTGAGAACAGGGCTACGCAGCCACCGTTTCGCTGGATCGAGTTTCAGGTGGGATATCGCTTCTGAGCCCTCCGGCAAGATGCATTATATTCCCGGATTACTCCCAGTAAAATTGCAGTCAGTGTTGCAGTCTTCCCTGGATAACAGTGTCAAGCAAAGAGCGCTGATAATATAACCAGAGTGGCCCTTATGGAGCCCATGAGGTAGACTCATAAACAAAACCTGCATGCGATCATTCACGTCTGTAACGTGATGATGGAGGTGACAAGCATGTTTATCTTAAGAACAGACTTCACCTTAAATTCAGTTTAGATGTGTGTTTGGCTGTTTGAAACTGGAGGGAAGAGTGGATGTGTTTTTTTTGGATATTTTTCTGGGTTAGTAAGAAATAAATCTGGCAAATGATTGTCAACTCCCCACACTCTCAAAGCCATTCTTCATGGGTTCATATAGTGCATATGTGCAAACGGTGGAGTGGATCAGTGTCAGCCAGTGGCCTCTTTGTTGCTTTTTGAGGTGTGCTCACATTAGGGTTTTAGGGTTATTGTTTAATTGCTTTGTCAGCCACTGAACTGTTAGCCTGATATAATCACCAGGTAACAAGAACAATGGCAAGTGTGGTTTAACACTGCATATCAGCTCCAGCAATTAAGGCAATAAAATCAGCAACACCTGTAAATGAAATAGCCGCAAAGGTAAGTTTAAAAAAAATCAAAGGAAGCTGCCGTGGTAAAAACCTCCATCCTAGCTGTGGCCCCCTAGTGGGGACTCATGGTCATGGTGCTTGCGAAGTTAACAGAACAGTGTGACATTCTCACGTTTGACTCAAAACATTTATTCTGTGAAATTCTCAGGAGTGCCCTTGCCTCTTTTTCAACATAAAGTTGTGATTTTTGCAGTTGCTGCACTAAAGGAATTCTGTCTCACAGTTTCCGGAGCCGGTTAAATGTGACCTCTTTCGCAGAGATAGACAGAGAGAGAGAGAGAGAGAGAGAGAGAGAGAGAGACCGGGAGTGACGTTCCGGTCAAACTTTCACCGTCGCTCTTCCTCAGATGAGCTGTTTTTCTTTCTGTCTCCGCGGCTCCAGAGCTCGGGGTCCCCTGTGTGGCCCGGCCCTGGCTGCCTTGTCTCCGCGTGTCCCTGTTTATTTAGTTGTGTTTATTTACAGTCTCCCAGGCAGATGCTGCTGGCATCTGCTGCCACTGTGCCTCAGCCCCCTCGCAGTCTCGTGTGCTGGGGGGGGGGGGTAGGTGGTGTTGGGTAGGCCCTGGAACCCCGGGGGCTAGCATTTGAATCTCCCCAGGAAAGCTATGCTAATGCGTGGGGGTGAGGGGGGTGAGGGGTGGATGGGCAGGGAGGGGAGGGGAGGGGGGGGTAGGGGTGGGGGAGGGAGGGGAGCTGCCTGCTCCTAGTGGGGGATTCCTCCAATCCCCCTGAGTTGCTCCTCCCCCCTCGGAGATCCCATCTGCTCTGGTGTGAAAAGACAAACACAGCACCAAACATTCAATTCTAGTTTCCTTGCAACTGTTTTCCTTTTTTTCCTCTTTTTTTTCAACAACTCAAATGCCAGGCTACTACTTCCATGGCAGAAGAAGACCACAGTGTTTTGATTCAGAGAATCACTAAGCTTTCTTCTGTGGTGTAGCCTACTCCCCCACACACACACACACACACACAACCTCCAGTGTGATGCAGTCTAACAACAATAGAGATTTTCTTCCCCCTTTAATTAAACCCCATTGGCCCCCGCAATCTCCATCAGAATAAAGACTTGTAGTTGACATGTTAATAGCAGAAACAAAGTCATTGAAGGGGATGCATCACAAAAAGAGGCCTTTTCATTGTTGTTTCCTCCAAGATAATATTCATAATGGCATTCAAACAAGGCAAAATATTTCACTTTCATTTACTCATTTACCTGGCTACGTAGTTATGTAATTCACTTCAGAGGAACATTTTTAAACAAGGGGCCTAAACCATTATTGTTCCTCTGTCTTCTTAAGTGTGTTGTGAACCTATAAACTGCTTTCTTTGTGACGTTATATTATTTTTCACACTATTTACTTGAGAAGAATCCACTGACTCTCTTAATTAACATGTTCGGAATGACAGTCTAAATTGAAAAAAAGGCAAAGGTTTGTTTGTATGTGTTTCTTTTGATCCTCCTCTCAGTTGAGCAGAAGGTAAATACCTAATAGTATTTTTAATGACTGTATTTCTGCACCATTAGGTATAAAGCAGGTAGAAAGGCTTTAATCTCTTATCTCCTGTGGCTATGTGTGGGAACTGTTTGCCTGGAAAGCCTTCTGGTTCTCTAGAACAACACTACACCCTGCTCTCTTCTCCCCGCTCCTCCTCTGTCTACGCTCTAGTTCAGTTCACACAGCCTCCACCCAAACAAGCACATTTTCCCGGGTTGAAAAATAGTATTTCATTATAATGGATGGTGATGCTGTCCCCACTTGACTCGCTCTCCTGCTACGTGATCTCCAGCTTGATTTGATTTCTCTCCCGATCCCTTGCCAATTTCAGTCCTGCTGAGGGCTCCAACTTGACCTCGCCTGCCCTCACCATCTTAAAGGTCAGAGCTCGACTAAACCCAACCCAAAGTCACTATTATTGCATATCTCTGCTATAGTTGCTGCTGTTGTAAACCATTTTTTTACCCACTAGCTTTGGTTTGGGAGATCTGTCCATGTGTCCAGCCTTCCAGAGAAGCATGTGAGCAGTCTGTCCTTAGTTTCCTTGCCCTCACTTCTTCTAGCCTCGGCCTCCTTGCCTTCAACTCTTTTTGATACTTCTTGTAAGTGATTCCACATACGCTTCTCAAAAGCCAGTATTGTTTCAACATGCCATTGCTGCTAACCACTATCACTCCCAGGGATTACTTTTCCATCGGTAAAGTATAATTTAATTACTTCCCCTTTTCCTCCCTCTCCATGTTATATTTGTTCTAACTCACTCTGCTGCTATGCAATGGTTACTGTGAAGAGCTCTATGACAATGCCTTTGTGCAGATTGCTATATGAAATCAGATTGGATCGATCCATTGAAGTGCCCACACAGCCACTGCTGCACCAACTTTTCTTCAGACTGTTAAAATCCCATATCAGCTTGTGAACCATGACCTCCAATATGGATAAAATGAGAAATTTTGCGCCAGTGACAATGTCAAAAAACTTTTACATTGGTTACCCTCTTGCCTTGCCTTTGGCTCAAATATATTCAAAAATAAGTGTTTTTTTTGCATGTGTATACTTCACTCTGAAGAGGAGAAACCTTTTGCAGAAAGACAATGCTGAAAGGAAGAAAGAGGGGAGCGGGGTGGGGTGGGGCACTCCGGGGCCATTTGTCTCGCCGCAGTTGATTGTTGTGGACGTGGAGGGGAGGATGTTGGCCCCCCCCTGCGGAGAGGGTCAGTCTGGCTGCTGAGGGGCAATCACCTCGCTCCAGGGAGGGGGGCAGAAACCACGACAAGGACATATGGTGACCACCACTCCTCCCACACCCCCGTCATCTGCGATCGCAAAGTCATCTTTACGTCTTTAATTATTGACTCCGGGGGTCAAGTTCAGCTCCGTCAGCTCTCTCCTCTCTCCTCTCTCCCCCCCGGCCGCTACTTCTGCACCTCTGTCTGTCTCTGTGCCCCTCCACCTGTCTGTTGGTTCAGTTCAATGCAATTTACTGCAGTCCACCTCATACATTTGAGCTGCCAAAGCCCATACTTAATACGATAACACAAGAATACAGCAGCTTCAGAGGAAGACGTGCTGGTTCTGTGTAGCGCAGTCAAGTTACGGGTGATTTTATGAACCTGCCTCAATCAGTTTTTTTTTCCACTTTGAGGTGGAATGGGAATACGCTCACAGCAGTTGTGTGCAGATCAAAAGTCTAACCAGTCTTTGACCCTGACACATTCTTCCCGTGGACCTTCCATGAGATGCCATGAAGACACCACTAGACTTTGAAAGCAGAACGGAAAAAGTGGAAGCCATTGATTTATATAGAAGGGCATAGAGCTCATCCAAAAAAAATTGCCTGCTGGTATGCAGCTGTCATAAATGCATTATTGTGGGCAAACTTTGATTTGTCAGTTGAGGGACTGTAAGGAGCCCCACTCACCCCCCTGTCCCATTAGCACCTCTTTTCCCCTCAGTGATGTCACAGAGCCCTGTCTGATTGAGGAACTCACCCTCCTCCTTAGGAGAGATTGATACACTCATGTGGGTTTAATTAGGTGGCCTCAATACACATCACCTCCTCTGAAGAACACAATGAGCTGATAATCACATTTCTTCCTGCCATTTCAATGCAAAGAAGAAGAGGGTGATTTTATTTGTTGATCCCGTTATCTTGCCGGCCAGATGCCTTTGCCTAGGGTAGCTTTCATTGGCTTATGTTGTCTCAGACTAGTCAGTTATACAGCCTGAAATTAATCAACTTTCAAACAATACAGCATTAGTACCACACTCACGAGGAAAATCGCAGTGCCCCACCTGGGAATGGAACCTTCAACCCCCTAGTACAGATCCACAATGGGGGCCCAAAACATTGTGTATACTTATTTTGTTTTGTGTAGATACATTTATGTCAACACAAGTAAGTTAAGGGTTAACGCAGCTAAGTTACCTTTACTACATTAAGCGATAGATACTATTTTATATGTACGCTACATATGCTACTAGATTTTATTATACATCCCAACGTTTATTTATGGTAAATAAATTGAGCTCCTTATCAATTTGAATAGGACAGTGAAACGACATGCCCCCGAAGGTCAGCAGGGGAACCTTGCACAGGTGTTGTCACCTCAGCTGGCGACAAACAGCCCAAATGTGAGCGTGTCTCTCTGTGGGGCAGAGGTGTGGAGCGGGACACCTGGGCTGCTCGGCAGGGTGGTGTTAGAGGGGAAGAGAGAAACGGACTGGCCCCCTCTCCTCCGTCTTCAAGGGGGTGACACACAAATGTTGGGAGAGAAAGTGTATTGGGTGGGCCTGTTATGGGCGTGCTTGAAAGAGTGTTCCCCTTCACAAAAAAAAAAGTGTCTGAAGTTTGTTTGCTTGTTAGTTTGAGAGGATAAAGGCAGGGGAACGGCAAACAATTGGCCTAATCAATTAGCGGCACAGTGCTCATTACAAACATAGCAGCTGTAATGCAATTATCATACATGATGCATTCAGCATGTGTAATATATGGTACATAACAGGGAAGCAAGGGAGCTCTCAGGCTGCAGCTAACAATAGGATCAGATGCATGCATTTGTATGCATTTTTAATAATTCACCAGAGCATTCTGGTCATAATGTTGATGCCCTTGGTGATATGCACAGATTATGGGGTGTCTTGATTACATTCATTATTACATTACTTTATTGGAATTTAGCAGATGCTCTTATCCAGAGCAACTTACATCAATTATATTTTTACAATGTTATCCATTTATACAGAGGGATCTTTACTGAGGCAATTGTGGGTTACGTACCTTTCCCAAGGGTACAGCAGCAGTGCCCCATCGGAGAATTGAACTGGCAACCTTTCAGTTACGAGCCACGCTCCTTAACCACTATGCTACACTACATTACATTACAACATTACATGACAGAACATTACATTACATTACAACACACACTGATGCGTGTTAAAAAGCCACACACTGCTGAAAATGTGAGTCCTCCTTCAGCGACCCTGCGGGAGGATGCAGAGGGCTCATTTGGTTTCTGTTCGAGCGGCCGAACGTGATCGCTTGGGTGCTAAAGGTGTCTGCAAACCTAATGAATTCACCGGCCGAGGCAAAGCGGGAGACTGACGAGGGCCAACTGATCTTCCCTTTGAAACAACATTATCTACAGGGCATTGATGTGAGCGGGCCTGTCAGGCCAGAATCCCAGTGCAATCTGTGACAGAGGGCTGAGCAGAATAATTACAGCTGGAAGAATGAAGCGTCGGGGGTTGGGGGGTCCTCCCTCAGTGTCTGTACTGGCTGCTGTACAGCCAAACAGCCAGTGAGTGTTTGTATATATATACATTCACAATGACATTAATTAAATAACAGGCTGGATTTGGCCTCTCTGTGCTAATGATTACTTTGGTAACTCCACAGACTTTACGCGTGTCTGTGTGTCCTAGGAGGTGGGCGGCCAATGAAAATACAGTACCTGGATGAACAACGCCCAGGTATCATGTGACCAGTGGGTGTGACACGTGGATTCCATTCATCATGCCCACTATAGTGTTTACTTGACCTTGCCAGGAGTTGTTGGATCAGGCCAAGACAGTATGTCTTGTGTCAAAGTTATCATGGTCTCATGGTGTCATGGGGGTGGCAGTGTAGCATAATGGTAAGGAGCAGGGCTCATAACTGAAACGTTGCTGGTTTGATTCCCCACTGGGGCACTGCTGCTGTACTTAACCAAGAATTGCCGTGGTAGATATGCAGCTGTATAAATGGATAACGTAAAAATTGTAACTTAGGTAAGTCGCTCTGGCTAAGAGAATCTGCTGAATGGCAATTACGTAATGTAATGTCCCATTAACACCAGCATCTCCCATATCACAGTCCTGTGGTTCCCCCTTCACTCACAGGGCTTCTTCTGCTGTACAAATGGGTTGGACACAGGAAGTGGGCTCGGTTAGGAATTGGTGTCAAAGCGGGGCGCTGATTTCCAAACACAGTTTGGAATGCAGGATTTGACACCCCACTGGAATAACTCACAGTTCGTCCTCACAGGTCCCCGACTGTGGCCTGTTCTGCCTGTGACGTAAACATCGCACCCGAGGCTGGGAGGTGATCATACTTCACACTGAGTCTGGGCCTCCTCGGTCACCCTCGCGATGGCAGGGGGTCTGACACCATCTCACCCTGGACCCATATTCACACTTACGCTAAAACCTCTCCAAATGGGTGATTTTCTCTGGAAAGACAGAGAATACCCTTGCATCCCAGCATAGTACTTTTTTTCCACACCACTCCAATGTTGCCGCAGGACTTACTACACAATCATGACTTCTGTATTGTGGCATAACGGTTTCTACCTTGGTAGGGCAGAGGTCCTTTAGTATTCAACAAGCCACAGACATGCCCTAACATCACTTTGAGCTTTTGGGAAATTCTGGTATTGGCACTCAATATGGGTATTGTACTCACTGTCACAGGCAAATTGTGGTTTAGCTTGCAAGGCTTGGAAACTTTTCCCAAGAGAGCACAGCTCGGAGCATGCCATCTTGCTTCACCAGTTAATTCCGGGCCGTGTTAATTTACATAGCATAGTTGCCATTTAAATGCTGAATATTCAAGTGAAGCCAATCAAATGCACGTCTTATGCCCTCATTAAGCAGACATTCCCTAGTTTTGAAATATGGTCAGAGGACGTATCACCAGAATGAAAAAAACATGCATTGCGGATGACAGCTCCATTGAGAAATGCTGGGGAGGAAAACTGCAGCCCACTGTCATATTGTCTGTGAGCATTTAAACCATGTGTGTGAGTAAAAGCGAGAGAGTGCAAACACACGCTAATATGTATGTGAAGTATGCGTATGTGTGAACGTGTGTGTGTATGTATGCGTGTGTGTGTGTGTCTGTGTGTGTGTACGTATGTGTATGTGTGTGCGTGTGTGTGTGTGTATGTGTGTGTGTGTATGTGTGTCTGTGTGTATGTATGTGTGTGTGTATATCTGAATGCTTGCAGTTAGATAGGTTGCAATAAGTCGGTGTGTTGGGGGAACGTGCCGCGTGCGTTACGGCTAACGCGTGAGCGCCTGTGTGGCTCTCTCTCACATTCTCTCAGATTAATTAGTGACTCGTCTCGCTCGCCTCAGAAGTGCTAATGCGCCGGTGACGATCCCTGGCTGAGTCCTGACACCCGCTTCAAAGCGTGTCACGCTGGAGGAGAGACCCCTCTGCCAGAGCCCTCAGCACAATGTCGCGGCGTCTCCTCTCCCTTTTAAACTTTCACTTTTAACGGAGAACAGAGCCCAAACGCACAAAATAATGAAATAAAGGCTTCAGAATGTCAACATGTTTTGAGAAGAAATAGAGAAAGCCTTTTCTTGTCGAGTAGGCTAAACTTGTTTTTTCACGTCAACGACGCTGTCAGATGTATGGGGAGCAACTCGTGTGACGGGTGAGAAAACTTAGAAAACTGCAGAAATCAGCAATCAATGGAAAATACTTTCCCCCTGACCAGTTCAGATGAAGAACAGTATGCAGAATTAACGTTAGTCCTCAGTGGTTTATTACTAACTCCAGAAACTTTTGCAATGCACTTTTCATACTTAGGCTGAACTTGCTTCGACCGTCAGTTGAACTTTGGGTGACATTGCTGCGCTTGAGGACTGGCCAATGAGCGTGCATTCATCATGTTCACTCTCTAATTTCCGTTGATGCATATGGTTTAGCCAATGAACACCCTTCGACCCCATTTTGAATGACACCTAGCATATTGCACTGTTTTTCCACAAGGACTCTTGTACTACAAATGAACCTTATGCACTGTGAAGGAGAGACTTCACCTCCTCCAGAAACAGAATGTTTGTTACTTGACAGTTTGTATTATTTGTTAAAATGTTAAATGTTCAAGGGCCCTTTGTCTTCAGTCCAATTCAGATCACATTTCGTCAATTGCATCAAAACCTGTTAATTATAAATTGTTTGCCTGTTGTCAATGTAATTGTATGGGATATGCATGGGAAGCCAGCCATTAGTTAACGAGTCACACCTGCCTGATCAAAGGTGATTTAAATACAGGTGTGTGACTGTTGCTGGAAGCACACTCTTATGAGCAGCTTATGGTGCTTGTGGCTAAGGCTGGGTTTCTTTGCATCTTAAAATACATTTTTTGTAAGTTTGTTCTGTTTTGTGAGAAGCGTTGGCCAGCTTACTCACATGTGCATTACTTCTGACTTCAGCAGAATCAATGAGCACCATACAAGTGTTGAGTTTGGGGGAGTCGTAGCCTATCATGTGCCTCCAATTCAGGACTTTTGGAGATATATAGTACTGCTCACTGGTCTCTGATGCTGGTTACTCCAAGACACAGAAAGTCACCAACTGTTTCTTCCAGTACTTTCTTCCCAATCCTCATGCTGCCATTGTTTATGGTGGTAGCTGTTTAAGGACTGATTTAATAAACCCACTTGCCCCGACCGCAGCTCAATGAATTCCAAATATTCTACTTATGTCCATAGTTTATTTTTGGCTTGGTGCTTGCGTCTTTTGCATGGTAACTTTCTCATTCCACACATCTGTGTCTGTTTTTTGTTGTGTGAAACTTTGATGGATTTTAGAAAACAACTCTTTTGTTGTTGGAAAATTACATTATTGAATGGTTATTTTCCATTGGCTGTTGGCAGTGAAACCAGTGGCAGTTGGCCTTTGCTAGTGAAACCAGACACTGAACAGGAATCAACAGAAATTTCAAGGATGCTTGATATCCACTTCCAGCTAGTAAGGCACTTAAGCAATTATCACTGCCTGAAGGAGGTGACACAATACATTATCAAATATAATAACCTGAGCTTTGATTTCAGTATGCATGTATCAAATTTCACTAAGAATCATGGTAAACTGGCAAAGACCATTAAAAGAGTTAAATCAGTGCTTAAATCCTATTATGTGTTCTCAACAAATTGGAGACACAGCCACCGGTACACAGTAATGTTTGCATAACATGCAGTGCCACCCAGTGGTTGCATTTGTAATGGCATGAGACATTTGTCCTCAGCAGACGTAAGCCAACTGCAAAGAGAGGCCGAAGGCGGTGATGAGGGGGTTGAGAGAGGGAGGCGGAGAGAGGAATGAGGGGAGATAGCGGAGATTTAGGAGCCCGGGCCTGTCGCTGCTCCTTCCTCTGGGAGTGGATTACAGGCAGGGGAAGTGGAGGATTACAGAGGGACAATGTGGACGGTGTTGTGTTTCGCCTCATTGTGTCCCTCCGCTCACGGCCTTGTGTCTTAATACTCCACAGATCCCTGGTGAGGAGCATGTCAATAAGCTGAGATCATCCCCGGGGCAGAGGTTTATCGTTTATTAGAGGCTCCCTCCGTTCTATCCATCCCCTCCTCTATCTCTCCATCTCCCACCTTTCCCCTCGCTCTTGCTCTCTGTTTGGCCGTAAACCTGTCCAGGCTGCAGTGTAGGCTGAGCTGAGCCCATGAGCATTTCCGCAGAAGTCCAGCGGCCCAGAGGGTATGTGGGGGAAGGCGTGGCACAAATGAGGGGATATTGCTTCTGCTGCTGTGTGTGTGTGTGTGTGTGTGTGTGTGTGTATCTGTGCATGTGCAAGTTACCCCTCTGGGCTGTTATGATGATTTGCAGCATGAAACACTATACACTGAAACGGCCACTGGGCCTGCTCTTGTGTAATCTAACTGTAACGAGCTCTTGACACGAAGAACAGAACAGATCATCTTCGCTGTTCACCGTCGTCTGGAGCCGTTGCACCATCCAGCTCTCCTCCCTGCCAGCCTCGTGCTTAGCCTCTCTCACCCTCCGCCGCATCTATTCCCATGGAGTATCTGCGGTTTCAGTTCGGGGAGGATGCTTGGTCACATGGTGGTCACTGGGTTCCGCTAGACGATCCACTATCCCCCTCAAGGATAAGCTGTAAGTTTGCCATCCAGGCCAATGCACTGCTGTGCATTCTCACTGCAGTGTTCAGTTCAGACGGCGCGGGGGTCTCGGGAGTGAGCTACGAGCCCTCTCTACCCCTCTGCATCTGGAGGGGATTCTCCAGTTTCCCGTCCTCATTGGTCATCACTCGTCCCCCACCCCCCCCCCCGCGCCAGCCCAGCTGTCTTCTCTCCCTAATACCCATAATCCTGCAGTGCTGGCCACTCCCCCCGTGAGAGAGCTCTGTGGGGGAGGCAGCTGGGGGGGAAAGGTTTTGCAGCGCGGTTCAGTGTCACGGGTATCCGTGTGCAGTACCAGCCCGTCAGAGCAGAAACACGGTGTGGACAGCCACCCGATCCCCACTGCTTGATCCGGTACAGAAACACTCTGTACACGGTGAGATGTTCAGCGAGATACGTTACCCCCTTCAGCGGCCCCCCCACTGCTGCTTAAGGTCATAAATCATTTCGGATTTCATTCAGAGCAGTGGGAACACAGCGTTCCCCATATAAGGGCATCCTGTACATGAAGAACAGTGTGCTCAGGGGGAGAGACTCAGGAAGTCTGCATGTGTGTGTGTGTGTGTGCGCGTGCATGTTTTTTTATAATTTAAGCATGGTATTTAAGTATTCTTCAGCATGGCTTGACGACTATTATAGCACTGTACTGTGGAAATGGTATTCAAATAGTAACTTGCTCTGGATGAGTGTCTGGATTCAAAGAATAAATGTAAATGTTAGTAAAAGTATCTGTCTGTCAGTGTCACATCCTATCAATCTTTTCAACCTAATATGCCTTTTCATTGCCATTTTCCTACATATTGTTTTCTACAATGTATAAGAACCTGTTTTTATATCAGAGAGGCCACCACACACACACACACACACACACACACACACACACACACACGTGCATATTTGTGTTATTGATGTCATTCCAACAGAGTGAGCTAGTCTTCAGTGCATGTATTTGGAGTATACTCACAAGACTTTATGCATTTTGAAGCCGGCTGCACAAAGGATTATACTGTTAATTCCTATGAATTATTGATTTTAAATCCCTGAAAGCTTTGCTGAAAGTTGCCTGAGTGTTGTGATTAAAAAATATGTATATAACCACAAATTCAGTATCCTAACCCACATGGAGAAATGTCAGTGGGTCTTCAGCAGGTCATTCTTTCATCCCCTGGTGCTACACAACAGAAGTGCATTATTTTGAGAATTAAACTGCAATTAAATCAATTTAAGGATTACTGTATGTGTGTGTGTGTGTGTGTGTGTGTGTGTGTGTGGGATAATCATGATGTGTAAACAAAGAGTAGAGTATGGTAAGAATGAACAAAAGGACAAAACAAAAGGATCTAGAGGCAGAAAGATCCACCCCCACCACCACACACACACCATTCCCCACCCCCAGCCTGCACCACTAACACCCCCTTCCAAAACCCCAACCGGCTCCTAAATAAGTGCATTCCTAATCGCTCTCAACTGGAACCAATTTGGCTAATAATCCTATTAGGGATGCTGGCGTCTCAGGTCCCCTCTAGGAGGAGGACTGTATGGAACCTGGGGACTGAAACAGGGGGAAACCCTCCTCACTGATGGAGTCATTACATGACATGTGCAGAAGCATGTCAGGAAGAGAGCTCTTCTCAACTGACTTTACACCACACTACAACACTACACTATTGTCATTTAGCAGACACTCTTATCCAGAGCGACTTACATAGGTTACGGATATTACATGTTATCCATTTATACAGCTAGATATTTTACTGAGGCAATTCTGGGTTAGGTACCTTGCCCAAGGGTACAGCAGCAGTGCCCATGTAGGGAATCAAACCAGCAACCTTTTGGTTACGAGCACTGCTCCTTACCATTATGCTGCACTGTCGACTTTTAATTGCACGTACTGCTCTATGGAAAAAACAACCTGCGAGAATCCATCATATTTGTTATCAAGTGAAAGTGAAGAGGCCTTAATGAAGTGAAGACTGTGGGACCTGATAAACAGGAAGCTCCTGGAATGATCACAGCCTGTGTGTGTGTGTGTGTGCCTGTGTGTAGCTGTGTACCTGGGTGTGTGTCTGTATATGTGTGTGAGCACGTGCACATGTGAGTATGTGTATATGTATGTGCTTACATGTGTAAACCTCTGTGTCTGTGGGAAGCGTGGGGCATAACCCCATTCCTTTGTGGTCCTTAGTAAAAGGCCTTGAAACTTGTGTGGAATGGAAGGACTGAACCTGGGTCTCATTGGCAGACAGAAGCCCAACGGGAAAAAACTTAGGAGCTAGGGCTCAGCAAATTGTTACCGCCCATGCGTAAAAACACACTGGACGGCCCTCATGGACATATTTCATTCATTTGCTATATTTATTTTACTGGTCACATTTTGAATCATTAGTCACACTACTAACACACACTCACTGTCCTTGTTACCTTTGACCAAGTGTAAACACAGGCTACATTGCACTTTCCAGTGACCAACATCAGTAGCACTAAGGACAACACACAGTCACCTCTCTCCGGTCCCTCGGCTTACAGTGACACACGGGCTGGGTACAGTTATGCAGGGGCGTGCACTATGATGTCAGCATGCAGAGGCGGAGTCACCCGAGTCACTCGGGTGCTCGGGTCACGAGACGTGAGACAGGCAAAGACTGTTACCGACAAGATGGCAATCTCGCTGTTATAAAAACGGCACTTCCACGTGTGGCTCCTCACTGCATGCCATGCCAGAATATTGTGAATGTAAGTGCTGTGCTGTTCAGTGATTGGAGGAATGCTGGGGACTGCCTGCTCCCACACACCACTAGAACTGCACATCCTTTACAGCATCAACCAATAGGAAGCCTCCATTTGCAGCCTTAATGGAGAAGCAGGAAGCAACAGCTAGGATTTCCACCTTGCAATTCAAGAATCTTTGGAACAGGTGTCTCTTAGATCAGGGGACCCTGGATTCCACGTAGTTCATTATGAGCATGTTACGGTTCTACGTCTAGTTATAAATTACTGTTAATTACATATAAAGCTGTTATTGACAATGTGTCCTGACAAATATTACAGCAATAACAACAATCATACAGAACACGTCACTCTCTCCTGTGTATAGACATGCTTTGTGATACAATGATCACTTGGCATGTATGTTATCAGATGAATATTATTAACAATAGAGGTGTATGAGGTAAAAAATAATATAGTCTTTCTACATATATTGTCTGTCTGTCTCAAAAGTACAATTGAATGGATAAGGAGTAAAAACCAACAAGCCCGAGAGAGACTCAAAGGAGGAAAGGTTTTTAAATTAAACAGGCCATGCAGTTGTCATTCCAAGAGAGCTGAGCATGATGTCACGGGTTTGGGGTGGGTAAAGGAGGGCTTTTGCTCAGTTATGTCTAAAAAAAAAGGTTTGAAAATCACACAGCTTCAGTTTCTCTCCCAGTAACAACTGCAAGGGCTGCCGAAAGCAAGGTGGGGCACACACAGGTGGCTCTCCAGGAAGGAAGAACCTGAGGGACTTCTTCAAACAGCTACAACACAATCCTTGGAGGTCCCTTGTGCCTTCATCGCACGGAGGTTCTGATTGGTCGGGGCAGGCACGGGGGGGGGCGGGCCTGGGCCTCCGCTGGGACTCTGACAGGCGTATGGAGGATGCTGATGGTGTGCGTGGCCCCTGCTGTGTGGTCAGTCCAACCTAGGTCACGCAGGGTCGGGTGGGGCGGAGGAGGGGCGTCACCAGCACTTGGTTAGGGGGGTGAGGGACGGTCTGACGCGTCGTCCAGGGCTGAAGATGTCCCGGGCCTCCGCCTCTAACCTCACTCCGGGGACCTTGAAAACCGACACAGCTGAGAGAGAGGGAGACGGAGAAAGAGACAAGGGGAGGAGAAATCAGACTTTGAGCAAACAGAAACTGAACCCTTACATGCAGAACTTGGGGAAAGCCCAGGATTCACCCTAAGTGGGTTGGTTCTGGGCCTGTGTGGGCCCTGTCATTTGGGCCTGTCCTTGCGGGTTTCTTTGAGGACAGTTCACCTTGTGACCCCTCTGAGAGCTCGCTGGACAATTAAGTAATTAGAGGTTTACTGGCCACCCACACTGTCCATCCCAGGGGAGAGGTGGTCCAGGGCCACAGGGGAAAGAACAGGGTAGAGATGCTGTGCAGATAGTTTTCATCTTTTCATCAGTGGGGATAAACAACACTAAGGGTGCGGCATTGACCGACAAGATCGTATCTCTGCTAAAAGCAAACGCACACAAAACCAGGTTGTCCAGGACGCAATGCAGCGTCTGAGGATGTAGTGGTTGATCTTGTTTACAGGACCAAAAAAAAAAAAAAAAGGCCAGGGACATTTAAAAAATAAACAGAACTGGCTGCTGGGAGCTTTAAAAAAAAGGCTGCAAACACATAAAATAAAGATCTTGTGAGTCACAAGCTCTTAGAGTGAATATTCCACCCTCCCCAATTAAAACATCAGAGCGTCGCACCCTCAACAATCAAACAAACATTCTCAGATTCAATTCTCCCGGGAAGGAGCAGTTGGTTTTTTTTTTTTTTTTTTTTGCGCCGAGTCTCATTGCGTATTCCTGGAGAAAGCTGTCTGGAGACGCAGAACAAAGAGGAACGCTGTTTGTGATTTTAACATGGCATCTCTCCTCACCACTGTAATTCCCCTCTGTGTGCTTCTCAGCGGGAAGGAGCTCCATCTGCACGCAGTAGCTGTAGCTGTAGCCGCAGCTGTACTGCTGGAGAATGGACTCTGGGATTTAAACAGTACCCATAAACAGCTAGTGCTCAGATCCAGAATCCTCCACAGCGCCCAATTCAGATGGGATCGGCGAGGGGGGGATTGAAGAAATAAACTGAAATGAAGAGAATTCTCATAGTCCTCCAGAGAGAGGAGAGATGCTAGCTTAGGGTCTTGAAAATCAGTGTTAAGTACCCCACCTATTGGGAAAAGTGCAGGGTTTGAACTTCCAGAGCTCTGTGAAATACCACTGTTGCGCCCCTGAGAAGCTGTGGAGCCAGGGAGGAGTATTGCTGTTTCCACGGTGCCAGCAACCAGTAGAGGAAGGAAAAAGGGATGTTTAGAAGGGAGCCGTGACACAAAGCAGGCCAGCCGGCTTATCAATACAGATGAGGGTAAAATCCCAGCTCTGTTCTGAGTCAGCTCTCAGTCAGGTGATTGCATGACACTGGCAGTCTGCCCATCAGCATCCCCACAGAGGCCTGGTAAAGTGGCGTCGTGGGGAAGCCCCCAGACTTCACCGTGTGAGGAGAGGAGACACAATGTTTGGATAGTTCGGTTAAAAAAAACCTCCCCCAAGCGCACAGTGTAGGCATGGAGGAGACTCCTGATCTGGCCCGCTACAGTCCCGCACACAGACATTTGCTTTCAGTCACCTGGCAGGTGCTCTTATTGAGAGAGACTTACAAATAGAGTACATATAATAAAGCCGTATGAGCCACAGTACAAACAGTAAATAACAGAGCGCATCTGAACATGTGTCAATCCATCACATAGTCCCAGATTTGATATGTAGGCGCTACAATACCCCACCCTAAGCCCTGCATACTCAGATACAGGCACTTTGGGGTGAAGCTAGCGTATAGAAATACCAGGCAAACTGATGTAACAAAGGCTTCGCAACCTATGGGAGAGGGACCAGAAAGCTTTCATCAAGGTAGCAATCAAGCATCATTTTGGGGATACACTTTTGGGACGTCCTCTGGGGGGACTGGTCTTTTACTAACGTTTCTCTAACATTTGAGATGTGTAACTCACAACCGCCTCAGTTTCTACTCCCCTCCGCACTGCTGAGTTGTTCTTCCTACGCAGCACCTGCTGCGGCGACTACGCATTCGAGCGAGTCTGCGGTTTGGCTGTGTTTTGCCCCTATTTATTGCATTCATTTCGGGCACTGACTGGATCTCATAAACTCCATCCCTTAACCCTCCTGTTGTGGTTGGACAGTCCTCTTCTCATGTGGATGCAATAACGTCCTTATGTAACTCGTGTCAGTTACAAAAAAGATTTTTATCTTAATCCAGTTTTTCGTCCTGTACAACATGCTCTCCATGCCACTAATTTTCAAATAAATAAGATGATAATGCACACTACATGCTCCCTATATGCTCGCTATATGCTACATGCCTGCTATATGTTTGGCTGCCAGGACAGCTGCCTTAAAGAATGTGCATTAAGATTTTGAGAGAACAAATAGAAAAGTGATTAAAATACCTTAATATAGAATCAGCTGTGCAAGTGAAAGTAGTCTTGGCTCTTTCTTTTGTCCATTTTAGTGGAGTGACATTTGTTTGGCTCGACAGGCTGTAAATATTTACCCCAGCACAGGAACAGCCATTGGCTTCGTCTTGCATAAGAGAACTTTGTGGAAGCAGCAGCTCCTTTGCTCTGTCATAACCCAGCAGGAGGCTGACAGGCTTCAGAGCAATGACTGCAGCACAGGAACCAAGTCCTTAATGTCTCAATAACACACACACACACACACACACACACACACACACACACACACACACACACACACACACACACACACACACACACACACACACTCACTTACTCACTCATTCATACACACACACACACACACACACACACATACACACACACACTCACTCACTCACTCACACACGCACTCACACATTCACACACACCCACACACACCCACTCACTCACTCACTCATTCAGACACACACACGTCCCCACATTGACGCAAACTACTGACAGTCCATCTGGGGACAGCAGAAAGTCCTGCAAAGCAGTCCCCACAATAAGTTTGCTTGGATTTGTGTACGTGTGTACGTGCGAACACGTGCATGTGTTTGTGTGTCAAAGCGTGATTGTGCACGTGTGTACCCATATTTACGTGTGAATGCATGTGTGTGAATGTGTGCGAGTGTGTGCATGTGTGTATGCGCGTGTTTATTAGTTTGGATCTGGGTATTTTTGTGTAAGATCTTCCAGCGCTGATCCGTGAGGAGCAGACAGTCTGCCATCTGCGTAATTCTCCTAATGAAGCGCAGTGTGTGTGATTCCTCTGGGGTTTTCGGTGACTTACGCTGCACAGTGCGCCTCTTTCTACTTTTAACAAAGACGCTCCTGGAATAAACTGCACCTCGGCTCCTCCTGTAAGATCTTGTGAGCGAGGATTTGTAAAAATCTCAGGATATGTCAGGTGCTGTTTTCCCACCTGCTCAATTTTTTTTGGTGTCAAAATAATTAATATGCCCTTTTTCAAAGTTATAATGATTTCAGAATGCAATTTTCATGTACAATCATTTCCTTTGACACAGTTCAGCTCAAGAGAGCATTTCGCGTTATTAAAATGTCCTATCTGCAGTGATTTTGACCCATGTGTGTCAGGGAGAGGTGGATTTGTAGAAAGAGTGGGATAGGAGAGGGGGATGAGAGGGACAGGGAAAAAGAGAGAGAGAGAGGAGGGATGGTCCCACTGTCAGCCAGTCCTACTGCAGACACACACCGCTGTGATAATGAGGCCTCATTAGTTCCCAGCTTTTCCCTGTTGTCGTCTCTTTATTATCATAATTATGCCCAAGTCTCACCTCTCCCAGTGAAGAGACGGAGCTGTGCGCTGGCAGGCCACAAACGAGCTCATGTCATCTTCCAGCCGATTTTTTCCTTTTCTCTCTCTCTCTCTCGCTCTCTTTCCTCTCTATAAATACACAGTGTGGCAGCGGTAATGATGCTTCATTATACAGGGTAACTGAGTCTGTGCGAGTGACAAGGCTCGACACATTAAACAGAATGCCACAGTGTAGCCACATCTTACAGAATGATCAGAAGCACATGTATCTACCCATATATATACACACACACACAGGTGCTGCTAACAAGACCTAAACCCCGTCTCCAAACCATCGCCATTTGGTCATTTGGTGTAAAGGACTGGTTGAGGATATCTATCCACACCAGTCAGTTCCAGGTTCAGAGTCCTTTTCATTTTCATTACAGAATCTGTCTGTGGTGTGGAAATGACAAGCGCTGTGGACTGCTGTTGACACGAGTGTCAAATATAAAGCTGTGGATTGCTGTCGATTTCTCTTTTGAAAGTTGGCAAACATGCCTGGGGAATTGCTTTACCCGTCGCTCAGGGGAGAAATAAATTTGTAAACAACATTAGGATTAATGCAGCCAATATCATGTCTCATGGCCGAATCCTTGAGTACCTTACAGCTGCCGAAATGGCAATTTAAATTCGCATACCACCCATTCATGCTTAAGGACCAAAAATGATGACATTGTGCGAATGTGATATATTAATTCCTCCTCTCGTGTAAGCTTGGTGGACTGCTTTAGTCCACGCTCTCTGCTCTTTATTGATCGGGATTCTTTGGTGAGCTGAGTTCTTGTGTGATTCAGAGAAAGCTCACGAGATCTTAAATGTTCAGTTCTGCAGGTGGCTGAAACGGTGCACTTTGTTAATTTCATTTTATTGATCGGGAGCATTGAACATTTACCGGCTGACTAGATCTGCCCGGCCGTGGCAGAAACTGGGGTCTTCGCAAATGAGCAGCTCTTTACAGAAAGGGAGTCACAGCCCAAAAAGCAGGCAGGCACTCCTGCTTCTGTCGGGATAATGATCGCCTCTTCATTTTATCAGCACGTGTCAAAGTGTTGGGTACAGACGTGCCGGTTTGTTTCAGTTAGCGGCTTCTGACAGAGGTAGTTATTTTTATAGTCTTGTTTACCGCGTATCATGTATCCACACCGAGGAGGAGATTAAATTGTACCACGTACACAGACGGCAAAAAGGGGTTTAGACATTCAGACAAACAGACAGGTGGGCTGAGGAGTGGAGGAGGGAGGAATTTGCATGTGATGCAGCCTCAGATTTTTCTGCAGGAGAGATTCTGAGGGAGTCTGATCTTTTCAAAAGGACCATCTTTGTGTGATGGGAAGCCTGTCTTTTAAAGGTTTTTTTTTAAGGCAATTAACAGCATGCTGTGTGGCACAAATGAACAGTATTGATCACTGACCCTTCAGTGTGGAGTGTGGTGGGGACGTTCTTGATTATTGATCATGGATCGGTGGGCAGGACCAGAGAATGTGGATGCTGAGACCAGGAGCGTGCCACACAGAAGAGCCCATTGTCGGGGGAGCCTGGCAGAGAATGTGCCCGACGTGGTGCCTCTTCAGAGGAATAATTTAATTACCGCTCTTGTGCAAAGACCGGGTTTTAATCTGTAAAAATGCGTGGCAGCTTTCTCTCTCCCCTCATGGCTGTCTGCGAGGTCCCTTTTAACGCAGCCCCTAATGAGCGGGAGACAAAAAACCTGCAGACACAAACACGTTTACCGCCGTTACCGCCAACCCTGGCATCCTTCGCCTTTTTCCTCCGCCATCACGCTGCCCCTTTATCCTGCTCATTTTCTCTCTGCCTTTATCCCCGCTGCCTGGAGCTCCAATCTCTCTCTCTCTCTCTCCCTCCCCCTCTTTAATGGAACCCCAGAGCAGGGGCCTCTGAGCCAGCCTAGTCTAGTCTCGCTGTTATCTCAGGGAGAGAGAGGGAGAGAGGGAGAGGGAGAGAGAGAAAGAGAGAGAGGAAGAGAGGGATGAGATGAATGGAGGGAAAAAGAGGCCTCGGCTCCCGCAGCTTTGACAAATGTGCAGTAATTGGAGGGTGAGTGGGAGGACTCGGGGATGAGCAGGGAGGAGAGGAGGTAGGGCAGCCGGCTCCCCGCAGCTGGATCCCGGCACAGCTCAGCTTGCACTCTGCTGCTTAATTGATTCATTCATTCCTTCATTTATTTGCTTGCTTGTTTATAAATTGCCCAAATCCAGGGCAGCTGGCAACTTGGATGGCGGGACATAATCACATCACTTTATGATACACCTGTTCAGACTTCACCTTGGCACCTAAAACGGGTACCTGTGCTATGTCTACAGTCACACCCAGAATCTGATCATTCCATCCTCAGATGAATTCTGATACAGGTTAGCATGGGTCTTTCAGGTCCTTGCTTGTAACTGGACAGTATGTACGGTAGTATTATGGCAGTTAATGTTGCTTTTATGGTTGTGTGTGTGCACTGTGACAGAAAGTAATGTTGCTTTCATAGATCCCTGTTTGGTTGCTCTTAAAGGATAATAGTTAATGCTTATTCCTTATTGTATGTTTTTGTTTTCATACTGTGTCACCATGAGGCCTACTTACCGCATATGGTTGCTATGTGACTCTTTTGCGCTTTTGTTCCTGCTGTGATATGTATTTAACACATTGTGCTGTTTGAGACTTGTAAGTTCCTCTGGATGAAAGCATCTACCAAATAAGTGAGTGATACTAAAAATAATGCCACAAAATGCTTTTGTATTCCATTCAGCACTGTTCTGTTGTGTGCTAGATTGTTCTGTGCCGTGGTTTTCTTTTGCATAATTAGATTTTTTGTGCTGTGCTTAACTGTATCACATTATGTTGTGCTGTTCAACAGTATTATAGTGTGCTCTATTTGTACTAAAATATAGCCTTCACTGCATTGTAGTGTAATGAAATTTTAATGCAATTCTATTTGACTGTGCCTTGAAATGGTGCAATGTCCAGTGTTCTAGTGAGCTGTGCCATGCAATGGTGTAATGGTGTAATGGTGTTTGCCATTCTATGGTGCAATACACTGTTTGCCATTCTATGATGTAATGCACTGTTTGCCATTCTATGGTGCAATGCGCTGTTTGGCATTCTATGGTGTAACATGGCGGTACATACTGTCACGCAGGTGCATCAGAGGAGGTGGCAGGGTGTTGAAGTAGGCATGCTGCAGGGCATCCTGGGCAGAGATTCGGTCTCGAGGGGCGGCCCTTAGCATCTGCACCGCCAAATCCTCTGTCTTGTAGGGAAGCTGCCCCAGTCTGTGGAGAAGGGACATGAGGCATTACTGACACACACACACAAACACACACACACACACACACACACACACACACACACACACACACACACACATGCACAAACACATGCACAAACTCACATGCACATGCGCACACACACACACACACACACACATCCAGGGCAGAGAAGCCAGCCCTGTCAAGGATATGCCCATCCCTCTGCCCTCACAATGAAACTACCACATCGAGGGCGATCCTGCTGACAGTAATTAAGGCCAGGCATTAACAGGGAAATGTTAAACAGCGCCCCCCAGTGTTGGGGTGATTAGCTTCAGACCCACGGCCCTGCCCTGCGGGTCCCGACACAAACAGCCCGGATCTCCTCCCGCGGTGCCCCTGTGCTGTGTGTTTAATCGCCCCCCTGAGCCACTGGAGGACTTATGCGGAGCCATGCAGCGGGAGAGCTCTCAGTAGCCTGACGCTGTCATCGCCAGCGCGGCCGCAGGACCCAGCTGTGGCCTCAGACATTCCCACATTTCTATAATTCAACATTTCACGGCACTGCGTAAACGATAATGATATGCTGCCTGCCTCCTCCAGCCGAAAATATATAAATCAATCAGCACTTCAACATCATAGGCGCGTCGCCGGCTGGATGTGCATTGATGAACCCCGTATACGTGGTATTGGTTGCCAGTGGTTTTTTTTTTTCTTTCTTTCTCCTCCTTTCTGTTCTCAGTTTGTGTGGCATGCAAATCTGCCTGGATTTACATTTCTGTCACTGTCTGGCTATCTGTTATTTTTTTTACTGTCTTTATTTTTTTTTTTACTGTGTCCATGACTAGCAGTCTGCGTTAAAACGTTACGGCTCTCCCCGGGAGGTCTGCTTAATTATATCTATGGATAAAAAGGGAAAGGAATAAAAAAAAGATTCCCTTTAATCAAACCCAAATAGACCTGCATTAACAATCCAAATATATCCCCCTTCCCTCTCTCACTCCTTCTCGCCCCCCCTCCTTTTTCTTCTTTTCCTCCCTCCTCTCCCTCTCCCACCCCTTTACCCTTTTCTTCCCCCCCATTCTCTCCCGCTCTCTTTGATCCCCTGTGAGGAGCTGAGCAATGAGGGGCTTTTTTTGGGTGACCGCATGGTGCTCAGGACAGACCCGCTCTCTCTCCCTGCGCGGAACACAAGGCCATCTGGAAGCTGCGGTGTCTCAGTTAAACTGTGACACTGAGGTATCTGGCCTCTGGTAAAGCGTAAGCAAACTGAAGTGCATTCACTTTATAGCTCTCACGGTGTACATGCTTTTTTGTACACTGAATAGCTGAAGTCATATTTTGTATTGTGTGTCTGTATTTCACAAGACAGAGAGTGTTGTGAGGATGGGTTTGCTGAAACAGAACAAATGTGCAAGTCTCAAGCTGCAAGGAATGGCACACTCAAGCTGAATTACATTTTAAACACTGTTTACTTTGCCAACGTTAGTCACATCTGCGCCCAAATTCAGTGGCATCTGTTGTTTGTTCCACCACCCTGGCAAGTTTACAGTAAAATTTTTTGTTTGAATATTAAAAAAAACTGTCCCAAAACTGACAAACCAATCAACAAACAAACACACAAACAAACAACAACAAGAACAAAAACAATTTTTGCTACTTGCGAGAGTTTGTACAGCTCTGTCTCTTGGCAGCTTTTCAACACCCAACACTTAGGTCATCCAATCAGGTGAAATCTAATTAGGGAGTGCACCAATCCACGCTTTCTGAACTCTGTGGCCCTCAGACAGAAGAGAGCAGTCCAAGTGCCTGTTTTCCAAATGACTGAATTGTGATCTGAATTTATGGCCTGACCACTGTCCAAACATTAATTTAAAGTTCAGACAGACTGAATCAAGGCATGATGATACGCACCCATTTTAGCGTTTTTCTACTTTGTGCAATTTTGCCATATATTGTTGGAGATTGCAATAAGACTTGTTCCTTCTTTTTTAGTTAATAACATCATGAAAAACGGGGTTTCAACAGTATTTGACATTATTTGACCTTAAAATAGCTATATTTGTCCTTGAATTTGAGAGATTATGGTCAAAACTGTTATACATGTTTTTTTTTTCTTCACCAGTGCAGATTTCTGTTGTCTTGGTTCAGGTACGAGTTTCTCTCCTGCTTCTGTTTTTAAGTGACAGTCAGGTGTAAAACCGGCTCTCCTTGTTTTTGGAGCGATGGCAGCAGAAAGAGTTAACTGGGGGGAAAGCGGCGTTTCTGTGTGCTCTGCGCCGGGCTGTAACTTAAACCAGGCTGCTGCCCGCGGGGCTCCCCACCTGATACTTCCGCCCAGGGAGAGTAAAACACGGGCTCTCTGTAACATGCCTGCGTGGAGAGGCTAATGAATCACGTCTCAGGCTTCGGTTACAGGGGACTTTCTCATGCTCGGCCCCGGATTGAAATGCGCACACACACACACGTAAAATCCTGATGATTGACATTTATTTATTTATTTTTTAATGCCATCTTGAAATTATTTTTCTTTTAATTCCAAATAACAGTACAGTTATGAAATCTGTCAGCGAGCCTAACCTGACCCTCATATTGGAAGCATGAGATGTTCGGTTTCAAAGGCTGGAACGAAGATGCGTGTAGCTCGTTTTAAAACGCATAGCTAATTTTAAATACTAATTAATCATAACAAGCAAATTAACAGCTAGCTTAGCTCTATGATTGTGTTTATATGAAGTACGGCAGAGGCAATTGCAAGTTCTTATTTTAGTAAATTTAGCTGCAAAATCTGACTAACAGGAGGAAAAGCACAGTCAGCACTGTGCTATCTATATTTACTCTGAGTTTGGGTAGGAAATGCAAGCACACAGCTAATGGCCTATTTAATTTCATCAAAAGCAACAAGAGCATCACAGCATTGATGAGTAGCAGAGAGATGTGGTACATTTGCACTTGTCTTGGACAAACCCAATGGATGGCCTTTGTGAGGGTGAACAGTGTGTCAGTGGGGCTGAAACGGGGACAGTGGAAGTGATTCTAACTGAGACTGACTCTGTGTGACACACTGGGCGTGGCCATACACACCCCTCCTCTGGCCTTCCCTGCCAATGGCCTTCACAAGTCATTTGCTAGCGTATGTGCAACCTGTGATCACTGTGCCCCTTGAGAAGGGCACCCCATTGGAGCACTGCACTGCCAGCCTCCTTCCCAGACACCCCCCCCCCAACACCCCCACCCACCTGTCTTCCTGTCTGAGGGGGTGCGCTATGCGTAGAGGGTCTGATCAAAGCCGCGCACACGGGCATTCCTGTCATGCTACAGGCCCTGTCACGCGCGTCTCCCGCCCGGCACCTGCTCCGCCACATGGAGAGGGCCAAATGTCTCCCGAGTCTCTCGACACCGTGTGTCACTCAGTAAGGATACTCAGGCGGAAGCGTGCCTCTAGCTTTACAAGTGCGGCCATTCTGTATGAATGAAAACGATGTGTGTCCACAGGCAGTGGACAGGCGTGTCTGTACAGCTATTGTATGTGCCTGTTGATCTGTGTCTATTGACCTCTATATGTGAGCATATACACAGGTGTGTCTATACACCTGCATGTCTGTATATCTGTATACCTGTGTGCTACTAGACCTGTGTACACCTGTATGTCTATAGATTTGCCTTCCTGTACACCTGTGTGTCTGTAGACCCGTTGTGTTTATAGATATGTATACCTTGTATACTGGTTTATCCATATACCTTTGCCTTTCCCCTTGCAAACCCATATTAAGGCAATCTAAAAAAGCCTTCTCCATAGCTGGACACTGCTGGAGGTGGTAGTGACATTTTGCCCTGTAGTGACACTTTGCCCTGGGACAGTTCCTGTGGATGATTAGATAAATACAATGTAGATCCTAACAACCTGAAATAATTACAAGACCAGGTAAAGCATAATAGTCCAGACATTAGCTGTAGGGTCACAGGTTCATCCAACTTGACAGTGGAATTGAAGAGTACCACTGTGACTAGAAAGCAATCATATATAAAAGGCAGGTTCCATCAGCCCTAATCAACAAGTCTGTTATCCTTAGTAGCAGCCCACACAAAACCCTCAACATGGAGGAAACACTGGAATGTAAAGTAAGACAGATCTGCACCCTGGTGTACTGATGAAGCTTGTGTTTCAGACAAACGTGTGTCACAAAATAAACTGGAGGCCACAAAGCAACATGTCTGACAAGTCTCAAAAGACGAAGCTTTAACCCTGCATGGCTCCTTTATTCATAAGGAGCAGGCTGCCACAAATTGCTACAAGCAAAACAGGTGGCGGTGCCTTAAAGCTCTGGAATGGTTCATCAGACTGTACGTGGGAAGAAGAAACGCTTGATAAAAACACGTTTCCCTCTCCACCCTCCTGTGTGCTACTGTAATAGCCATATGGACTCTTTGCAAGTACTGCTCCCCAGTAAGGCCATTGACCTCTCTAATAAAAAGCAAAACTAAACCAAACAGAACAAAAGAAACAGCTGCAGAGTCAGAGAGCAAGTATGACTGGTCAATTTTAGAACAGCCTGTCATTTTTTTCTTGGCTAGTCTAGCGTATTAGGACCGTGCAAAACATAACGAAAGCATTCAATTGCTTTACTAGTCACCTCAGGATGAGCATCTTTTTAAAAGCTGTCTTTTCTGGCGTTCTGTAGGACCCTGTCAAAGCCAACCTTATATCGCGTGCCCGGGGCTGCCACACAGAAACATCCATTTCACATGAACAACATCAACAGCTCCTCTGTGCCTGTGTTCCAATGTTTCAATATACCATAGCCCGGTCATCACCCCTACAGATCTGTTCCTCCCAGACTTCTCCCAACCAAAGCAGGGCTGTCTCGCCACTGTTGCCTCTGGCTTGCTCACATGGCTGATTTGAGGTTTTTCTTTTTGCTGGGATTTGGAGACTATCTGGACTTTTTCTTACCTGTACTTTCTCACCCCGCCACATTTCTCTTTGTTATCATTACTGTACAACGCGGCATGGATTTCGTCAGGTTCACAGTGCTATCATTCGCTATCATCCTGTTTGGATTATCCTTTGATTAACTGTGCTTTACTTTAATTGGGAGTTTTAAATTCTAATGCTAATTGCTTCAGAATGTTTGTCTTGACCTGTCTTGCTCGACCTTCTATAGCTTTCGTTCTAACTCTCTACTGCTCATTCTCTCTGCTTTCCTGGTGCTAGTTCATTCTTGCATTTGTTTTTGTTTTTGCATTGCACCTTCTTATAATAGCTTACCCTGTTTTCATGTCTAGTGCGGTTTTATTGTTTGTACTGTTTTATTACTCTGGCATTTTTATCCTCTTTGTATTCCCCTGTCTGTGCCTTATGAATTGCATCTTCTGATCTTTGGTAATTCCCAGTTACCTGCTATCCTTTAATTTAATTTCACTTGAATTCTGTTTCTCGATGAAAATTTCTCTGCGTTGCCTTCCGTGAGGAATATGTGTTATGCTGAATCTAATATATTAAAATGATACATGTTATTGAGAGGGGGTTTCGCTGTAATTCTTTCGGAGAGGAAAGGCTCGCTTGAAGGAGGTTTAGATTTAGTGAGGGTTTAAACCTTCGACAGAAGCTCTCCTATCAAGCCATTAAAGTGAATTTGATTTTAAATTAGAGAGTTCTACAAACATATTTCTCCACCCACCCCCCCCCCCCCTCGCCCCCCCCTCGCCGTCTTTAAATGAGCCCCATTGTGAGCGGTTGGACGGTGCTGCGCTGGGGGCACAAAATGCCCGCCGTGTTTCACAAAGACGTTCCTGTTCACACTCGCGCTCCCCCTGCACCCCCTCACCCCCGATCTGGGCCGAGGCCTGGACAAATACAGCCTAAATGATAGATCTGTTCCGTAATGCGATACGCACTTCACTCCCTACAATAAGAGCTGGAATACATGCACACACACATGCATGCAGAGACACACGCACACAGACACTTGCACACACACACATGCGCGCACACACACACACACGCACACACGCACACACACACACACACACACACACACAGAGGCACATACACTCACATACACTTTCATGCAGACACACAAAATTACACACACTTTCACATACACACACGCGCACAAACACACACAGTGAAGCAGCACATGACTTGTTTCTTGGTCAACCACTTCTTTGAATGAGAGGGCGGAATTTTACCTTTTCCACACATTCCGGAACAGCTGGGGTTCACAGGGAAGGAACCATTCTGTGGAAAGAATAAAGACTTGTTCCATCAGAAGGTGAGAAGGATAATGTAACAGCAACACAAACAATGACACGAACCCATTGTTCTGAGATGTGGTGAACTCCATGGCTGCATAAAGCCAAAAGATCTCCAGCATAGCAACTGGTGTTTATGCATTTTAATAAAATAAACAATCAGAGCAGGCCACCATGGTGCTATTTACAGTTGCGTCAAACTGAGGCACTACAGATATGGAAAATGTCAGATGAACACTTATCTTTCCTTTTTGTGGTCTGGCAAAAAAGGAATCTGTTTACTTCAGTGTGGGAAAAGTAAGACATTTAACATGTCATGCATGAGAAATGACTAGAACTGATCAATGATCCATGTTCTTTCTCACTTCCCTGTAAACAGCAAAATATTAAGCACACAGCTTACTGTCCCTAAATTTTCTGAACCAAAAAATGGGGAGGTTTCTCTCCAACAGGTGTTTTTACCAGTTTAAATGCATGGTTGAAAGGTGAGGATAAGGAACATATTTTCCGTAAAACAATATCATAAAAACGTCTGCACACAACGTCGAAGAGAATTTCAGTGTCGTCACACCTCGTTTGTTCCAGTGTAGATGTGGTTATCCACTGAACACCAAACGGCAAATGCAGGGCATGACTATTCATTATAATAAGCTCTCTGGCTTTTGTGATTAACACCATTGCTATGATTTCCCATCAGCTGAATGTGACGAGCACTTTCTTTTGGATTAGTGATGTGTGCTCTTGCGGTCTGTGCTCTCCCCCTTGTTTTTTTATCGGGCATGGTTACGAGAATGATGACTGCTGTGGTTTGGAGAGCTCAAGGAGTGCTGTGATTTACTGCTGCCAGAAGCCAGACCTGGCACTCCCCATAGCTGCGGAATGGACATGTCTTTATGCAGAGTCACTTTTCCTCTGTCAGGTGTGCGTGCGTGTGTGCGCGTGTGTGCGCGTGTGTGTGTGTGACTGTATGCCTTTAGCATTGCCTAGGTCTCTGTGTATGTATGTGTGTGACTGTATGCCTTTCAGCATTGCATGCGTCTCTGTGTCTGTGAGTGTTTGTGTGTGTTTGACTGTATGACTTTGAGCATTGCCTAGGTCTGTGTGTGTGTGTGTGTGTGTGTGTGTGTGTGTGTGTGTGTGTGTGTGTGTGACTGTATGCATTCAAGCAATGCCTAGGTCTGTGTGTGTGTGTGTGTGTGTGTGTGTGTGTGTGTGTGTGTGTGAAAGTGTGTAATTGTGTGTGTCTGTATAAAATTGTGTGTGTGTCTGTGTGCCTTTGAACATTGTGTGTGTGTGTGTTAGCATGGCTGTGTGAGTGTAAGCGTGGCTATGTGTCTGTATCTGTATGTGTGTGGTGTGTGCGTGTGTGTGAGCGTATGTGTCTGTGTGTGAAAGTGTATAATTGCGTGTGTCAGTATGAAAGTGTGTGTGAGATTAAGTGTGTGCATGTTCCTGTGTGTCTGTGAGCATGGCTGTGTGTGTTTGTGAGCATGGCTGTGTGTCTGTGTCTGTATAAGCGAGCGTGTCTATGTGAGAGATGGGGGTGAGTGAAAGGCCTTTGAGCCCAGCTGTGAATCTCAGGATGTTTTAATTAAAGTCTAATCGCCGTGCTCCTGCCTACAGAGGAGACAAACACAGAGAGGATGATGCCTCATGCCAATGAGTGTCAGCTCTCAGCATCACGATAATCAGGCTTTTCATTAAATCCCTGAAAACGGCATTCCCTGACTCAATTTCAAACCTACTGCAAAGGTAAAAGTGTAAAATTACCAAATTAACAGGTATTGAATTTTTTAGATATACTGGTGACACGCATATAGAGATTTATGCATGAGCACTCACAAACCACACACACACAGACACACACACACAGACACACACGCACACACACACACAGAAACTTCCGCAGAAACACACTGATACATACACTCTCTGACATGGATATAGTTTTTGTACAGTCAGTCCTCTCCCATCTGCAGGCCACCAGGGCTCTTCTGCTGAAAGCTGCTCAGTCTGATTTATTCAAATCATGTGGTCTGAGTGGTAGCGGTGACGGTGTGTGTGTGTGTGTGTGTGTGTGTGTGTGTGTGGGGGCAGCTCAACAGTACCTGCTGTAAGAGCTGGCCTTGGAGGGGGGGTTGCCCCACACATCCTCCTTCATGAGAGACCCAGCAGCAGGGTGCCATTACATTTTAAAGTGAAACGTTTTGAAATACTACATACCCACAAACTCTTCAAATGTGGAATATCTCTTTTTACTTTTTCCCCTGCGTCAGGGCCTGTTCTGCCCAACGTGCGAAGATGGTTTGTTTGCCTCTGTCGTAGAGGTGCGAGACCTGCTCGGCCCCGCCCCTCGTCCGCGCTCACCGGCCTGCTGGCATGACCCCCACACCCCCTCGACCGCCACCCCCCCCCCCCACCCCCGAGACTCCAGCTGCCAGGTGCGAATGCCTCCTCCTCACTGCAACAGTTTGTGTCTTTATATCAAAGTTTCACCTGTTTGTGAGGCTTTGCTCAGGACTCTGTCACTCCTGCCAGCTGCCCCACACCCCTCAGGGGTCACTGTACCGGGACTGCGGCCATCAGAACCCCATGCGGTGCCAGGGGGCCCTGCTGTTTCATCCGCTTATCACAAATTCTGCTCCGTCGCAGAATGTTCACGGCTTTTTTTTACCTCCTTTGTGGAACCTGCTATCTGCTGGAGGGATATGTGTTATGTGTTAACCGTCTGCTGGAGGGATATGTGCTATTAACTAACTCTCTGCTGGAGGCCTGGGCGCTATGTACTAACTGCCCACTTGTGGGCTATGTGGTATGTGCTATGTGCTATCGGTCAGAGGGCGATGTAGTTTGCTCTTATACAGGAATGGGGAAAGCAAGAACGATTTCCTCTTCCATTTCGTCAGCACTATAGGTTATAGTACCATATGTGTATATGTGTGTCTGTATTTGGATGTGACCTGGTGTGTGTGTATGTGTGAGTGTGTGTGTGAGTGTGTGTGTGTGTATGTGTGAGTGTATGTTTGTAGAACAGAATGAGATCTGACCAGGGTGCAGAATCTCAGGCATGCACCTCTGTGTGTGTGCAGCGCGTTCTGCAGCAGAGCTGTGTGCGGAACACCATCTTCCTCACGTCCGCTCACACGCGCTCTCCTCCTGCTCCAACAGTCCCGGGCGGCTCCCTCTGTTCATTACTGGAAATGTGGGGGGGTCGGGGGGAGGGGGA
Organism: Megalops atlanticus; assembly: GCA_019176425.1. Classification (NCBI taxonomy): domain Eukaryota; kingdom Metazoa; phylum Chordata; class Actinopteri; order Elopiformes; family Megalopidae; genus Megalops; species Megalops atlanticus. The sequence continues at coordinate 8,092,714 of CM032886.1, forward strand.
TGCAGGCCGCGGCCCTTCACACTCAACATGTGTTTCTCTCTGAGGTTTGGATGACTTTGAAAGAGCCGAGAAAATAAAACCGAGCTCAGCAAGGTGAGTCAGGACAGCGGAACCCGCGCGATGACCGCACCAACAGGGGAGGCGTTTTCTGTTTCGTAAGCCTTTCTTCAAAGCTAAAATTGACGGCACTCATAAAGCTCAACCTAGACTTTACTGCATCCCGCCTGTGGGGGTGAATACCCCATCTAGTGAGCCAATTACCAGTTGGTTTCATAAAATCTAAGCGCTTTACAGGCATTATCATAATATTCCAATATCACTATACTTACTTTACTCCAAATCCCATTTCTATCATTGTCACATCAGAGACAGTGCGGACCATATTTATGCCTCTTGATATATTGGGCTGTAGAGTGGTGGACTGGCGACTGAGGAAATTCATATTTAATGTCTCAGCCAAAACCTGCACATCTGGACCCACACATCCCTTTTCTTTACTTCTGCCTTTAAAAAGCTACTCATTTTCTGGAATTTTTCTCATCAACACTGGGAACCAGTGCTCTGGGCAGACGGCTCTTTTTTCAAGCTTGCAATCGCAGTTTGATTAATGTCTTTTCAACAGGAAATCATTATATTGTAAACTGAGTTGCCTTTGACTTTTTTTCTGTTTTAAAACCTGATTCCGTTATTTTGGCAGCGGTGACGTAATGGCTCGTGAAATGGAAAGCATGTGTGGCCTGGATCCTGCCTCCGAGAGAAACAACACGGGGAGAGAGAGCCGGACAGCCTGACTTCAGACTGCGTGCGTGTGTGTGTGTGTGTGTGTGTGTTTGTGTGTAGTCCAGGAACTGTGATCTGTAATCATGGATCTGTGTGATGAAAGAACCATAATTGTGTGTGTGTGTGTGTGTGTGGTGAGAAAACTGTACGTATGTGTCTTTGTGTGTGTGTGTGTGTGTGTGTGTGTGTATGTGTAGTGCAGGAACTGTAATCTGTAATTATGGATGCGTGTAGAGAAAGAACCATAAGTGTGTACGTGCGAGTGCGTGTGCGTGTGTTTTGAGGAAACCGTATGTACGCGTCAGTGTGTGTGCTAAATATGTATGAGCTGACCAGCAGCGGGGAAAGCGGATGTGTGAACTGGCATGCAATGCGGACGGTATGGCTGTATAAAATTACACACATGCTTATGTCTGCTCCAAGCTCTCGGCCTCCGCTGGCTGCCAGGCACCACGTGAGGGAAGGGCCAGGGAGAGGGGAGAGAGGGGAGAGAGGCCCCATGCCAGACACAGCCCAAGCCCAGGAAAGGCATTATGGGACAGCAGTACAGTATGCTTCTCATCCACATTTAGATTTGTTGAGTAAACATATATATGTTTTTGAGTGTATGTGTTTTCTCACCTAGGAGCTTTTAAAGTGTGTTAACTCATTTTAATCATAATACACTGCATTTGACTGCCCTCAACAGAGTCTTATCCTCCATAGAAACAATTGTTTTATACTATTATTGTATTACAGTTGTAATTACGTTAACTCATTGAATATAATTGTACTCCAGGTTTGTTGGCAGTTCATCTCCCGCTAAGTGTGTGCGAGTGTGTTCAGGGTTTATTTGCCTTTCTTTATGATGGCAACAGTAAAGCATTTGCTTCTGGTAAGCCTTTAGAAAGACTATATAAGAATGAAATCATTTCCTTCTTTCCATTAAATAAATAAATGAATATCTGTAGTTGAATTATTGTGGCGTCTGCTGTCTGCTTCTAACAGTTTCTATTAAGGGGCCTACATACGTGTAAGAGTTACATAATCATAATAAGCACTTCATAAACATTTAACAACTTTTAAATGACATGTACTGTTAAAGGTGTACTATGTCACCACACATCTTATATGACATTTTCTCTATGTGAGGTGACACAAGTGTTCATGTTGTGTTTATATTGTGTTATGCAGTTCTTAAGTATTTCATAGAATCTTTCATAGAATATATTATTATACTTTTCAACACGGTATCATGTGTGGTGAATCAGAAACACTCACATTCACTCAAAAACCACACACACACACACATGCGCACATACGCACACATTTCCGCACATACGCACATACAATAAAGCACTCTCCAAATTGTTGACAGCACCCCTCCAACCATAATTCTTTCTTCAAGCCAACACCCAGCTCAATGAGATTTCCATATATTCTCATAAAGAGCATCATGACAACTAACGACAGACACACTCTCACATACAGCAGGGAGTCTGGAAAGGCACTTGACTGAACACCTGAAACTCTTTCTGGTGCCTGTTATGGTAACTGAAACCTCTGTGTGTTTAAGGCATAAGTTTGAGGGGTGTGCCAGGTGTGTGGCTTAATTGCCTGTGAATACACGGGCTTCTTGCTGATTTATTGTCACTGTACCCGGCGCAGAAAGCTGACCTGGCACACTGACGCAGCTCAACAGCCACGGCCTTGATGACACGAGCAAGTGGGAAATTTACCCATAATCCCCTGGGCCACATGAAGACACAGCACTATGATATCTCAGGATCATAGTGAAGGCTTCCAGGCGGCCACAGGGGGCCACCAAGGGGTAATTTTGTCCCTCTAAGGGTGGTTCCCATAAGGAGAATTGATGAGGCACAACTAATTGAAAGGTGTGGGTTGCTGAAATATACTTGACAATATCATACTTTGGGTCACTAAGAATCCTCATTTCCCACATCTATGAGGCAATCTAGCATGTATTTTACTATTTGATAGTAGCTGGGAACAACCATAAATCTATCTACCTTGCTGTGAAAATCAGAGCAATATTAGTCTTGCAAAGTTTGCGAAGGCTGTGTGGCGACAGTAGGCACAGTGTGGAAAACACTAATGAATATGAGTTCATGGAATATAAGTTCATGGAACTTATATGAGAATGGAATATGAGTTCTACTTTTTTCGGGTGAACCCGGTGAAAATCCCCAATTGGTGTGGAAGGCTTTAAAGCCATTCATTTTCCTGCGAGCAGCATGTGCTGGCAGTGTTAAAGCCTCACTTCCCCTGCATCACAGCATGGTGCCCTGTCTCTCATTGAGTTTTCCACAGACAGACAGTCGCAGCTGCGAGCAGCCAAGGCAGGGGACGTGCTCTCACATTGTCTCATGCTGCCCCCTGCTGTTGGGGAGTGTCACAGCACGGTCACAGTCTAACTGTCCATTAGCTGCTATTTTACAGAAGGCTCTGGCCAAGAAATAAAATACAGAAGAACAAACAAACTAAAAAGCCAAGAACTTTATATATTCCATAACACACGTCATACTTATATATACAATTAAGCATATTAAAAGCAAGTCAATGTTTCACTGTTAATTAACTGAGTGAAAAACTACAGCTGCAACAGTCGCCTTGCACAAACCACACATTGATATGCTCACAATATGTTTTATTTCTGCATAATTCTTGGTCTCTTAAACTGAGAAAGTTATATGCAAAAAAACCCTCTTAAAAAGGGTTGCATATGTTTCTAATCACTGTAAGGAAAATCTCTGGCTGGCAGTAAGACCTGCTTGTGTCATCGGCCAAAGGATGAGGGTGTGGCCTCACCGCGGGGTGACGCGAAACTAGTCAGAACCTTCCTCCATGTGTCAGTAACCACTTCATACACATCATAACACGTATTACTTGCTGCTCATGTTATGTATTTATTGCTGCTTAATTTACATGTATTGTGATGTGTTATGGATACTGTGATCCAGTGACTGTGATGTATGGTGGTGTGTGTGCACTGTGTTCCCTTAGTTTCTAGGCTGTCTAGTTTCATTTCAGGTCAGCACAAGTTAACTTGTGGTAGGGTCTGAATAGTGTTATGCTCACATTCACTGGGCTGGGAGTGTTGTTAGCCTGGTCTGACACTGTTGCTCATTTAAATTGAATGGATACGCTTTTGTTCTCTGCACTGGAAGTGGTTCTGGATAGGACCGTCTGCTAAATGAATGAGTTTTAACTTTTAAAGTGACTTCTCCTTTAAGACATCAATCCCCTCGTCCCGCACCCCTTCACCCTGACCTGAGAGGGGCTGAGCTCCCCCCCAACCCGCAAACAGAACCCTGGATAAATAAACAATGGCTTGAGGAGCAAATCTCTGACCTGGTTTGAAGTTGGGCAGCTCGCTGACTCCCGGCCAGGTCTCCTCTGTGGGGACTCCCAGGACCTGAGGACACAGCAGATAACATCGCCCGCCGTCACCCCCAGGGCCCCGACCAGGCTACAATAACAGGGCAGAGCTCTGTTGCTCCGACTCGCGGGATACGGCCTGACCCATTAAGACGCGAAGGCCGGTGTGACTTCCCGCGACACGGAAAGCTCCGCAGCGGGAGTCTAGACTGAGGGATCGATTAGATCAGAACCGTGCTCGACCCGTGAGTAATGCAGCCATTACACTGTAGATAAGCCACCATCAGATTCTGTGACACGAGCAGATAGAATTCCACCCCAGTGAAGCCTCTGGCTGTTCTGCCCGCAGTGAGCAGTTTCCTTGGAGTGGATTAAACTCTGATGATAGCATTAAAATTGTTGTATTGGTGTCCACATTGTTTGGATTGAATGGATTTAATTTACTGTTAAGCAAATAAGAGCCAGACACACAAAGGCCCAGAGAGACTGTCTACTGAGACTTTGGGCTGGTCACGACTGTCATTTTTTTGTGTGTCTGTAGGATGTTTTATTTGCTGGTTTCATTGCGTTTTGTAACCTTGTGTGTGAATGATTTACTACAGATTATTTGTTACTGTTATTGATTGTTCATCTGTCTTCATGCATCTATATTCATTTATTTACATTTTGATTAATGCTGTCTGTGAAGTGCTCTGTGACTCTGTGATGCCAAAACTGTCAGTAAAATCTCACTGACCGATTAAGTGATACATGGGAACAGATTAAATTCCATAAGCTTCTGAGAATGAGGGTATGTGCTAAATGAATTAATGGTTATTATTAGAAGAGGAAGACTAAGAGGTCTCATTCTGGCAGGAGTTTTTTTTTTTTTTTAAGATTTCGAGTCTGCATTTTTTAACCCTCTGTGGAATATTTTACTGTTGCCGTTTGCTGGGCTTTTGGCAGGCAGATGAGACATAGACATATGTGCGCGAGTGGTCCCTTCTCACTCACCGCCCATATCTTCTGCAGCTGCTCGAAGACATCTGTCACACCGGGAAATGCTGGCGCCCCCTGGAGCATCTCGATGAAAATGCAGCCCGCTCCCCTTCAATGAGAGAGTGAGGGGGGGATTCATCAATGCTGTGTGGCCACAGGATAGCCCACACCTTACATCAATGTTGCCAGATAGAACGGATTAGTCAATAGATACCAGAGGAAGAAGGCCCTCAAACTGGCTTATAGGGTAGGCGTTTGAAAAAATATCTCACCAGGAAATGCAATGAATATGAAGGCGTTACTATGTATACACAATGACTCATTCAGATTGTCTTGCCATTAAGCATTTCTTGTTGAGCACAGACTTTCTCGACTTCTATGAACATACATGCATCTTAAATGCATTGACTGTGAATATTTCTGACTAGGAGCCAAAACAAATACAATTAAAAAATAACAATTCCAAATATCACATTTTTTGGAAATAAAGTTAATTGATATCAGGTTGCATGCTTGAAATGTGCTCTTTTTATCTTTTGAAATAAACTGCTCATAATCTGGCTGGGATATTTGTAGCAGTCATAAACGTGCAGGGCCTAAATCCCCAAAATATTTGGAGCAGTCAAACAGAGCTTTTCCGATTAAGATTCATGTGCAGAAGGATATTTAGGCAGTGCTTACTCCTATTTATTTCTACGAGCCCTTACAGTCTTGCCAGCTATGAAAGAAACAATACCCCAATGTCTCAGCTTCCAAACATTTGTTTTTCATATGTTGCCTAACAGTAACTAGATATCTGTCAGGGGACATCTTCCCCCTGCCAAAAGTCTTTTATTGGACAAGTAACAGAATTTGTAACACACAGAGATGCTTAAGACCATGGAGAGGTTGTTGAAAGAATTTGTAAAGGGGCTTAGCTGAACTCCTTCCTGTGTTATGCGAGCATTAGTTAGGAAAAGTTTGAGGTTTGCAGGTGGTTCTGAGTAATGACCTCACCCCAAGGGGGTTGACTTGAATGATATGACCCTCCGGCCCCCCCTTCCAGTTCAATCTGTGCTTCAGGGTTGCGGTGGTCACTCACCAGATGTCAAGGGCCGTGGAGTAGTCGGTGGATCCCAGAAGCACGTCTGGTGGGCGGTACCACAGCGTCACCACCTCTGAGGAGTAGGTCTGGCTGGGGATGGACTTGGACCGGGCCAGACCTTCACAGGAGGAGGTAACGCAGAGTGATTTTTGATATGCGCATATTTCTTGGCATAGCTAGCTGCTCATTTAATTGTTTTAAACCATTTTGCAGTGTCTGCATTATGGAATACAGTGTATGAGTTTTGAACCTCGGTGTCCTCAGGGAACATAAAGGGTCCCATCTCTCATATTGTCCAGCTGAAAGCTGTAAACATCTAAGGGTGTGTGTGTGTGTGTGTGTGTGTGTGTTTGTCTGTGTGTGGGGGCGGTGGATAGGACCCCCCCCGACAGAGATGGGCAGGACTCCCGTAGGCAGATCGCTTAGGTTTCACACTGTGATCAAGGTGCCCAAGCCCAGTTAAAAGCCTGGGTTTGGACCGGGGATGGTGAGCAGAGGGGTTTACGGGTTTGGACCGAACCCGCTGGAGCCGGTTCACTCCCTGGCTGCTGCTCAGGGTCTCCGGGAGGGAGTAGGCACAGAGCACAGACTGTTTATCCCACAGGGATCCTGACTCACCCAGCTGCATTGCATCATATTTTTCTAATCTAACTCAAAATTTAAAGAGAGGAGCAGGACAAATGCACAGAAGAAACGTTAAAGGTTAGAAAAAGGTCATTGTGGTGATCCGGGAATTTGCTGAGAGGCCTTAAAGGTAACACCATGATGTCTATGTATGGGATCAAGAGTCCAGACTATTGGATGGCCATACGATTGTTGGCCATAGATGGCCATACTGTTGTTACTTTGTTACACTATTGTTCCTGAAAATTACCCAGCTGGACTTCATCAAGCCTCCTGTAACACACTTGCACCATGGGATATGGCTGCTGATGAAGTGGCAAAAATGACTGAAAGGCAGTAAGTGCTTACTTTATACTGTTTAATTATGTTTTCCCATATTTTCTCTAATATGTTCTCCTGTACTTTTTAGCAGTTTTCACTTAGCAGTGAAGGAAAACCACTGAAACCTAAAGACGCATGTTCACAAAATAAGTGACGGTACATTCATTGATGAAAACCGATGTCCTTTCACAGTAATAAAAGTGGTATTTACACCACCGGCCGGCTGGAATGGACAAACTGCAAATTCCAGACCACCTGACAGGGCCTGAGTCATTCTGCCTTAGTTTATTTCTGCCAGTCATGGCTGTCTCACTGTGTTCCCATTCCAGAGTGAAGCAGCGGATACGATTAGTGGACAGGTTTGTGGGTTGGTCTTGTGGCCACTGATGAATTCCTGCCTCAGTGGGGTATAAATCGCATAGCAACACTACTGAGAGCCAATCAAACGGGGCGATTACACTGAAGGGGATAAAGTCACATTGCGACTGTATCTTCTTTAAAGCTTGGTGAAAATGGCCCCTTGGCATGGTGGTCATGTGACACGGCGCACCCCGCACGCAGGGAGCGTACCCACCGAAGTCGGCCAGCTTGAGCTCCCCCAGGTAGCTGATGAGCAGGTTCTGGGGCTTCAGGTCGCGGTGGAGGATCCTGCGGCCGTGGATGTATGACAGGCCTCTCAGCAGCTGGAACATGAAGATCTGAGCGAGGGGGAGAGAGTGAGAGGGAGACAGAGAGGGAGAGAGAGGGAGAGGAAGAGAGAGAGAGAGAGAGAGAGAGAGAGAGAGAGACAGAGAGGGAGAGAGAGAGAGAGAGAGGCAGGGAGAGAGAGAGAGAGAGAGAGAAAGAGAGAGAGAGAGAGAGAGAGAGAGGGAGAGGAAGAGAGGGAGAGAGAGACAGAGGGAGAGAGAGAGAGAGAGAGGGAGAGAGGGAGAGAGGGAAAGGAAGAGAGAGAGAGGGAGACAGAGAGGGAGAGAGAGGGAGAGAGAGAGAGAGAGAGGGAGAGAGAGAGAGAGAGAGATGAGAGAAACGAAAGAGGTGGAAAAAAACGGTCGGTTGAGAAGTAAGGAGACGCACACATGGTTTTTTCCCCAGTGATAACCATGGCAACTGATTTAGGCGTAAGATAATAAACCCAGAATGTAAAAGTCTCCTCTGGTTCTCCTGTTACGCGTCAGGGCTGGTGGTTGAGCAGAAGGTGGATGGTGGGTGGTTACAGACAGTCTCGTCTCTGGCCCCCCCGTCCCTCCCCCGCCGACTCCCCTTTCATCTGTGCACCTGTTTCTGGTTTCCCGGCCGGGGCCGTGGGGCGATCAGCGGGAGGCCCCCCTGACACGGCTGTCAGATTCCGTCAGGGAGACGGGGCTCTCGCTCCCCTACACCCAAACACAGGGCCACAGCCGGCCCCCCGCCCGCCCCCCTCCCCAGCTGTGGCGGGGTCGATGGGACGCCCAAAAAAAGGCTGACGCATACACACACGCTCACTCCACACACGTTAGAGCAGTTGATCTTCCACAGGTGCAAATGTCTGCAATCGGCGGCCTCAGCCCCATCTCTACCCTGACATGCTGTACGCACAGGCAGCAGCAGGAGGGGAGCACTGCTCACAGGAAGCCACCCCTCCCCTGCCCATTCCACTGCCTGTCACTCAAGCAGCCTCTGGCAGGTACCTCATTTGACCATGGGTGGGTCCACTGCTCTGATTGTGATGGGGTTAGAGATTATAGTCCCTTCACCCACACACAGACACACACACACACACACACACACACACACACACACACACACACACACACACACACACACACACACTCAGTAACACCCCCCTCATTCCCCCAAAAAACATCAGTGAGTGCTGTTGGCCCCTCTTTTTCTGAATGTCGGAGTATGAAAGCAATCAGGAGTTCTTCAGGTCGATGCACATGGTCTCTGCATGTTACCATCTTAACGACTTTTGAGGTTAATTTTTGCAACAGTTTGCATATATCCACACAAGAAGGACACTGTTTAAGGCATACACTCGGGCTGTCCAATCAGAGCTCTGTCCTTACCCTGACGTTATGGGAGTGCAGCCCCCCAGGATGCTGTGTCATGTACTGGGCGAGGTCTGTTTGCTGGGGGAGAGAGAGGGACAGAGACAGAGAGAGACAGTTAGCCACGCAAAGTGTTCACCTTCTGTACGAAGCACAGTACTTGTGAATGGCTCTGCATACAGTACCAGTCGAAAGTTTGGACATATTGAATTAGGATAATGTGAAACATGCATTCAAATACATTTTGATCTAAAGACCTATGCTTAAATTCTTGAAATTAGTTTCTTAGACAAATATAAACAGTGCAATTGATACCTATGTATGAATTTCTTTACAAAAAACATTTTAATTAAAAAATTGGCCACTTTAAAGAATTTAAAATATAAGGCAGTTTTCATTTGCTTAACACTTTTTTGGTCACTGCATAATTCCATTTATGTTATTTCATAGTTTCGATGTCTTTACTATTATTCTAAAATGTGGAAAAGAGTAAAAATAAAGAAAGAAAGGTGTGTCCAAACTTTTCACGGGTACTGTACGGGCACAGTGCCAGCTGCTGAAGGCACAGACAGGGACGTGAGGACTCCGCACT